>CM066173.1:14412500-14975000 GCA_033629205.1 Lithocarpus polystachyus
GGTCTCAAAGCGAGCCGATTGAGGTTCGCATCAACATGTGAACCTTAAGTCTTGAAATTAAGAGATTCTAAATAGATCTATTCGCATAACATAATTTGCAAAATAAGACCCTTTAATTAAGTTGTTTACACTGATTTCAGAGACAAAATCGCACACACGAATTATACAAGTAATTATTTTATATATTTGAGATCAAATTCTACTCTAAAGTTTATTTAAGTGTATGTGTATGAAATTTTCTTATGGAGATTTGAACTCTAACTCTCTGTTGCTCACACCCAACAAACACTTATACTTATAGAGCGATTGATACGTTAAGGGTGTGTGATGGTAATTAAGAAACTATAGTTAATGTATAGTACAGGATAGTATCTGTTAAGACATATGTAATTCATATTAGGAACATATGTCAATATTTATGTAGTTGGCTAATCCTTTGACAAAACGCACTTTACTTGTAATTGGGTAGATCTAGGATGTGTTTAATACTTCAAGAGACATGTTATTCAAGTCTAGTATTAAAGTCATGAAGATTGGATCAAGAAATAAGTGAAGAAGGGCTATTCATTAAAGCTGGACAGATAACTCGACACCTGCAGACAGATATCTCGACACCTGCTTGACAGATAGTTATCTATCGAGATTTAATGAATGAAGCTCGACAGATTCTCGATCGATCGAGGTATCTATCGAGGTTACGAGAATTTAGATTTCCAGATCTGATTTTCGGCCTAAGCTTATGTATTTGTGTAGAGTTTCTTTTCTCATAACCCTAAACATATATAAGACTTATTTTAGAGGTCATCACATAAGAGAATACAAGGAGAACATATGCAAAAGGTGGCTGATACCTTATTCTCTCTAAAAGAAGCTATTACGTCTTTGCGCCTTAAGGTTTTGTAACCAAGTGCTTCTTGATCTTCATTGTTGATGAAGTGAAAAACTTTGCAGCCAACATTCTTCTTCCTCAAGTTGGTGAGTGAGTCACGTTTGGGGATTCGTGCAAAGGAATGAGTCACGTATTGGGATTCGTGCATCAAAAAGGGTGGCATTCATATATTGAAGAGTTCAGAGATTCTGAAGCGGTAGAAGGTTTTTGCTGTAAATTCATCTACGGGGATTATAGAGTCTAGGAACAAAAGTTTGCACTAGATCTGAAACTTTTCTTTACTATAGTGAATTGCTTTTTGGGAAGGTTTCCCCCCAGGTTTTTACTGTAAAACTAGTTTGTTTTATTGGTTTTTCTAGGTCATCATATTTTGTCTTATTTATTTTTCCGCTGCATTTATTTTTGACATGATATTAATGTTTGTTTATTTTAACAAGTTTTATTCATAATAAATCTAATTAACAACTTGAGTTTAAACTTGTTAATTCTATCAATCGAGGTCTATATTTCTCAACAGTATCTGTCAATATCTTGAATATATCCTTGATTAAGCCAAAATTAAGAACAATCAATACTGTCAAACCTTGGTTTTATTTAGACCCTTACAACTACAAGTTTCTAAGTATCTTGAGAGATTTAGAACCCGTTTAATAATGTTGTTCTAGTAACATTGTTCATATTTTTTGAAAATACGTGTGAATGAAAAAGTATGTGAAAATACGTGTTATGTTCAAAAACTGAAAACTATTGTTTAAGTGCATGTACCAACCAAACACCTAGAACCTATTCCAAAATTTCAAATATAATAAGATTTGTTGGCTTATGTTGTAAATTCTAGGGCTGTCCACGACCCGCCCGGACCCGACAAACCGCCCGAAACCCGATCATATCCTTTTCAACTTTGATATGTCATATGGATTCTATGGAGTGAGCTTGAATTTTTTTTTTTTTTTTTTTTATGAACAGGAGTGAGTTTGAATTTACTAAATTCAAACTCACTCCTGTTCATAAAAAAAAAAAAAAAAAAAAAATTCAAGCTCACTCCATAGAATCCATATGACATATCAAAGTTGACCATATCGATTATAATCATCTCTTTTTTTGGAAAGGGTAAGTGGGACTTTGTCTTTTGTTTTTGTTTTTTTATTTTTCTTTTGTCTTGCTTAAGATTCAGATCACACGAGGGAGTAGAACACCAAGACAAAGAGAGAGAGCGAGAGGTCCAGAGTGGGGACACGTGCACGTGATCCTACACAACGATAAATAGATGACACAAGTCAGCGGTTAACAAGTGCAGCCTCGATCGATCACCGGAGTTCGCATAGGACCACAATGTGAGACTCACATCACATTTATTAACTTCACATGTAAAGCCAACATCTTTCTCTCCCTTGCGTGAGACCATGGTTAATGGTTAAAGGTTAATGGTTGGTGTGGGTCTGTGGGATGTGGTTTGCGATCCACCGCAGGGACATTTATCTGTGGGAATGAATGTGAGCAGTTGAGGCATTAAATGTTGACGTTGGAGAATTAAAGATGGCTATAAATGTCACAGCCTTTCCTTTCATGTAGTCATAACTCATAAATGAATGAGTCTGACACAAGCTACCATTTTAGCTGCTTCAATCACTTCGAGAACAACACTTTCCCTACTTTTTACTATCAATCATTTGTTTTAATAACTTCAAAATAAAGAAGAAGAGTAAAAATTACTCTTATTTGGTACCTAATTGGTATTTTTCTTTTCAAGTGTTAATTTTGGTCATAATAATAAGGATGAGTATATTCCATTTGTGAGGGACCAAATTAATTAAAATACAACCTATTTAGAGAACAAAGAGATAATTTACCCAAAAAGAGCTTACAATTATGGTCAGTGCCCCTACACAACTTAAACCTTGCATGTGTTATGATGTGTGACTACTTGAGCACTGATTGAATTTATCATTACTTGAATTTACGAATTCCCAATTGTGACGAGTCTCAAAGCCTTACTAGTTTCTACTACTACGCCACCTTGTTAGTTGTTACGAATTTTTGTGATCTTTCTCCATTATTATTTCCAATCCTTTTACCACACCGTGAGGGTAGGTAGGGTTCAAAACGGATTCACATTAAAAGGAAGACTTAAATCCTCAATTAACGTGGAATGAACCAGCAAGTTTCTTAACTATATGGCTTTCAACTATCGAATATGTGGAGTAATTTGATGATAAATGCATTTAACTCTTTGCACCCAAAGATACTACTACTAGATTCTCAAAAAAAAAAAAAATACTACTACTCCAATATGGTACCAAGCCTACTAGGTATACCTTAAAATGAACAATTACTTCATCCCTTAATTAATTTGATATTATCCTCACATATATTTTGATAGAAAATTTTGAGTAATTCTTAAGTATTTTCGAAATACGAAAAATGACACTTGTTTCTTTCACATTCATAGTAAGGTTCACTCATTTAATTTATGATAAGGCCAACCATAAATATGAGAGAAAAAAGCACCATTTCTTCATACTCCGAAAATACCTAAGAATTTTTGATAAGAACAAAAGCAATTTAAGAAGCTTTTATGGGAAAAAAATAAAAACAATTAATTGTTTTGACGGCTTTTTATATTTTTTATGAAAATAATATCAGAATTTTTTTAAAATTATTTATTTACAATTGCCTTAAGAGAACTCGTTAACAGGTCCCTTTACATGCATCAAACACAATGGAAAAAAAAACATTCACACTTGCACTGAATATTTTTCTACAAAATGTATTATTGTGTATTATGTGTGCTCCTATACAAAAGGTGGCAAATTTTCTTGTATACACATTACACACTCCCTCTTTGTTTTCACATTAATAAAACGGGTATAACATAAAACCATGGGCATGTCAAGGAAATCTAATGTCTAGCCCAAGAATATTTTCTTTTCTAAACATTCATCCGTCTCAGTCCCTAATCTTCTCTAGGAAGGTTTTATCTAGGTAATGCAATAATATTCACATAATTTTCAACATGTTCACAAATATTTAGGAACTTCATATCCGCTTTACCATGTTAAACTACAAAATAACATGTTTCAAACATTTTTAAAATCAAAACTAGCAATTTGGTCCCAAAAAAAAAAAAAAAAAAATCAAAAGTACTAGCAGATGAACGTTATGTTTTGCTACACGCATGAACACACGTACTTATAAGCTATCACCTTAGCAAGTTGCCCATCGATCCATCATATGATCATTTTGAATCAAAATCATCCTTGACATGCATGGTCAATAACTCAATATCAAGTTCCTTATAGATGAGCGTGTACCATGCACAGTCTGGTCCAGAACGCGAGCTAATACACACACACACACACACACATATATATATATATATATATATAACCAAAGCTTTTGCTAATTAATTTTAACGATAATTTTAAAACAAATTTAAATTCTATTCAAACTAAAAATTTATTATCAAAAATTTCTAAAATTTAATAATAATTTAAAACAAATTCAAGTTCTATTCAAATTAAAAGTCTATTATAAAAAAATTTCTAAACTTAAATCCCATACAACCCACATTTTTTGTTTTTTTTTTTTTTTCAACGAGTATAAAAAAAAAAAAAAAAAAAAAAGTTGGACGTAAAAGCCATGATTAGGTCAAGTGACTACTCTTACTAATTAGTAAATTAATTTTATTAAAAAAAATAAAAATGGTTCACGTTTTGACTAAGGGATAAGATTTAACAATAATTTAAAACAAATTTAACTCTATTCAAACTAAAAGTATATTATCAAAAATTTCTAAACTTAAATCCGACATAACCCATCCTCAAGTTGCATGATTTTATGATAATTTAAAACAATTTTAAATTCTATTCAAACTAAAGGTTTATTATAAAAAAAATTTATAAACTTATATCCACACAACCCACACTTTTTTTTTTCCTCGACTTGCATCTTACTAAATTAATATGTTATTAGTATATTAAGTTACAAAGCTCTTGACTAAATAAGATTTGACAATAATTTAATTTAAATAAAGTTTTATCATCTAGGTTTTAGAAATTTAAATTCTACTCCAACTAAAAGTCTATTATCAAAATTTTCACCTTAAACATTAAAATGTGTGTTAAGTCGAACCTAGAGTTAGTGCCCTCCTTTCCAAGGAGTTGAATTTTCCTCAAGTCTTAAGCATGTTGTCTGGATAATCATTCAATATGGTTCTGTTTTGCTGAAAAGCAACATATTTTTTTACCATGCCCTATTTTTCAAGGCATAAAAATATTTGGGACTTAGCCACCTATTAGGTATTAACAACTTATCAATAATCTAATCTATATTCCCATTACGTTGTACAATTGGATTGTGAAGAACAAGGTAACAAATATGTTTTGTGTTGAAGCTTGAATGAGCATTTTTGTGACATGGTTACTTTTTTTTTTTTTTTTTTTATACATGATAGAAAATCTACTCTAGCATGATCTCTAAGTGTATATATGTGTGAAGTTTCCTCTTAGAGACTTGAACCCTAGCCCTTACCCCCCACACCCCACAAGCACTTATATGTGTGTGAAGTTCCCTCATGTATGACATCATTAAAGATTTTTAGCCCTTAGATGTGTTCCTTAGTATTAAATGATAATTACCTTCAAGAAATAATTATTTTTGGGGTTACTTTTATGTATGATGATATTGCAGAATTATTAAAGAGTATTTTTGGAAACTTTTAAAATACACATAAGAATAAGAATAAAAAAAATTAAAAAAAAAAAAAACCCAAATCTGTTTCCATTGATCAGGATTCTGCAATGACAAAAGTATAAATTGAGATGATGTTAAAAATGATGCAAAATGACATCAAGCACTTGGGGAATTTGATGAAGGATTTCTTTTTTATTTTTTATTTTATTATTTCTTTTTTTATTAAATCCATAATCAATGTGGAATGGCCCAACAAGTTTCTTAACTATATGGCTTTCAACTAGGGATGGCAATGGGGCGAGGTGAGGTGGGGCCGAAGGATGGGGTCTTCGTCCCCGCCACGCATGGTTTTATCTTATTACCCCATCCCTGCCTCGCCCCGCATGACAGAGAAAACTTTCTCACCCCATTCTCGCTCCTTGGGGCCCCGCGAAACCCCGCCCTAACCCATAAAATTTCACTTTTTGTTAATTTTCCCTATAACTAGTACAATTTTTTAATGAAACCTATTTCATTAATAAAAATATACTTGAAATTACAACTAAATTTATCCCATTAAATCAAATCAATTTTTAGAAAAAAATTGAATATTATATCCAACTGTTTAACAAGACAATCACACAAAAAAATTCTTATAATATAACACATAACAAAATGAAAGCAAAGAACCACACTGGGTAGAATAAAATAAACTAATATTGATATGTTTGTTTAAATAGTAGAGTTTTAGGGTATGAAAAATTTACAATTATAATCCTTAGCAACGCAAGACGGGGTGGAGACAAAAAGGGGTGGGGCACAGTGAGTCTAAAAAGTCTAAACCCATTCCCTCCCTGCCCCGTGGTGCGAGGCTAAAATCTTGCCCCATCCCCTCCCCATCACTGTGGTGCGGGGCAAAATTGTCATCCCTACTTTCAACTATTGAATATGTGGAGTAATTGATGATAAATGCATTTTAACTCTTTGCACCCAAAGATACTACTACTAGATTCTCAACGAAAAAATAAATAAATAAAATAAAAACAAAACAAAAACAAATACAAAAAAGAAGATGAACAATTACTTCGTCTCTTAATTAATTTGATATTATCCTCGCTTATATTTTGATAGAAAATTTTGAGTAATTTTTAGGTATTCTCGGAGTACGAAGAATGGTACTCACTTCTAACAATCATAGTAGAGACTACTCATTAAATTTATAGTAAGACCCACCATGAATATGAGAGGAATAAGTACCATTCTTTGTACTCTCTAAGAGTACTTAAGAATTTTTTGAAAAGAACAAAAGCAATTTAAGAAGTTTTTTATGGGAAAAGAATAAAATCAATTAATTGTTTTGATGGCTTTTTATATTTTACATGAAAGTGGTATTAAAATTTTTCTAAAATAATTTATTTATAATTACCCTCTGAGTACCCGTTAACTGGACCTTATACATGCATCAACCAAAATGGAGAAAAAACAACATTCACACTTGCACTGAATATGTTTCTTCAAAATTTATTTGTTGTGTATTATGTGTGTTCCTAGACAAAAGGTGGCGAATTTTCTTGTATACACATTACACACCATCCGTGCTTCCTCTTTGTTTTCACATTAATAAAATGGCCATAACATAAAACCATGGGGATGTCAAGGAAATCTAATGTTTAATCCAAGAATATTTTCTTTTCTAACCATTCATCCGTCTCGGTCCCTAAAATCTTCTCTAGGGAGGTTTTATCTAAGTAATGCAATATTCACATAATTTTCAACATGTTCACAAATATTTTAGGAACTTCATATCCACTCTACCATGTTAAACTATAAAATAACATGTTTTAAGCATTTTTAAAAAATCAAAACTAGCAATTTGGTCCCAAAAAAAAAAAAAAATCAAAAGTACTAGCATATGAACGTTATGTTTTGCTACATACATGAACACTCCTACTTATATGCTATCACCTTAGCAAGTTGCCCCATCAATCCATATATGATCCTTTTGAATCAAAATCATCCTTGACGAAGTCAATAACTCAATATCAAGTTCCTTATAGATGAGCGTGTACCATGCACTGTCTGGTCCAGAACGCTAGCTAATTAACACTTGTACTTGTGACTTACCCCTCTACGTGCGTGAAATCTTTAACCATGGTTGATGATGATTAG
This sequence comes from Lithocarpus polystachyus, assembly GCA_033629205.1. Classification (NCBI taxonomy): domain Eukaryota; kingdom Viridiplantae; phylum Streptophyta; class Magnoliopsida; order Fagales; family Fagaceae; genus Lithocarpus; species Lithocarpus polystachyus. Next base: position 14,420,230 of record CM066173.1, read on the forward strand.
AAGACGACGAAAATACAACCCAATAAGAAAATGAAAGAAAACGAAAAGAGCCTGAAACGCAAAGGCACACTCCCAAATTAAAATCACAGCATAAAAAATAAAATTTTAATACTACTACCAAGTAGCAGTGTATTTTTATTTTTCAGATAGATATGTATCATCACAGAGCAAAAGGCAACCAAAAAATGCAATAAGAAACACAAACATGGCTCCTTCTTCTTCTTCTTCTTCACGTTCTTCTTCCTCACCTTCTTCTTCCTCTAAATCTCCTCCTCCTCCTCCTCCTCCTTCTGCTTCCCACCTATCCCCTTACTTCACTCCAGTAAGTACACAAACATAAATAAACATTAACATGAAACAATTGGAAATGTTTTATTTGATGCTGTTTTTTTTCTTTTTTTCTTTTTTTCTTTTTTATGTGTTGAATGTTGTAGATTCAAGAATGTGAAAATGAAGATGGGTATAGCGAGGAACAAAGGCAGAGTACTAGAGAGACTACACCAAGTGCTCCAAAGCACCACCACACGCCACTTCATCAGCCTCACAAAAATGGCAAGCCCAAGAAGATTATTAAGCAGTCAGATTCTGATGCCAATGGAATCGAAGATGGTACTACAGTGCGGTGCAACAAGTGTCGTCCACACGCGCGTGAGAAAATCTCTGTGGTTCCACTCGACAACAATGGCCTCAACAAGCACTCTTCATCGATTGCAAGTCCCAATGGCATATTCAAGTCGATATTTTTATCTTTAACTAAGAAGAGCCCGCGGTCTAGTCCATCAGAGGCGGCGAGAGAGGAGCACTGGAAGACTGCAGTGGCTGAGCTCTCACAAAAGCTTATTCACGCTACAAGAAAGAGAGATGAGGCTCTTCTTGAAGCTTCAAGGCTTAAGTATTCCATGGCTGAATTAGAGAAGAAGCTCAACAAGCTCGAAGTCTATTGCCATAACTTGAAATCTGGGCTCGATGAATGTAGCACCAACTCAGCTTATCAAACGGGAATGATAAAGACTAGCCACAGTAATCGACACAGCTCATTGGGGCTTAATGACAAAGTGATTGAACATTTTTTGGTTTCTGTTTCGGAGTCTCGGTCTTCGGTCAAGCTATTAAGCCGTTCACTCACTATGCAACTTAGGCACATGGGAAGCAAAGTATACGAAAGAATTTCAGTTCTTCTCCAACCTTATGATATAGAAATTTCACTATCAAAGAACCCAAGAAGCTTGGTTTTTTACCTGGAGGCTTTACTGAACAAGGCTTTCTATGAAGACTTTGAATCAATTGGGTTTCAAAGGAATACCTCGATTCAAATCTTGAATCCGATTGATAGGTGCGAGGCTAACTTCGAGTCCTTCAACTTTCTTCGTGGGTTGACATGGGAGGAAGTGTTGAACAACGGAACAAGGCATTTCAGCGAAGAGTTTAGCAGGTTTTGTGACAGGAAAATGAGTGAAATTGTTTCGATGTTGGGATGGAACAGAGCGTGGCCAGAGCCATTGTTGCAGGCTTTCTTTGCTGCTTCAAAGAGTGTGTGGTTGGTGCACCTTTTAGCCAACTCGGTTCACCCAAGTTTGCCTATATTCAAAGTGGATATAGGTGTGGGGTTTGATGGGATTTACATGGAGGACATGGGTGGAGATAAGGTGAAAAGGTTGGTTCCATCTGTGGTTCGTATCATGGTTGCACCTGGGTTCTATGTCTATGGCAGTGTGGTCAAATGCAAGGTGCTATGCAGGTACTATAACGCCACCAACAACGATCAAAGGAATGGTGAAGGCAAGGGTATAATTATATGAACTTAAAACTTTGTGATCCTTTTGTAATACTTTTGCACTTTGTACTGCATATTGTTATATGGGGCATGTTTCTGATGCGTACCTATGTTTCGAGACGTTGGGTTGTGGGGTATTTGGGGTCAAGGTAAAGGATTAGCATTTCTTGGATCTCTGTTTTATTCTTTTTCTAGTCTACTCAGATCTTTATCATTTTCGCTCGTTGGTACATGGAAAATTGAATTCTGAATCTATAAATAGATAACTTGTGATGGGTCCTAACCATGTGGATATTATTATCAACTAGGGAAGCAGAAACAAAGGAAATAGAAAACAACCATATGAATGGAATCAAAGGGTGGTTTTTCTGTGAATGTTGTTTGGATTTTCTGAATTCAAAATTTTTTTATACGAGTATTGTTCTGGTAATGCAACAGCTGAAGCTATTCTCTGTGAGAGTCCAACCCTCAGCTGCGAAGTGCAACTCATACACCAAAGGGCTATAAGTATATTCTCCTTTCAAATATATGCATTTAAAAAATTAATAAAAAATAGAAGACTCATTTACATAGGTAGCATAATCGGCTTCAATAGTCTTTGCTTACTATTTTAGTAGTGGTGCTGCGAGAATCTTTGCTTACCATACATTGTGTCACAATTTCAGATGTTTTTAGACGTGTGTATGCGGATGCGTGGAAAAACGTGTTTGTAAGGGCCTTAGATTCCTATGTTTTGAATGAAATTGAGAGTACCTTTCCAAATGAAAGGCCACCGTTAGTTATTCCTTTTAATTCTTGAGACTTCTGCGTACTCCGATTGAAATTCTGCTCCAAAGTTCCTGGGCAACTAGTAGCTAAAGCCAAAATTTATCAGCGTTTTTGTTTTTGACAAATATAGAAAATAAACAACAAGAGCAGTAAGACCTGTTTGGGACGTATATTTATACAATCGTTTTCAGTTTTTTTAAGAATATTTGTAGATGAAAAAATGTGTAAAAATGCTTATAATATAGTTTAAAAACTGAAAACATGTGTTTAAAATGATGTACTAAATAACTCCTAAAAATGTACATTTATAAAAGTGTACATTTTAGGATTAAGATTTTTTATAGACTAGAGTCAGTTCTAGTGTGAAATTCTTCAAATCCTATCCATACATTTTGTAACGAGTAGATTGTATTTACTTCATCCTATCAACTTGGTAACAGTAAACTTTTGTTCAAACGTTGATGAAGTGATAAAATCCAATTCACACATTTCAAAATGGATTAATATGATATGAGCAATCTCTTGGTGAAATCCCCCTAAGGATTCCAGAAGATTTTTTTTTCTTTTTTTTTTTTTCTTTTTTAATGATATGACACATTAGTGTACTTAAGAGACAACTGCATCACATGTCTGGATTGTGAAGATATGGAAGTTTTGAACCACAAGCGACAAGGTCATAAACAACATTGCAAGAAGCCAACGAGTCCAAAAATGTTTTATGATTCCAACCAGAAATATACAATCCGAAGAGCAGAAAAAGCGGCATTGTTTATAGCACAAGCTAAAAACTAAAAGGTCACAGCTCATCAAAGATTCCGATTGAACACCCTGGATCCCTTGAAGATTCCGATTGAACACCCTTGATCCCTTGAACTGAGGTAGTTATATCCAAGAGACACCAGATGCAGACAACTGAAAATTCACACCTCTACTACATAAAACATCAATGTATATGTTACTGTTTGACAATACTAAAATTCATAGAAATTTGAAACAAAATAATATAATATCAAAATTTCATGAGAAAAGAATGTAACCCATGGTATTCAAAATGTGTCACCTAATATGCTTTCGTGTGTCAACTTCAAAACAAGTGCAGATGGCCACATGTTATGATAAACATTCTTCAACTTTTCCTAGATTTCCATATTACTACAACCTTTTTTTTATTGGTACAACACACTCACAGCTTACTAAATCTTGAATTCATGACCTCACCCTTGACTTCACCTTTTACAAAGAGAGGGGTGTTAATTGAGTTAAACTTCATTGGCATGTTCCACAACAATGCTGAGCAAGACCAGCAGCAACTAGAAAAGCAGTTAATTTTGATTGACATTTGATACATCATACTGAAAAAAGAAACAGATTCTAGAGAGAGAATTTGAGAGAATCCAAGAATTGGATATTTTGTATTATCACACACACTAATAGATTACATGATTTAGATATTTACACAGTGTAGCTAACCACCTCTAACTAACCAGCGGAATTTAAGCTAAACTAACTCTCTAATGAACTAATCACAGCTGTACACGTGGCCACTAATCACAACTAACTCAGCCACTAATGCTATATACTAAACTACACGTAGTTTTACAAATCTTATACTGAACTACATGTCGTTTTCTGCTCTTTACCTTCTGTCTTTACATCCCCCCTCAAACGAAGGGGAGGGACTCCCATGAATTTGTGAACAAGAAAATGGAACCGAGGAGAAGGAAGAGACTTGGTGAAAACATCAGCCAACTGATCTGATGTAGAAATATACTTAACCACAAGATCCCTATTTAAAATCTTCTCCCTCACAAAATGATAATCAACCTCTATATGTTAAGATCAGGCATGAAAAATAGGATTAGAAGCTAAGGCAAGAGCAGAAACATTATAACACCACAAAATTGGAGGATAATATAAGTAAATACCAAGATCTTTAAGCAACATCCTCAACCAATAAAGTTCAGCAGTAGTGACAGCTAAAGATCTGTATTCAGCCCCTGTAGATGATCTTGAAACCGTAGGTTGCTTCTTAGCAGACCAGGTAATAGGAGAACCACCCAAAAACACAACCATACCAGTGATGGACCTCCCATCTATAGGATCACTGATGCAGGACAACCTAGGCTTCCCACCTAGATTAGTCCTACCGAAGAACCTTAGGCTTCCCACCCAAGGTGTTTGGAATCACCACCAAACAAATCAATGAAATAATCTCAATAATAATAATAGTCTGTAAAAAATACAAAAGGAATCATCTGGAGCTTTATATACAGCTTCCAGGAATCACAAAGATAAAGATAAACTCTCAAAACAAATCCTAAACAAACTCAAATACTAATATGATAATCCTAACAATCTCAAATCCTAATCCAATACTAAAGATAAACCCAAATAAAGATAACATAAATGATAAAGATGATCTCTACAAGTATGCTATCATGTGGTGTCCGCACCAACTCCCCTGGGGTGGGAGAAACTCGACCCCGTCGAGTAAAGCTCATAATAATCAAGTGACATCAGAGTAATCTCCATCGAGCCACAAGCTAACTGGATCAGCATGGCGCCTCCGTCGACGCTCATATGTGCGGGTGATAGGAGGTAGAGATGAAGTAGTAGCAAGTGTATCCAAGTAGGCCTCCAAAAGAGCGGGATCAAGCTGCTGCAACTCCTCTCTGGTGATCCATGTACAATCAGAATCAGGCCGTCCTCGCCAGCGAACCAAGAAGCGCTGAACTGTTCCATCCCTAGTGAAAAGAGACTGCTCATCCAAAATAACATCAATAATATCTTTATGTGCCTTTTGGAAACAAGATGGTGTAGGGCTAGGGACAGGGTTAGCCAAAGAAGAAGAGGGTGGATCATCAAAAGGGTCATAGGGAATAACTGCTGGACCTTTAAAAGCAATTAAATCAGCAATATTAAAAGTAGAACTAATACCATAATCTGAAGGTATATCAATCACATAAGCATTAGATCCAATTTTCTTTAATACCTTGAATGGGCCAGCACTGCGGGCCTGCAGTTTCTTAACGGTTCCAGAAGGATACCGTTCAGGCCTGATACGAATCATAACATAATCTCCTACATCAAAGTCTAAATGACGTCGATGTAAATCAGCCTGAGTCTTATACTTAAGATTACTAGCATGAATTCGTTTGTTGATCTCTTTATGCAGCTCATGCATGTGACTAGCAAACTCTACTGCAGACACAGAAACCCTATCATGTGAGGACATTGGTAGAAGGTCTAAAGGTCTCCTAGGTGTATAACCATGAACAACTTCAAATGGACTCATACCTATGGACCTATTGACTGAATTATTGTATGCAAATTGAGCTACAGGGAGTATAGATTCCCAAGTCCTACCATTCTCACCTATGAGACACCTCAAAAGATTTCCTAGACTCCTATTTACAACCTCAGTTTGACCATCTGTTTGAGGATGATATGCTGTGGAGAACTTCAATTTTGTTCCCATCATGTGCCAAAGGGTTTTCCAAAAGTAGCTCATGAATTTAACATCCCTATCTGACACAATTGTTTTAGGTAACCCATACAGCTTAACAATCTCATCAAAGAAAATCTTGGCTACCTTGGATGCATCAGATGTTTTAGAGCATGGAAGAAAGTGAGCCATCTTAGAAAACCGGTCTACCACTACAAGAATGGAATCAAACTTCCTAATGGTACGGGGGAGACCAAGTATAAAGTCCATGCTAATATCCTCCCAAGGACGATGTGGAACTGGTAGAGGCGTGTAAAGGCCAGTATTTTGCTTGCAATGCTTAGCCAATTGACATTGACGACATTGACCAATTATCTTGGCAACATCTCTCTTAAGACTAGGCCAATAGAACTGCCTCTCTACCTCTTCAATTGTCTTATCACGCCCAAAATGTCCTGAAAGTCCTCCCGCGTGTACTTCCCAAACCAAAAAATCTCTAACTGATGTGCGGGGGATACAAAGCTTATTGGCTTTAAACAAGTAGCCATCTCGGAGGATAAAATCATCAACAACTTGACTATGCTCAGCCCTAAGTGTAGTGTATACTTCTCCAAAATCTGGGCAAGATTCATACTCCTCTTGCAACTTCTCAAACCCTATGACTTTTGTGCTCATCACAGAAAGTAAGGTGACTCGACGACTCAAAGCGTCAGCTACCTTATTCTCAACGCCAGATTTATGTCTCAAAACAAAAGAGAATCTTTGCAAATACTCAACCCAAAGGACATGTCGAGTATTTAATTTCTTTTGGGAGTTGATGTGGCGGAGAGCATCATGGTCAGAATAAATGACAAACTCATGGGGTGTCAAATAATGACTCCAATACCTTAAAGCTTGTACCACAGCATAGAGTTCTTTGTCATATGTTGAATACTTCTTCTTAGCCTCATTTAATTTCTCACTAAAGTAAGCTATAGGGTGACAATCTTGGCTAAGAACTCCTCCTATGCCTACACCAGACGCATCACATTCCACTTCAAAAACCTTATCAAAGTCTGGTAGGCGCATTACTGGTGCTTCTGTCATCTTCTTCTTGATCTCTTGAAATGCTTTACTAGCAGCATTTGACCATTGGAATTCGCCTTGCTTCATACAATCAGTGATTGGTGTCATGATTGTACTAAATCCACGTATGAAGCGGCGATAGAAAGTTGCAAGCCCATGAAAACTACGAACCTCATGAATGTTCTTGGGCTCGGGCCAATCCACTATGGCCTTGACTTTTTGTGGGTCAGCAGAAACTCCTTTAGATGAGACCACAAAACCTAAGAAAATGACACTATCAGTGAAGAAAGAGCATTTCTTGAGGTTGGCATACAAGTTTTCTTTCCTCAAAGTGGAACAAACTTGTTTAAGATGGCCCAAATGTTGCTCCTTTGTTTTACTATAAATGAGGATGTCATCAAAGTATACTACCACAAATTTGCCCATGAAAGGCCTTAATACTTGTGTCATCATTCTCATAAAAGTACTTGGAGCATTTGATAACCCAAAGGGCATGACAAGCCACTCATATAGACCATCTCTTGTCTTAAAAGCAGTCTTCCACTCATCACCTGGGCGGATCCTAATCTGATGGTATCCACTCTTCAAATCAATCTTCGAAAAGATTGTGGCTCCGGACATCATATCAAACATATCATCTAACCTAGGGATAGGAAAGCGATACTTCACAGTAATCTTATTAATTGCACGACTATCCACGCACATCCTCCAGGAACCATCTTTCTTTGGGGTCAAAAGTGCAGGGACTGCACATGGGCTTAAGCTTTCTCGCACAAATCCTTTGTGCAAAAGCTCATCCACTTGTCTAGCCATCTCATCATACTGAGGAGGGCTCATTCTATAGTGGGGCAAATTTGGAAGTGCTGCTCCTGGGATAAGATCTATGGCGTGTTGAATATCACGCATAGGAGGCAATTGATTTGGGAGCTCTTGGGGGAAAACATCTTGGAACTCTTGAAGCACTGATCGTACTTCTTGTCTTGGTTCTTCAAAGCTATCTAGTGCAGCTTCCTTAACAACCAAAGCAAAGATGATGGAGTCTTGATTGACAGCTCTTTCAAGCTCTTTTGGACTGATGAGGTTCATGCTTTGCTTTTTGGGCTCTTCCTTAGCCTTACTTGCACTAACAAACTTAGTTTTGACTGGGTTAAGCTTAATTCTTTGTCCATTGTGCATGAAGGAACAAGAGTTCGAGCGACCATAAAGAGTGACATCTAAATCATAGAGCCATGGTCGTCCCAAAATTATGTGTCCTACATCCATTGGAATCACATCACAGGAAATCTGAGCCTTGTATGAGAGGATATGAATAGGAACAAGACACCTATCCTTGATGGTGATAGATGAATCATCTACCCAAGAAACCTTATAGGGCTTAGGATGGGCAACTAATTTCAAACCTAAGAGGGAGACAAGTTTAGAAGAAACTGCATTAATGCAACTTCCACTATCAATGATAACCTTGCAATTTGTGGTTCCACACTTGACAAAGGTTTGAAAGATAGTATTCCTTTTCCAATCATCACTTTCTCTGGACTGTGCTAGAGTACACCTAACAACACTTATTACAGGAGTATCAGGACTACCCTCACTGAGGTTGTCAAAAGATGGTAGGGCTCTAATGCAAGCTAATTGGGTGGAATCATCCTCTCCTATTTCTACAATGTCTTCAATGTTAGGCTCATAGACTACTTCTTCTACCTCTTCTTCTTCATCCAATTCTTCAATCAACAAAGTCTTATTAGGACATTGGACAGCCATATGACCAAAGCCTTGACATTTAAAGCATTGGATTCTAGAGTTGGGCCTAAATGTCTCTCTAACTACACTCTTCCCTTTGTCTTCTGGGCGCAAGGGCCTATTGTTGGGATTGGGTCTAGTTTGAGGACCTTGTTGGTATCTACCCTGAGGAATCTCTTCTATGTGTAAGGGTCTATTGTTGGGATAAGGCCTATTTTGGGCACCTTGGAGGTACCTACCTTGGGGACCTTCAAAATTGTTGCGAGGCAACATGCGATTGTCAAATCTCCTTCCACCTTGGGGCCTAGGGATCAGCTCTAAATCTTGCACTAAAGTATAAGCATCATCAAGAGTTGAGATCTGTCGAGCCACTAATTCTCTTTGAAGATCATAATTGAGACCTTTCCTAAACCTACTCAAGGTAATGGGCTCATCTTCAGTGGCATTGCTACGGATCCTGTACTCTTCAAATTGCTCTACGTACTCAGTAGCAGACCTATTGTCTTGTCTCAAATCATGCCATTGATCCAACAAGTTGCCTTGATGAGATACTGGGAAATACTTTTCATTGAGCTTGGCCTTCATTTCTTCCCAAAGAGTTATGGGTGGTTGGCGGGTCTTGCGGAGGTGGTTGACAACACTATCCCAATGGAGTTTTGCTCTTCCTACAAGTTTCATTTTGGCAAATCTAACCTTTCTATCCTCAGACAATTCATACCACTCAAAAAAATGTTCCATCTCTCTCACCCAATCATTGTAGACCTGGGGATTCCTAACACCATCAAAGGTAGGGGCCTCTACTTTGATATGTTTTGCTGAGTTATCTTCATTGTCTCTATGGTCTTGCCTAGGGTGAGGGCCATGTCTATGATTATTCCTTTCATTTTGTGCATTAGCCTCGTCATACCTAGCCTCTAAGTGGCCTAGACGGGCTGTAAGCTCTGCAATGGCTTGGATTAATTCATCTTGGGGACGAGGATCCATGTTTAGATGGGATTGGGGACTAGATTGGGATGCAGAACTAGACTCTGATTTGGAATTAGACTGTTCTTCAGAACTAGTTACTAGACGACCACTACGCAAATGCATGCAAAGAGATCAACAAACTAATTCTAGCAAGTGAATAATAAGGATAAAACTCAAGTAAATTATATGTGAAGAAAAGTCATGAATTCCACAGATTGTTGCAGTCAAGCAGTACTAGCTTCAACAAGAATTAAATTAAAAAGGACCCAAAAGTTACAATGTGATTAGACTAGTTCAACTATTAATACTGAAAATTAATTACTTAAAAGGATTTTTTTTTTTTTTTGTGTTTTTTTTTTGTGTTTTTTTTTTTTTTGTGTTTTTTTTTGGCTAAAATAAAAGGCTAAAAAAAAATAAACCAGCAGCTAAAATATTAAAGTCATGTGAAAGTTTAAGCAGAACAAAGGATAAAGGCAGTAGCATGTGACAGAGATAAAATTGAGGCACATAATAGATATATTGATATTAAATCTGAAAGTGCAATTCAATTCATTTAGTGAGGAAAGTCCACACCTTGATTGGGCTGACTTAACAACCTGGGCCTTACTGAACAGTAGATCACGCTACTAATAATAAGAAAGTGGGCTTGTATTCCTCACGGGCACTGGAAGTGGAGCCTTCTGCCTGTGGACCTGACTTGACTCTCTTTTTTTTTTTTTTTTTTTTTTTTTTTTTTTTTAACAATAAAAAAAAGAACTAAAATATGAAACCAAAGTTACCCAAACAGTTTCACGTCAAACACAAAAACACCGAAACTAAAGAAAGAATACTGAGGAAAACGAAAGAGAAGGAACTTCAAAGGGGCAGTGAAGGTGGCGTCGCTGGGGTCGACGGCGACGAGGCGGCATGGGCTCATCGTGATGACTGTCAACGGTGCTCAGTGGTGGAGATCGAGATCGGAGCGCATGAGTGATCGTGGGAGTGATGGTGACGGCGCGTTGGTGGCGGTGATGGCTGTGGGTGATGATTTCGGCGGCGATGGCGGCATTCCGTTGGAGGGATCGGCAGTGTGGTGTTGGCTTTGAACTTTCTTCTACCTCTGTCTCTGATCTGGTGGATTGAAGTTATGAATCTTAAATTTTTTTTTTTTTTTTTTTTTTTTTTTTTTTTTTTTTGTCTCTGTTTCTGATCTGGTGGTAGTCCTTAGAGGCGGGCACGGATGGGTTTTTCTGTTGGTTTTGGGATGAAGAATTCGTGTGGCCAAAGGGGGTAAATGGTTCGGATTGGTTTTGGCTCTGGTTTGCAGATTTCGTGAGGTAAGAAGTCGGGTTGTTGTGGTTTGCAAATTTCGTGGGGTAAGTATTTGAGTAATGGCATGGTTGGTGGTGGTTTTGTTTTCTGATGGTGAGTGTGGCTGTGGGTGTCTGTCGTGAGTTTGGTTGCTGAATGTAGCTGAAAGGGTAGATCGGGTTGGGCTCTGATACCAATTTGATGCAGGACAACCTAGGCTTCCCACCTAGATTAGTCCTACCGAAGAACCTTAGGCTTCCCACCCAAGGTGTTTGGAATCACCACCAAACAAATCAATGAAATAATCTCAATAATAATAATAGTCTGTAAAAAATACAAAAGGAATCATCTGGAGCTTTATATACAGCTTCCAGGAATCACAAAGATAAAGATAAACTCTCAAAACAAATCCTAAACAAACTCAAATACTAATATGATAATCCTAACAATCTCAAATCCTAATCCAATACTAAAGATAAACCCAAATAAAGATAACATAAATGATAAAGATGATCTCTACAAGTATGCTATCATGTGGTGTCCGCACCAATCACCAGCCCAATCTGCATCACAATAGGCAGAAAGAGACAAAGGACCAGCCTGAAAATGAATCACCATATGCAAAGACCCTTTCAAATACCTGAGGATCCTCTTAGCTGCAATGAGGTTATGCAAAGTAGGCTTGCTCATAAATTGACTAGCTTGTTGCACAGCATAGGACAAATCAGGTCTGGTAAAGCTCATATACTGAAGTGCTCCAACCAAACTTCTATGAGTAAAGGACTCTGAGTTGGAACAAAATGATGATTTGAGGCACAAGGATTAGAGCAAGGCTTGCAGTCAAGCATGTTAAACCTGGTAAGCAAATCCTGAGCATACTTAGACCGATGAACAAAAAGACCAAAACCTGTGTACTCAATCTGAAGCCCAAGAAAGTAATTCAAGCATCCAAGATCCTTAAGAGCAAAAGAAGAACCAAGCTGACTCACAATCTCAGTAATAAAGGAAGAATTATTGCCAGTGATGATAATATCATCAACATAAAGCAATGGATACACAACATGAGAGGAATGAATGAGAATGAAGAGGTTGCTATCAGCACAGGAAGCATGAAATCCAAGATGAAATAGCTGAGTGGAAAAGCTATCAAACCAGGCCCTAGGAGCTTGCTTAAGACCATAGATAGCTTTATGTAAGAGACACACATGGTCAGGTCTTAGAACTGTCCTTGTAGCCAGGGTTTGACACATAGACCTCTTCTTGTAACACCCCATGAAGAAAAGCATTGGATACATCCAAATGCTTAAGAGACCAGCCAAACTGCACTGCCAAAGCAAGAACAATCCTGACAATAGCTGTTTTAACAACAAGAATAAAAGTTTCTGCATAATCCAAACCATACGGTTGCAAGTAACCCTTGGCCACCAACCTTGCTTTATACCTAGCAATATTGCCATTGCTGTCCCCCTTGATCTTAAAAACCCATTTACAGCCAACCACATTCTTGCCATAAGGTAGGGGAACAAGAGACCAGGTATGCTGTTGTTGAAGGCAAGCAACTTCTGAGTCCATTGCCTCAACCCAATGAGAAAACTTGGAAGCCACAGCATAAGAAGGGGCTTCAGTAACAGCATAGTCAGCCTGTACAGCATAGGCTTTGGGCTTAAAAATACCATTCTTAGACCTAGTAAACATGGCATGAGTATTGGTGGAAAAAGTAGGAGCAGAAATAGGTGGAGACACGTTGGGGACAACAGCAAGAGTAGTGTCAAGAACGGGAGAAGAAGCCAGGTCAATAGAAGAAGATTGAGAACAAGACACAGGAATAGAAGAATCAGAGACAGATGAAACAGACAAAGGAAGCAAAGTAGCCAACCAAGGATCAAAAACAGGAAGAGATGAAGAAGGGGAAGAAGACACAGAATCCATGCTTGACAAGGAAGGAAACACAGATTCATGAAAAATGCAATGAGGGGAAATATAAACTTTCCCAGTGGAGACCTCCATAGTGATATAGCCTTTGGAAAGAGGTGGATAGCCCAAAAAAATACACAATCTGGACTTAGGATCAAATTTATGAGACAAGTAAGGCTTCAAAAATGGAAAACAAGCACAACCTAAGACTTTTAAAGCCGGAAGAGAAGGCTTCTTTAGATAAAGCTTCTGCCAACGAGACAAAATTAAGAACAGAATATGGAATCCCATTAAGAAGATAGACAGCAGTACTGAAGGCATAAGACCAATAGGAAAAAGGAAGTATTATGAAGCATAGACAAACCAGTCTCAACAATTTGTCTATGTTTTCTTTCAGCCACCCCATTCTGTTGAGGGGTGTAAGGACAGGAAAGTTGATGAGAAATACCATTATCTAGACAAAAAGCCTTGAATTTTTTATTAACAAATTCACCAAACACACTAAACACATCAGACTTATGTTTAAGCAAGAATAGCCATGTAAAACGAGTAAAATCATCAACAAACATCACATAAAACCTGTGTTCAAGTACAGAAACAATAGAAGCTGGGCCCTAAACATCAGAATGAACTAATTCCAAATGAAAAGTAGTACTGGATACATGTTTTGGAAAAGAAAGTTTGTACATTTTGGCACTTATACAAGAAACACATTATGAACAAATATCACTAGAAGCAAAAATATTAACAGAGGAGGCTGAGTGCAATATCTTGGAACAAGGATGCCCAAGCCTTTGATGCCAAAGTAAAGCCTGTGCAGAAACAGCAACAAAGCAACTTGAATTGATAGAGGATGTAGGTGAAGATTGAAAAGAAGCAATAGGTGGAATGGTATAGACACCATCTTTACTCAACCCTTTGTATAGGACCTTACCCATAGGTAAATGCTAAATTGAGAACTGATAGACATCAAAATAACAAAAGGAATTATTTTGTAGACAAAGTTTATGTATTGAAAGTAAGTTTGAAGCAATCTGGAGTACCCTAAGAATGTTTTTAAGATTGAAATTGTGAAATGGAGCGAGAAGCTTACCATTAACAATGAGTGACAGGTAATTCTTGCCCATTGCCCACTGTAACAGTCTCACCAGCTGTAGGTTGTTGATGAATAGAGAGCTGAGACAAGTCTGGTGTGATGTGATCAGAAGCACCAATGTCAGTGAACCAATTCTGGTTTGGATTAGAGCAAGAGTTTGCATCCATTGAACTTGCAGCAATTGATGCAAGCTTTAGCTGGAGGGTGTCTCCCTTGATACGCAAAATTCATCCTATGGTAACAATTCAAAGCAGTGTGGCCATTCTTACCACAGATTTGACAAACAGGTCTTTGGCCTTGTTGAAAATTAGACTTGGATTGAGACTGTGAAGGTAAAAACTGACCCTGACCATTGTAGGAGTGGCCAAAGAACTGAGACTGACCATTAGGAAATTGAGTAGATTGACCACCAGAGAATTGGCCATTGTTGTTACCTCTTCCATTACCACGACCACGATTGTTGCCATTCCTTCCTCTTCCTCTGTTGAAGGATTGATTGAATTGATTAACAGCCATAGCAAATGAAGAAGAATCTCAAAGATCAGACCTTTTCTTGATTGATCTTTCTTCAGCATTTAGTACAGTGTTCAACTCTTCAAGAGTAACTACATTTCTGGTTCGAATGGCTGAGCAAAAGGCATCATATTCTGGAGGCAAAGCTTCAAGAGCTAAATGAATAAGCTCCTCCTCATCAACACAAACTGCCACAGCATCAAGTTTATCACGAATTTCTTTGATTCATTGAAAGAAAGTGTTCATACTCTCTGAACCTCTTTTGAGACTCATCAACTCATTTCTCAAGCTGAGAATGTGAGATCGAGAAACTGAAGCAAAACGTTTCTCTAGAATCCACCGGACTCCTCTACCAGATTTCTGACCAACTGTGAGGGCCAAGATTGATGGAGAGAGTAGAATTGATAAATGTGAACAGTGCTTGTTCATGATTCCTCCATTGAATATACTCAGGATTAGCTTCAGTGGTATAATCCCCTGAGCTATCCTTAAGAAAAGGATCCGGAGCTTCAAGATTATCTTCAATCAAGTTAATCATTGAGTAAGCTTCCAAAATCACCTCAATTTGATGTCTCCAAACCAAATAGATGTTGTAATCTAGCTTCACTGTCATCATGCTCGCCATATTAGACAGTAGCAGCAACAAAGGATTAACTCCACGAGTAGAAATCATAGCGTGTGCACCCGTGCTTAAGCTTGTAGCAGAGGAAGTTGAACTTGCAGAGGACACCATTGTTGGCTCTCTTTTTTTTGATAAGTAATAAGTTTTATTGATATAAAAAGGAACACCTTAATACACGGGAGTGTACAAGGGGTCAACAAAACAAATACAAAAATTGCAAGAATCTAGGAAATCAATAAAAGAAGGGAATGATTGTTTTTGCAAAGCAAACAACCAATCCAATAAAGTTCTAAAAAAGAATAGCTTGAAGTCTGGAATAGATCTCGTAATATCTTTAAAACATCTACTATTTCTCTTTCTCCAAAGACGCCACATTAAGCAATAAGGAATAACGGACCATATATAACCATTTCGATGACAACCAAACCTGCCTTGCCAACACCCTAACAGCCCCAAAACAGTATGCGGCATAAACCAAGTTACTCCAAATAAACCCAAGACCACAAATCCATAGTAACGGGACAATGGAGGAAGAGATGGTCAACTGATTCACCATTACTCTTGCGCATGTAGTACCAATCCAAAATCTACACCTTCCTTTTTTGTAAATTATCAATTGTGAAGCATTTCCCTAAAGCAGCAGTCCAAACAAAGAAAACTTCTCGAGAGGGAATCTTCTGCTTCCAAATACTTTTCCAAGGAAAACCGTAGATAGTAGGGCCCACTAAAAATCTATAATAATCATTAATCATGAACTCCTTATCTTTGCTAGGTATCCAACACATCTTATCCTCACCAAATCCCCTTATTGAAGAACCATATATGGTTTCCATGAAGCCTGACATAGCCTCTAATTCCTAAGCATGCACACCCCTAAAGAAGCTCACATCCCAAAAGAGGACTCCATTGGAGGACTTCATAAGCTCAACCACACTAGCCTCCTTATTCCTGCAAAATCTGAACAAGTCAAGAAAGCTAACAGCAAGAGATGTCTCTCCACACCAACAATCTTGCCAAAACTTCACCCTAGACCCATCACCAATATCATACAAAATATGGCGTGAAAAAGAAGGCCATCCCTGACTGATACTTTTCCATAAACCAACACCATATGGACCATTAACAGATCTGGTACACCAGCACCCCCATACACATCATTGTTGGCTCTGATACCATGAAAAGAGAAATAGATTCTAGAGAGAGAATTTGAGAGAATCCAATAATTGGATTTTCGTATTATTTATACTATTATTTAAGGGGCTTCTCCTGTTTGGATTCCTCATTTTTTAGTTCAAAAATACCCCTACACCCCTATATTTAAATAAAGACAAAACTAAGGGACAATTTGGTAAAAATGTAACTCTAACTCCCACTAAAACATTGCCTAAAAAATAGGACCACTTCCCTATTAATTTTCAAATTGATTTATTTATTTTTAAATTAAAATTATATATATAAAATAAAAAAAACACAGTTTTTTTTTTCTACAAAATAGGACCACTAAAAAAAAAAAAGACTCATCGCACGCGATCCGCGCGTGCAATGAGGCTAGTCACACCCACTAATAGATTACATGATTTAGATATTTATACACAGTGTAGCTAACCACCTCTAACTAACTAACGCTCTAATGAACTAATCACAGCTGTACACGCAGCCACTAATCACAACTAACTCAGCCACTAATGCTATATACTAAACTACACGTAGTTTTACAAATTTTATACTGAACTACATGTCGTTTTCTGCTCTTTGTGCTGCTCTTTCTTCTGCTCTTTATCTTCTGTCTTTACACATACAACACATTTATGCTGCACCCAGTACTGTGTAAAGATTGATCAAACAAATAATGCTAGAGAGCTCCTACAGTTATCATGAAAGCACCACCAAAAGATACAGACTGATGAATTCCATGAACTTCAAAATGAAGTCCAACTCCCTCCTGGATGTTAATTCAAAAGATAGGATAGACAAAGCATGTCCATCATTATCATCATATATATAATATCATAATTCATTGTAAGAAACATAAATAAATCAAAACTATCAATTATTTAAATAAAATAAAAAATCAATGATATAATTCTTCAATTCTTTTTCTTTTTTTGATAGGCAATCCAATTCTTCAATTCCATTTGTACATTATCTGATAAATGCTTGGCAGGAGAAGATAAGTTAATTTTACCACATACCAAACTCTAAGATACAAGACCACAAGCAGTCATCCACAAGATTGTGAAGAAACGACATCAACATTAGATCCCAGATCTGACCAAGCAATGCTGTCTTCCTTTTGCATGTAATCGTGTCATCTACCCAATTAACAATACCTTCAAAATTCCCTTTCCCAGTCTCCTCAGCAATCTCATCCTCAAAAATACATACATTATTCTTCAACTCCAGGTTTTATGTCCAATCCAATCTTTTCAATGATTGTGAAGAAACATCACCATCAGAATCCAGCTCCCACCAAGCCTTGCCAACCTCTTTTATATTATCAACTACCCACTAACATTTCCTTCAAAATCCACATTTTGGGTCTCCTCAACAACCTCATCCTCAAAATCATTTACCTTTTTCTCCACCTCAGGGTTATATGTCCACTCCAATCTCTTCAAAATGTCACGGTCCTTCCATTTCCCAACGACTGATTCTGCCTCCTTCTTAGCCTTCCCCATCAAAATTTCACTCCAAGAAAACCCTGCATCCGCAACCCTCTTCAAAGCCCCATCATTCATATCCCCCACAACAACCGTCTTCAAACATCGCAACTTCGCCTCCTTCAAGACATCCACAAAATCCGAATCATCTGACACAAGCACCATACACTCAACACTCCTCCTATCCATCATATCCACCATATGATTCTTCAAAGCAACATCTGCAGCTTGTGGCTTATTCGACACAGTATGTACCCAAAACCCCGCCCGCTTTAACTCATCTGTCAAACCATACCCCACCTTCGGAGTCAAAACATCCCTCACAGCATTCTTATACTTCTCCATCTTCATGGAATACTTAGCTACTAACTTCACCCTCATCTTCCCCCTAGCTGACTCTATCTGATTCAATCTTTTTATCTGCTCACGCTCATGAATTTGCTTAAAATGATTTACAAACTTCTCATTTGAATAAAAATTCCTCCCACAAACCCGACAAAGATACGGCTCAACTGTCTTAATCACACCCCTATTCTCCAACTGATTCAATATCTTCCTCTCTTTTCTTTGCTCCCTAACAACTTGTGGAACATGGGTAAACGCGTGATGATTCGCATATGCCACCATGTATCTAACAACCCCAAAAGATGCCATCGCTGCCTTTAGCTTAACAGCAGTGTTGTATGGTGGGAATGAGTTCGGTGGTTTATTGTCCAAATCCCAAAAAATTGCAACATTGTTTTTGGTAATTTTTGGTCTCAAGGGCGAGGATGGGTCCCAAGAATTGAAGCCCGGTTTTGATACAAAGTGACAAAATCTACTCAACGACGTAAAAGGGTTAAGGATTTGTAACATTTTGAGTTGAGTTGTGCAGAAAAGTTCGCAGAATTTAAGTAACACGACCATAGGTAGAGCGTTCTCCTCAATGCAATCATAATCTAAAAAGTTAAAATAGAAAATATAGTCAAGAAAACACAAGTGGACCAATGAAAAGGAAATATGAACTGACTTTTACAAGAGTAGTTTATAGCCTCAAACTCCAACACACAAGCTGATTCACACCATTGCTGAATTATAGGATCTGCAACCATAAAATATTTTATTATTTTAGTAATCTTTTTAAAAAATGAAAAAATAAAAGCCCATCAAATTTCAAAACTGATTAGTGTAGTACCAATTAAAATCTATTTTAAGCCATGCTAGCTTCCTAATGTATTATGTATCACATCAACATTCCATCTACCACACATGTAAGTTCTTTAATTACCTATGGTTTAATTTGAGTTATAATTTGTCGATATGTGGTTTAAAAGATAAACTTTACCCACTTAGGATCATATCCTTTACTACCCTTTAATATAAATCAAAAGCAAAGACAATTAAATCACAGTGGAATAAAGTATATATAACTCTTTAAAATACCAACCCAAGTGTCTTTCCTATACAACTAAATATCACAAGCAAACCAATTTTATGTTTAAAAACAAGCGAACGGCAGCAAAGATGATAAACAAATAATTGTCCTTCTTAAAGAAAATCAATAATACCTTTAAGTTACTGCTTTTAAAGTTTGGTTTGTTTACCTATCAAAAAAAAAAAAAAAGTTTGGTTTGTGACTAAGGAAAAAAAAAGTTCAAGCAAACGTTAACTTCATTTCAATCACTTAGAGAATTCCTGTCTTGAACATCCTTCTCTTTTCTTTTTTTTCTTTTTTTCAATTAGCCCTTCCAATACATGTATTTATTTAGTCTAAAACATTTGCTTCTAGGTCAAGGCCTAAGTTCATCAACATTTCCATTAACATCTTTTGGCAATTCCTCTTAAATGTAGCCAATATAGGCTTCAACAATAGAGACCATGTCACCCAAATTTCTACACTAGATGGCTCGCCCTTTAAGAAAAACAAAAGCCAAAAAACAACCCATGTGCATTAGATTTCCATACCCATAAGCTATTTTAGCACTCCAAATACTAAAAATCAAGTTGTGCTATATCATATAGTTTAACAAGTGCAATATAGTATATATAGCCGGAGTTGGAATCGCAGGTGGGGGGTCGCCAGAGTGGAAGGGGCAGCAGAAGGTGGCTAGGCTGCTGTAGTTTGAGGAGTGTGAGGCAGAGAGAGAGAGAGAGAGAGAGAGAGAGAGGGAAAGAGTAGATCTGACACTGTTTGTGGTTCATAAAAGAATAGAATGAGTATATTATAATGAATGGGGGAATACCATGAGAAGTAATGGAAATGAATCATTTTATAATAATATGACTATCATAAACCCTCAACAGCAGTAGATTACATCTTTTTTGGTTGGCATTATTAGATGCATAAATCCAATTACTCTCAGTGTATATTAATGTTGTCTGTGACAATAAGTTAGGGACAACATTTTCACTGCACAACAACAGTAAGAACATGAATCCCCTACCACTCTGTAAATCACTATTAACATTGAAATCAAAATCAAAATTTTCATACATGAAAATCCATATAGTCTTTAAGTTCTAATTATTGTAATAAGTAATCCTTAAGGTATATTACTCCTATCAAACTAAAGATAATGTTCTATTCTTTATTAACCATTAGACCAAAAACCTATACATTAACGAGCATTGACATTAATTTTATCATTAGTCCTGGCAAGCTAAAAGTATTGAAAACTATATTTAAATATTGAATCAATTCTTGAAATACAATAGGAGCAATTAAGAGCCCAAGATCAACTAGACTATGCCCCAATATAAGAGATCCATATAACGGCCACCCTAGGAAAAAGTACATCATCTGTACAGAATCAGTGCATTTACTTAAAAAGAAACACCATAAAGGCCGGTTACCTGATATCCAATTAAATTTCTGATACATTCATCCATGCATCTAAATAGATAACAAAAAAACAACTATAGTTTGATATTTATTTGTCTTTGGTTTAGGAGCAAATCTATAAGGACTCTGAATAGAAGAAGACTAAGCTTCAACCTAAACCTAAACTACTTGGAATACACGAGGCTTCCTCAGCATAAATCAAGTTCAGATTATATGTTAACATGAAACTTTCACCTTAAACAGACCTTGGTTTAGAAACCCAAGGAGGCAGGAATGAAGAAGCACTCAGTTGCCGTTCAATAGTTCCTTGAAAAACTGGTAAAACAATAGATATTATTGATCATGTTTTGTCTTTTATTTATTCTTTATATGTAATGTTTTTTTGCTATTCTCAATTCTTAGTAAATTCTTGGTGGTTTGGACTTTATTTTTACTGCTTCATTGAAAGTTAATATTAATTATTCATGTTCACCAGGTTACATTTGTTAAACAAAGTTCCTGGGATCAAAACCAGTATCTGAAGCCAAAAAAACCAAAGTCCCATTCAAATTTGGGAGTTGGAAAGAAGCTTAATTTGTACTTTTAATAAAAATTGGGTTCCTTACGACAACTTATATATCCTATTTAGATTCCTGAACAGAATTTCTTTTATTAGTTAACAATTTTTATATCTTTTTGTATTCTACTTTATCTACAAAAGTTTATATATAACCTAAACAAAAGCCCACAAATTTTTCTGGGAAAGTACAATGCATAAAATAACTACGGAAGAGCAAGAAGACTCCATAGCTACACATTCCATTTTTGAATTTCAAGACAATAACAGTTTTGAAGGAAGAAGGGACATACAGACATGTAGGAAGCCATAAAATCACATAACAGGTGATAGTGCTGATTCAAGAAGGTTAAAAGAGAACTTACAGAATAGGAGATGGTTGGCGGCGGCGTGTGTGAGACACGGCGGAAGAGAAGCGAGGGAAGGCAAGAGAAAAGAGTAAGGGAAGGACTGTCTGTGTCTGTGTGTGGGGGTTCGAGGGAAGGCAAGAGAAAAGAGTAAGGGAAGGACTCTCTGTGTCTGTGTCTGTGCGGGGAATTCGAAATATACGGTTGCTCCTATCTACCCATAGCGTTTTAGTCTAAGGTTTTTTTCTCCCAAAAAATAAAAAAAAGGGTCTAATATTGTATTTTAAATGACCCCTAAAGTCCTTCTCAAAAAAAAAAAAAAAAATGACCCCTAAAGTGGAAAAGGAAAATTAGCACTAACTTTTTTTTAACATTTTTAATTGGAAAATGATAAAGCCAAGTCTAACTTACAAATTTTTTTTTTATAAATTACCGATGTGATAGTAATTATTAGTAAGTAAAAAAATGATGTTAATGGTTGGTCTATACGAGAACTAATAAGAATTTGTTATATCCAAAATTTGTAAAAATGTTGTAAAATAACTTGTACATGTAGCATTGTTTTTTTTCATAATATATATCTAAAGAATTAGTAAGGTGACCTTTATATATATATAAAAGATAAAAATTCTATTTTAACATAATCTAAGTGTATATGTGTGTATGTGAAGCTTCATCTTGGAAACTTGAACCCTAAGGCTCCGCTTGGGAGGAGGGAATAGAATGGAATGGAATGGAATGAAAAGAATATTTTTAGAATATTCTTCCCTCCCCCTTGTTTGGGAGTTTTAATGGAGGGAATGGAAAGTTCATTCCCTTGCTTGGGAGTTTAAGTGGGAGGGAATGGAATGAGTAGGAGGGAACACTCATTCCTTTCTATTCCCTTAAAACCTCAAATTTGCATTCCCCCCGAAATTGGGAGGAATGGGAGGGAATGGAATTAGATTTAATAATTTTTTTACTAAAATTTCCAAAATACCCCTATATATTCAACCTTTTATTTTAAAATAAGGGTCTAATAGTAATATTGTCATAAAATGATTCCATTCCATTCCCTCCGTGTGACTCCCAAACGAGATTACTTACATTCCATTCATTTTCATTCCTTTCCATTCTTTAATTTTAAAACATCCAAGCAATGTTACTTAATTCCATTCCATTCCATTCTTTTCCATTCCTTTCCCTTACTTAAATCCATTCCATTCCATTCTATTCCATTCCATTCCCTTATAATTATTTCATTCTATTCCATTCCCTTCCCTTATGAACTCCCAAGCGGAGCCTAACTCTTACCCTCCATACCCCACAAGTACTTATATTGTGGAGTGACTATTGCACAGGGTATGCGGTGGTGAAGTGACTTTTTTTAAAATGACATGATATTTTATTTTATTTTAAAAATTATATAAGTGTATTTTAATCACAACTTGTCTTTAGCCAAAAGAGAGAGAGTGTGATCCTTAAAGTGAAAGCTACGCCTCCCTCTGGCACTCCAACAAAGCTCTAGCCAAAAGATTGACTCCTCCCCGTCGATAACTCTTACATTAGTTTCTATTTATTCCTCTTTTCCTTTCCTCATGCTCACCAGAAAGTTTAAATTAAAATGGTGGAATAAATTTAATTTTGATCATATTTGCCAGGAATTACAAAAAAAAAAAAAAAATCTTCTCCCTCCCAGACAGAAAGTTCTAATTTCCTTCTAGAAAAGAGTCAAGTCCAATGCCAGCTTGCTTGAAGCTGCATCACAAATTTCAAATGATGAAAATGACACAATAAATGGAATCTTCCTACCCAAATTACAGGACTCACCCAGAAGCATTCCAAGATTCTCAAGATCCCTATGACATATGACAGATCACTACAACAAATTACTATTCATAAACATGAATGAATAGCTTCTAAACAAACAATCCAGGCAGATCCAGAAAGATCAGATAGATATTTTTGACAGATTACTATTCACAAACATGCATGAATAGCTTCCAGATAGAATCATTAGAAGTAACTTTATTAAAGCATACTGCTCATCAACAATATTATCCACAATGTTCTATAAGTTTCTACTGACAGTTTAACTTGAGCTAACTTTACCTACTCAGGTTACTTTTCAGAACTTACCATGGTTTATTTCATCTATAAAAAGACAAACTCTGAAGACAGAAGACAGGTCCAGTTTAGAGGTTCAAGCTTTAGATTCAATTCTTAGGTCCAAGATAGCTCTCTCTCCCTTAGAAAGACTCTTGTAATCTTTTCTCTCTCGTAATCCTGTAACCCTTCCCTTCAGACAGATATAATCTTATAACCTTTCAGTTTCAAAGACAAATTTTACTTTGTAATCTTGTAACTCTTTAGACAGAGTTTTATTTTCAAAGCTTGTATCAAAGACAAACGTTTTAAGTTTTAATCAAAGACAGAAGTTTTTATTCAAGTAAGATTTTACTAGTTTCTGTTTTCATATTCTATATTTTGTTTTAACCTATTTTGAATATATCTATTTTGTTGTTTTCTTCTTTACCATCTATTTGATCATTGTTTATGCTTCCATATTACTGCTGTGCTCTCTCCTAGGTACGTTTTAGTATCAGAGCCATGGATGGTAGATGTATGAGCTTTATTTCTTTGCAATTAGGAATTTACTAGGAACTTATATTACTACATAGCCACTACTTGCTCTTTGATAGCGTTAGTCAACCTCAAGACTTGTTGGCAAACCATAGTTTTGCATTAGTCAGCCTGTTTTTTGTTAGTCGACGGACAAACGTTGTTTGGGTAGTCCCGCAATAGAGTTTCATAAGAAGGTGGTCCCGATAGCAAGGATACCAGTGGTTAGTAATAGTTCCGCCAGTAATTATTGATTGTTTGGAAATAAAATAAATACATTTATCAGCTCATCATCTATTTACTTGTTCACACTTAGGCTAGGCACACATTAATTAGAAACATGGACTTTGATGATATAGATTATGGTGAAGGTTATAGCATAAGAGATATAGACAATAACTGGTTAAATAGTAACATGGATTATGATGAAACAGATTCTGATGCTGATAGTGATATAGATGATTATAACTATAATGGTAACACAAATAATTGGAAGCCATTAACATGAGATAAAATCAATCGACAGACTGATAGACACAATAATAGTTTGTTAGACATGATTAATAAAAAATTAAAATCTTTAGAAAATGTTGAAAGATCCATAAAATAAACACTAAAGTAGAAAGGATTACAAGAGTCTTTCTAAGGGAGAGAGAGCTTAGACAGGCGTTGTTTGGGTGGTCCTGCAATGGAGTTTCCTAAGGAGGTGGTCCCGATTGCAAGGATACTAGTGGTTAGTAATAATTACTGGCAGAACTATTACTAATCATTGGTATCCTTGCTATCGAGACCACCTCCTCGGGAAACTCCATTACTGGACCACCCAAACAACGCCTGTCTATTAGCAAACAAAAAAGGGCTGACCAACGCTATCAAGAAGCAAGTAGTGGCTATGTAGTATTATTAGTTCCTAGTAACTTCTTAATTGCAAAGAAATAAAACTCATACATCTACCATCCATGGCTCTAATACCAAAACATACCCAAGAGAGAGCACAACAGTAATATGGAAGCATAAACAATGATAAAATAAATGATAAAGAAGAAAACAACAAAATAGATATATTCAAAATAGGTTAAATTAGAATATAGAATATGAAAACAGAAACTAGTAAAATCTTACTTGAATAAAAACTTCTGTCTTGATTAAAACTGAAAATGTCTGTCTTTGATACAAGCTTTGAAAATAAAACTCTATCTGAAGAGGTACAAGATTATAGAGTAAAACTGTCTTTGGAACTGAAAGGTTACAAGATTATATCTGTCTGAAGGGAAGTGTTACAGAATTACAAGAGAGAAATGATTACAAGAGTCTTTCTAAGGGAGAGAGACCTATCATGGACCTGAGAATTGAATCTAAAACTTGAACCTCTAAACTGGACCTGCCTTCTGTCTTCGGAGTCTGTCTTTTTATAGATGGAATGAACCATGGTAACTTTTCAATAGTAACCTGAGTTAGTAAAGTTAACTCAAGTTAATCTGTCGGTAGAAGCTTGTAGAATATTGTAGAAATTACTATTGATAAGCAGTACTTTGTCTGGGAATCTATCAAAGTACTATTCACGCATGCAGATAAATAATGGTCTATCAAAAATATCTATCTGATTTTTCTGAATCTATATGAGTGGTCTATCTAGAAGTTATTCATGCGTGCTGGTGAATAGTAGTTTGTCACAGTTGTCTGTTTGAGAGAGCATTCTGTCTTGCTTGGCATGTCTGTCTGTCTGTCTATTAGTCTGTATCTGCATAGTTTTCATAATCTAACGAATCAGAGTTATCTTCATATTGCTTATGCTCATGGATTACTCCATAATTACCACATAGAACGCAGTATGAAATAGGAAGATAAGTAGGGACACGATCCTTTGTCATTATTCTAAGATCCTTAGCAATCTTTCTTTTTCCAATAAGCCTCCTTGCTGAAAGTCTTAGACCATATACGACTATCCTGTTGGTGTAGCCATATAAGTGAAAGCCTTTGTCTAATTCTTTCTGTACTTCATAAATCTTGTTACTCATGAAATTAGACCATTCTTGAGCCAAAGCATCTGGATCATCAAGTGATAAATATGTATCTCCTGTATACCAGTTGTGGCCAGGGGTACAACCATAATCATTGATAAGGGCCAAAATGTGTGCTGGCCAAGCTTCCATATAACAACTAATGTCCCAAGCTGGAAGAGTGCTCTAAATAGTTATCTTCATACAATTAAGTCCTGCAATTTGTGCGGCTGCTTCTTGGATGACTCTGGGAAATAAACTAATCTGAACTCCAAAAGTTAGGATTAGTTTGCTGATGAACCCTGCTTCTGGCATTTCAGATAACCATGAAGGATCACAAATCACTAGATCCTCTGTCTCAATGTTGATAAATAATCCCAAATAGGGATTGTATCTATCAAAAGTTCCTTCATAAATCTTTCTGTTTCTCCAAAGCTTTCATACCATGTGGCTTTATGAGATAGCCATATGTCATCTATCATGTCTTCTGTCTTGATAAATGCTGTAGAAACTAAAACTTTAAAAAGATACATCCATTTGTCATAAGAACTGGTTATGGCTTTATATGTTAATATATTCTGTTGAATTTTAGGTATAAAGTTCTAATGGCAAGTCTCATTTTCGCTGAATCTTAAGGTGAAGCTTTGAAAATCTTGTTCCCATAAGATAACTTTTTAGAGACTATGATTCTGTCTTTATGGAGCTTGAATCTCCATCCTCCTTGCCAGGGAGCTGACAACCAAGTGCTTCAATAAATACACTGGTGCTAACAATGTGTAATTCCAAAGCTTTAAGGGTCTTTTGGAATAAAGGTTTCTGGCTGAGGGTGAAAGTTGCTTGAAGATTATCAAGAAGTAATTTAATATGAAAATGGAGGTCTATAAATTCTTCGTCCTGAAAAATGAGATCAGTGCAGAGCTCTTCTTGCAGAATTTCACTTTTCCCACCACATGAATACATTGTCTCTGCTAGCAACGTACCCTGAAGGGATATTGTCTCTATCGAGACGCCTTAATGCTTATCCGAAGTCTTTGCTAAAGCCTTTCGGATTTCTTTAGGTTGCACCGCTGGTGCCTTGCCCTTTCCTTTCATGTCTGCCTAGGAGGGTCTTTTATTTATATTAGTCTACAATTAGCTTTTAGTAAAAGGATTAGTTGGTGTATTATAATGTTTGGAAACAATATCTTGAAAATCAACATTTCATTGCAAATCTTCTTTAAAATTTATTTTAAAAACTTCTTTGTCAATGTCTTTCTGTAAAATCCCTTTAAAATTTTTTATAAGAAAATAATTTTTAAAATTAAAATTTATAGCATATATAATAGAATAAACTTTTTTCTCTACACCTTTGTGCTCTCGCTAAGTAGTGATATAAGAGTAGTCATGCTGAAGTTTGTCAATGCCCAAGTGACTGGAATTCAAAAACTTTACAAAGTTTGCCATAATTCTATCCGTTTTGTATGTTTTACTATATATCTCATTCTGCGAGAATATGTGAAATAGAGCTTCTCCATAAGGTCTTTCATCAACTACTATAGGAGTTTGGGAAAAATCTGTCAGAAACTTATGATTAACTGTGTCCCTATTCAAGAAATTGCCATAATTACTGTTTTCTTTAATAATTAGTAAAGAAGAATCTGTCAAGATTTCTTTTATTAAAACATTTGTTATATGAGTATTTGAGGATACTATAAAGGGGGTAAGTATGTCATTTACTATAATTTTATTTGGTACCTCTGTCACACTGCCAGAAGAGATAGCCAGCGAGAATTTACAGACCTCCCTTTTCATATTAAATTACTTCTTGATAATCTTCAAGCAGCGTTCACCCTCAGACAAACTTATAAAATCTTACTTGAATGAAAACTTTTGTCTTTGATTAAAATTGAAAACATCTATCTTTGACACAAGCTTTAAAAAAAAAAAACTCTGCCAGAAGAGTTACAAGATTACAAAAAAAAAAAAAAAAAAAGAGTTTAATATTGTATTTTAAATGACCCCAAAAGTGGAAAATTAGCATTAACCCTTTTTTAACATTTTTAATTGGAAAATGATAAAGCCACCATCTATCTTACAAATTTTTTTTTATAAACTACGATGTGGTGTGGTGGAGAGTTATTAGTAAGTAAAAAAATGATATTAATGGTTGGTTCATATGAGAACTGATAAGAATTTGTCATATCAAAAGTTTGTAAAATAACTTGTACATGTAACATTGTTGTTTTTTTTTTTTTATACAAGATAGAAATTATACTCTAACCTAATCTAAGTGTATATGCGTATGTGAAACTTCATCTTGGAAACTTGAACCCTGGCTCTTACCTCCCACACATCACAAGCACTTATACTTGTGGAGTGACTATTACACTAAGGTATGCGATCGTGAGGTGACTTTTTTTAAAATGACATGATATTTTATTTTATTTTAAAAATTATATATAAGTGTATTTTAATCACAACTAGTTTTTAGCCAAAAGAGAGAGAGTGTGATCCTTAAAGTGACTGCTACGCCTCCCTCTGGCACTCCAACAAAGCTCTAGCCAAAAGAGAGACTCCTCCCCGTCTATAATTCTTACATTAGTTTCTATTTATTCCTCTTTCCCAATTGAAACATTTGCACCATTTTGAGCCTTAATGGTCTAACCTCTCCAAATTTCAAGTTTCAATCTTAAATTTCCCTTCAAAATCAAATCCCTAAACATTTTGAGTCCATCGTCAAACAAAATTTCTCATTGCGATTATATATAAAATAAAGAAAAATTGTAGTATTGCTCAAGTGAAGTTGCCCAAGTGAGTATAGTCAAATGAGAAGTAAACTCGTGGATAGTGCACATTGTCCTCAGTATACAACAGTTTAGTCACCCATGTCTATTAGTCTACACTCCAAAAGATAGAAAGTTTTAAAATAGTACCCTCTTTCATACCTAGTTAACATAGTGATAGAAAGACATAAGTCACATAACATGAAATAATGGACATAAAACTATGAGTTTAACATGGTTATAAATCTCAATCAAAACCCGAGTAAAAATCTGTGATCAAAGTTTTAATATTACAATTTCTTCTATAAAAAAAAAAGAATATACAATTAATTGAGAAATAAATTTTAAAAAAAAAGAAATAAATAAATTATAAATATCAATTTTTGAATAAAAATAACCAACAAAACCTAATCAACTGGGGACAAATATAGTGTCCAGTTAGCTCAACTGGTAAAGTCACTTATGGTTGTATGAGAGATCTGTAATTCGATCCCCGCTTACACCAAAAACTGATTGGTGCCCTGGTCTGATGATAAAGAGTTATCATCAGGAGCGGACACCATAGGTTAAAACTCTCTAAAAAAAAAAGTGGGGACAAATATTGTTCGAAAGAAAATGATTAATTTGTGTCTATAAACCTACTTCAATTATTTGTTCTTATATTTACATTTAGTTGACACTTAATAACCAGTTCAACAAAAAATATTAACAATATGTTTGATTAGAAGGAAGAAGAGAGAAGTGACCTTCGTTTGGTTTAGAAGGAAAGAGAGGAAAGAACTAAAATATGAAGTGAAATGATTTTCATGGATCCCATCAATTTTTTAAGATTTTACTTTCCTTCCAAATCCATAAAATTGCTTCTATACTCTAGGAATTTTTTTGGGGTAAAATTACAGTTATGTCCTCATTATTAATTACAAATTAATAGTTTATAGGAATATAATATTAAAATAATACTTTATTATTCTCAGACAAAAAAAATTTATTATTTTGGGTTGATTAAGTTAAAGTGGTTCATAAGGCTTTTTTAACAAAAAAAAAAAAAAAAAAAAAAAGTGATTCCTATGGCCGCTTGAATTGTGATATTTATGAGATTCAAGTTTGAAACTTCTTGGTAGTATCTTGAGGCCATTTTTAAGAAATTCCTTTTGTAATAACTTCAAAAAAAAAAAAAAAAAAATTAAGGACCCGTTTGGTAGAGGAGTTTGAGTAGAGTAATGTTGTTTGTAGTTTTTGAAATACATATGGGTGAAAAAGTATATGAAAATGTATGTAATGTTATTCAAAAAATGATGTCGAAGACAAAATTTTTCATGCCACATGGCTTCATTTCATTGGCGACTTGCACCACATCAACACTATCATGCATTTTTGGGAAAAATCTCTTTTAAAGCCCAAAGGAGTCCATATTCACAAAATGATGCCGAAACCCATAGTCCAAAACTCATGGCGATATAATCTCATCAAAGCCCATAGTTCGAGCTCGTGTCACAACATCTCATTTTCGGCTCATGATCCAAGCTCATGAGTCTTATTGGGAGAATTTTGGGAGTCGTGGTTTGGAGGGCCAAGAAATATGTTCAGCAAAGTTTTAGCGGTTCAAAGTTGATAAAGGAAAGCATGTTGCTTGGCATGTCTTCCCCAATTCCCTGAACTCTGACGGGTCAGTGTGCAATAGGTAACATTTGGTAAGCCTTTCATATCACATAACACTTAAAATGATAAAACTCTCCATGCTCTTTACATAAAAATTAATGTTCATCATATAATGTAAGTTTAAAAAATGTAATTATAGTATTTCATATAAATTATATTATTATCATCTAAATCAATTCCAAGCACATTGCTAACTATATATTAATATCTCATATCTAGTATTTAATGCTCTCTTTACTCTCCAAAATTGGTTAAAATACAAAAAGACCATAATTACATCTCTAAAACTTCATCAATTATCAACCAACAAGTCTATTACTTACCAAAATTATATATGGATTAAACATATAATTTTTTCCAAGAGAGGAAACTTAGCTGAAAATACCAAAAAAAAAAACAGTTCCAGCGGAAGCTGCAACAGCTTTTGCAGCTCTAGCGGAAGCTGCAACAGCTCCAGCTAAGTTGCAAAAGCTCCAGCAGATTGACACATGTCCTAAAATGATGTCATTTGCCCATCAATACCCAAAGAAACAAGAGGATTCCATAAAGATTACCTTACCATTTTTAGTTTAACCATGAGTTTAATGCCAAGTATTCTCCTCCAAGTAAATGATGTCATTTAAATGACATCATCTAGCTGTGTCATCAACAATGATGTCCCAAAATTTCTTCTTTTGGTTGAAAAACAAAAGACCACTTACCTTGTCAAGGACTTTTCCTTATTTGCTATTTTCCCTTCAATTAAGTTATGATCTAGTTACATAGCTTGGCTCTATATAAAGAGGACCAAGCTACACACTAAGGTAGCCATCCCTTTCTCATCTTCCATATTTTGAAACTCTATTTATTTGGCTGCCATATCTCTAAAGATCTCTAAAACTCTTCTATACTTCTCCATCTCCCTTACAAAAATATCTTTTCCTAGATAGCACCATTACACACTATCCATCTCTCCCACACTTCAATACTTTGAAATTTCACTGATGTTTTGCTACCCAAAACACGTCTCCATCTCATCCTTTATTTCTCATACAAAATCTCTCTTTCTCACAAAATACCCATACATACTCATCATGTATCTTAAAACTCCATGCCTCACATAGCATACAAGATCCATGTCCAACAAAGTATCTACATATAATTCTCATATTTTTACAAACACCATATCTTACAATACATACATATTTCTTACCATCTCCACACATCTTAATATATATCAAACACTCTTCCAAGAACTTATTACTAAAAGCCCTTTCTTATGAAAGGCAAAAACTTATAAAATCAAAAGCCCTTCTTATGGAAGGCAATATCACTCATATTTGACTAAAAACTAAAAGAGCATTGCACGAGAAAAATCATTTAAGTGCATGATTAAGGGGGCAAACTTAACCAACCGATGCACACGACTGGACATGCTCTCTCTCCCTCCAGTTGCACCCATTTTTCCCTTTCAAACATGAAGTCACCATGAAAGGATTCACTTTGTCATGCTGCTGAAATGTTAAGCCCACTGGTGTTGTACGGCTGGAGCTGCAAAGTTTGAAGGTTGCTGAAAAAACTAAGTCCACTGATGCTACGGCTGGAGCTGTTAAACATAAAAGATAAGTTAATGTTTTCTCCATCTTTGAAATTATATTATTGAGTATATGTTAACTCGTCATCATCTTACCATTATCTCACCATTTAATAAACATAGTGTCACTAATGCTTTATTAATAAACATATGTACTAATAAATTGAATTCATATTACTACCAGACTTATATTATTTGGAAATGAACCACCATTGGACTTGGACATGGATAATTACTAGACATACCTTATTATATCGAACATGAACCACGAACCGCAACTTGACATGGACTATTGGACTCATCCCATTGTTGGACATTTGACACTTAATTAATTATTTTCTAATATTGGACATCACTTAACATACATGATAATAACATACCAACTCACCATTTAATCAAAGCTATCATGCTTAGCATATTATTTATTTATTTATTTATTTCAACCATTATCATGATTCTAAGACTTTGGGCTTTATCTATTTTGTAGGCTTAAAAATACACCGGAAGCCATTGGACTATACGGCCCAATGTCGAGTTCCAGGTTGGACTCCCCAAAACAAATTCGAGCTTAGCAAAGTCACTCTAAAGACACGTGGCTACGCGCAAAAAACGCCCCCAACATTCTGGTGACTCCACTGAGGAGTCAAAAAGTATAGCCTTATCATGCCTCCAAAAGTCTAGAATCACATATCATAAAGGAGATCTCAACTCCGACATATCACATCTTCAATATCTCTTAATCCAGCAACTCGCGGAACAATATCACATCATACATGATATTGGCTTTATGAAGGGGTCAATAAAGCACTTTACTATCAATCTTTCAGCTTATTCAATTAGGCCAATCAATAATGGGCTCACAAAGGATTATCCTTCTAAATTACTGCTGAAACAATAGAAATAACAACATCATAGATCATGCAGTGGCAAAAGAGGCTCAATCTCTTCAACTTCTTTGCCAGCAACTTTAGTTCCACCAACAATTAAATTAAAGCTTAGTCAAAAAGATAACAATGCACATATGTATGTTTATATACATTATAGAAAAATGAGCACTGTTTGTTTTCTTTCAAAATCACAAAACATTATTTTCTTTGCCTTTGGCTCAAAAATGGTTTCTTGAAAAAAAAAAAAAAAAAGAGAACACAGTAGCTACGGCTGGAGGTGTCCTTTGCCATGAAAAGTACAATATTTACACGTGAATGCCTAAAAGAAAAGGGTAATAATGCGTGTTCGTATGTTAGTATACATGTGTATACATATCCGCAAATAAACAAACATTATTTTATCATAAAACTTCTTTTTTTTTTTTGAAAAAGGAAAACCGTTTTGGCTTAAAAAATAAAATATATTTCTTGCAAAAAAAAAAGGGGGCACAGTAGCTATGGTTGGAGGTGTCCTCTAATATGAACAGTGCAACATTTTCACATGAACAGTTAGGAAAAACATGTGCACGCATAAAAAAGTAACAATGATCAACCCCTTTTATGTAGAAAAATTTCTTTTGGGCATGAACCTTTTACAAATCATAAGTTTTTCTATCCCTTTTATGCAGAAAATTTCTTTTGCAGAAAAATTTCTTTATGCAGAAAAATTTCTTTGTGCAGAAATTTTTTTTTATGCAGAAAATGTCTTTTATACAGAAAAATTTCTGTTATGCAAAAAATTTCTGTTATGCAGAAAAATTTTTGTTATGCAGAAAATTTCTGTTATGCAGAAAATTTTTATGTTATGCACAAAAATTAGCTTTTATGCAAAAAAAATTTCTTTAGGGCGTGAACCCCTCTACAAGACAATGTTCATAGTTGACTAGTCCTTCTTTCACATGTAATATTGGTACTAACAATTGAATGACCTTTTACCCAAGTAATAATAACACTTACAACTGAACAAATCACCATTAAATAAGTTTTTCTATAACTAAATGAGTTCGCATACATGAATAGTAACAATGCCTACTGCTAAGAGGGTTTTCTTTCCTCCTATTACATGAAAAAAGAAAAGAAAAGAAAAGTCTTTATGACTAGAGAGTCTCAAAACATGTAGTAACACATTAGATACATATTACATCCTAACAGAGTTGCCCACTAGAAAAATGAACTAAAGCATGAGTAGTCTAATCCAATAAGCCGCCAAAGGTTTCCGTGGAGGAGGAGCCACCACTGGTGGGTAAGAACAGTATGATGGAATTCTTTTGACTTGTCAAAAGGGATGGTCATTTTTTATCCAAAAGAAAGGAAAGCACAAGGAAGCATCTGGTAGCAAATCACAGCCACAATGTGAATAAACCCGGCTACAAAATTGATATATGTATTGTTACTCATGATGACGCGTGAGGCTTAGTTGCCGCAAATAGAGGGGTCCTAGGCTGAATGAAGCTAGTACAATACTCACGGTTGTATCCAGAAGAGAACATATCTAATAGAAGAAGAATTCTTGTCCAGCAGTATAGCGGAACCATTTAAGGGACCTCCAGCAGTACCTAGCATTGTTATTGATTCCGTTCCGTTCCGGACGGAATGGCAGGAATATTTCGTACCGGCATGCAAACCGGTACCATAATACCCCCTGTTCCACCTCGGGTCAAATTTCGGCCTATTTCGGGGTGTTCTGGCCATTCCGGCCAATTTCGGGCGGTATCAGATTTTGTCTTAACAAAAAAAATCCTACCTTCTTCTTCTTCTTGATTATGAACCCTTCTTCTTATTGTTTTTTTTTCTTCTTCTTCTTCTGGGTTTTAGACCCTTCTTCTTCGTCTGGTGGGTTTCGGGCCCTTCTTCTTCTCTTCTTCTCTTTTTGATTTTTTCTTCTGATGGGTTTCGGTCCCTCTGCTAGTCTGCCTTTCCTTTTTTATTTGTGTGCTGTACAGTTAAAGTATGTGACTAATTGTCAACCTTCTTACACTTCCTTAAATGCTATGTCCTTTGTCTTAAATTTTTTATTTGTTCTATTTTTGCCAGCCCACATTCTCTTCTATTTTGTCACTTGTGTTTTAAAATATGAATTTTTTTCTTTGTTTTGATTTTGTGAGCCCCGTGTGACTAACAATAAAAATGAAGGATCTAGCCTTAACCCTCTTCCACTGTTTCAACTACTAATATTAACATCAAGTTGTTTTTTTTTTTTTTTTTCATATTATTACTCTTATTATATTTTATAAATGATTGAACTGATACTTCTTCTTCTTCTTCTTCTTCTTCTTCTTCTTCTTCTTCTTATTATTATTATTATTATTATTATTATTATTATTATTATTATTATTATTATTTGGGTTTAAAAATTACATATTGGTTGAAATATGTACTTATAACTTCTTTAAAACCCTTAATAATATATATAGGTTTTTTTTATTAATAATATATATTTTTTATTATAAAATAACGTAATTCAGAAACACTTTGAAACGGTATGCCGAAATAGGCCAATACTGAAATATTCTGTTCCAATTGGCAAACCAAAACGGGGTCCGAAACGGTATTCATAACATTGGTACCTAGCGTACCTTCTCCATCTAATGAATAGTACATTGACATCTTTGCTTAGGGGTACAACATGATGCTCAGTTCAGATCCTAACTTGGTGATATATGCTCTCAATGTCAAACCATGGAGAGACTTATCGTGGCATATGGACTCTCCACTGCTGTACTCATGTCATCATGCTGCTGGATTGCCATTAGTTCACTGATATACGGCTAGAGCCATGAACTTTCAAGATAAGTCATTAGATTGCTATCTTTAAATTTATATATGTTACTCTACTATACTCACATCACTCAGTACAAATTACTTTAATATTATATCACATTCATCATTCAATTAAGACTATCATGTTAAATATATATATGTATATATATTACTTCATCTTTACCATTATTGCAACCATTGATCAAAAATTATTATGTGAAACATGTTGTTTGTTTCAAACATTGTTATGCTTCTTATACTTTGGAATTTGCCCATTTTGTAGGCATAAAACCCATAAGAATTTTCATCCCAAAACAGAAGCCCGAATCATCCAAGAAATTCAATAACTCCTTGCCGCTGGAATCACCAATCCTATTCCAATCAATAAAAGAAAGTTTTTCTGAATCATCCACTGAACCAAGCAGATTGGAGGTCATCAAAGAAGCTTTATTATCACCATCAAGGCCGTAGTAACCCCATGCCCCCTAAAGCCATGGCAGCACCATGCATATTCAAGACCATGGTGACTCCATCATGTTTCTAGAATCATTACATTTGCATCATTGGAACCCTTAGAATCTCAAGCATCATCAAGGGTATCAACCACCTCACACCAGGGGGCTTTGATCTAAAAGGCTCAATCAATTTGACATCCCTACATCCAGGGACATTTGCCTTGAAAAAAAAAAAAAAAAGTCTATAACAACAGTTATTATTGTCTAGCCATGGCGGAAGGCGAAAATCTCATGGAACGTATCAATGGCAAATGGTTGGAGCTATGTCATACTTAACTCAATCATCATATTTTCAATAAACTACCCCGAAATAACGAGTAAGCATTATCTTTTTCCTTAAACCAATTATGAATATTTCAAGATATTTTTTCTTACGTCGATATTTATATCTTACTCACAATGATGATCTTTTACAACTTGATATCTCCAAAATAAATTATCATGATTCCGACAAGCTATTTTTTACAAAATAAAATGTATAACTTCCATTACCATAGTTTTGGTTTAAGTGTATCATTTTTTTTTTTATGATCAAAACATATTTCAAACTTATAAACATTCAAATTTGATAACAGCCTCTATGGCTAGACCTCTTCAAAAATAAAATGGTCATGTGATTTCAAAATTAGATATTGCCTCCATGGCCATACTTTGATATTCTTAACAACATCAAAGCCCATTACTAAATGGCAACATCAAGCCCAATTTTCATTGGCAACATCAAAAGTCCAGTTCTCGCTGGCAATATCAAAAGCTCAATTTTCATTGGCAACATCAAAAGCCCAATTCTCATTGGCATCAAAAGCCCAATTTTTATTGGCAACATCAAAAAGCCCAATTTTCATTGATAACATCAAAAGCCTAATTCTTATTGGTAATATCAAAAGCCCAAGCTAACTACTTGGCATTATTTTATCAAAAGCTCAAGCTAACTACTTGGCACTATTTTATCAAAAACCTAAGCCAATTACTTGGCACTATTTCATCAAAAGTCTAAGCTAGCTACTTAGCTCTATTTTGTCAAAAGCTCAAGATTATTAATACTTGGCAAAAAATCATATTAAAAAAATTTTACTGAGAGCCCAAGTACTATTTTTGGCAAACCATCATTTCAAAAAAAAAAAATCCAAAATCACTTTACAAAAATATTATATCTTGCTCAAAAGCCCAAAGTTAATAATCTTTGGCAAAACAGATTTTTTTTTTACAAACGCATTATACTTGAAGCCCAAAGCTAATAGCCTTTGGCAAATTAATTTTCTTAAACAAGTATATAAGCTAATAAATCATGGTAAATATTTATACCATATTATCTATCTTATGAAATAACACCATTCATTTTTCCAAAACCCATGGCAAACATATATCAAGCCCATGGAGAAATGTGAGTGTGTGTCAGTAATAATTAAGTCCATAGAAATTATATTCAAGACCTATGGCAATTTTATTTATCTTACAAACCCATGAAAAATATTCATAAAAATCCATGGAAAATTATATTATCAAAGTAATTACTTATTCGATGATTATAAAGCCCATGGTAATTATATTAAACCCCATGGAAATTATTATTTACCTTGCTATTTCACAAAAACACATAAAAGATTCAAATAAAATTATATTATGATAATTACTTATCTTACTAACATTTAAAGCCCAAGACTAATAATACTTGGCAATATCTTAAGCCCAAGGTTAATAATACTAGGCAAATACTATATTACAAATATTTGAAACCCAATAATGAACATTTTTTTAAGCTCTTAACCACATAGTTATAATTTATGCCACATTATAAACTCATTGAATCTATTTTGTAAAACCCATGGTAACTATTTATGTTACGTAACACTATTCATTTTTCCAAAACCCATGGCAAACATACATCAAGCCCATGGAGAATTATGAATTTGTGTTACTAATATTTAAACCCATGGAAATTATATTTAAAGCCTATAGCGATTAATTTTAACTATTTATTTTACGAAATACTATTCATTTGTCCAAAGCCCATGGCAAACATACCTCAAGCCCAGGGAGAATTATGAATTTGTGTTACTAATATTTAAACCCATGGTAACTATTTATTTTACGTTAACACTATTCATTTTTCGAAAACCCATGGCAAACATACATCAAGCCCATGGAGAATTATGAATTTGTGTTATTAATATTTAAACCCATGGTAACTATTTATGTTATGTAACACTATTCATTTTTCCAAAACTCATGGCAAACATACATCAAGCCCATGGAGAATTACGAATTTGTGTTACTAATATTTAAGCCCATGAAAAATGAAAATTATATTTAAAACCTATGGTGATTAATTTTGACTATTTATGTTACGTAACACTATTTATTTTTTCGAAACCTATGGCAAACATACATCAAGCCCATGAAGAATTATGAATTTGTGTTACTAATATTTAAGCCCATGGATGTAATATTAAAACCTATGGCAATTAATTTCAACTATTTATCTTATGTAACACTATTCATTTTTTCCAAAAACTCATGACCAACATACATCAAGCCCATGGAGAAATATGAACTTGTGTTACTAATATTTAAAACTCATAGAAGTCATATTTGAAACCTACAACAATTACGTTTATTTTACAAACCCATGACACACATTTGTCAAGAGCCTATGAAAAACTATATTACTAGATAATTATTTATTCTATAATTACACTAAATAATAAAAACTCATGATTCAAGTCCATGGCAAAACTATTTTATTAATGGAATTCAATCCCATAATCAAAGCCCATGATTCAAGTCCATGGCAAAACTATTTCATTAATGGAATCCAAGCCCAATAATGCTTGGCAATATCTTATCGAAAGCCCAATACAACTTGACAATATTTTAAAAGCCCATGATTCAAGTCCATGGCAAAGTTATTTTATCAATGGAATTCAATCCCATATCAAAGCCCATGGTTCAAGCCCGTGGCAAATTATTCATCAAAGCCTAAGCCTAATAATGCTTGGCAACATCTTATCAAAAGCCCAGTACAACTTGGCAATATTTTAAAAGCCCATGATTCAAGTCCATGGCAAAATTATTTTATCAATGGAATTCAATCCCATAATCAAAGCTCATGGTTCAAGCCCATGGCAAATTAATTAACAAAGCTCATGCAATTAAGAAGAGATAGCCAGCGGTTCAGCAATGATACCTACAACAAATCTAGCTCATACTATCTTACCGCTGGAACTCACACCTGCCATAACTTTCTAAGAGCTTCCAACAAAGAGATGGAGATCCGATGCTCTCAATTATCATCATCCACTCAAACATATTCAGCAAGTCACAAAGACGCCAAGGAATGAGGAACCATTTATTAAGAAAAGATTACTCCAGCGGTAACTGAACACATATCTAGCAGCCTGCCTGGACAAGCAAAACAAGCTCTTTATGGTTGGAAGATCTCAACTATCCCTTTGCAACAAAAAATTGATCATCTGGATATTGCCATGTTCTCTTTCAAAGGAATCTAGTGGTTACATCCAAATCAGAACTCTAGTTGCTCATGTTTTGAATACCAGCAGTATTTCATTCTATACAAACACCTCCAGCAGTCAGAATTTGATTAATCAAGTATGTTCAAGCGAACGACCATTATACAAGATCATTACTACAAGTGCATGCACTATTTCAAACATCAAAGTGCCAAGATTCCACCATTGAACTTGTCACAGTGCTTCCCGCCTTCTAAATCTATGCTCGTCCAACACCTCTCTACACTCAGGGACTTGATTCACTAATCCAAAGGATTTCATTTCTGGGAGTTACAATTGGGTATTTATCAAAAAAGTATCAAATATGTCGATAGAAGCACTTCCACTACATAACTCTATGGCCAATCTCTTTAAAAAAACATCTTCACTCGTGCATGACATTGCAAAACAAGCCCTAGCAAGACAAGCACTTGCAAAGCAAGCCCATGCACTCGGGGGGCTGAATGTTGAAGACAAATTTTTCACGCCACATGGCTTCATTTCATTGGTAACTTGCACCACATCAACACTATGCATTTTTGGGAAAATCTCTTTTAAAGCCTAAAAGAGTCCATATTCACAAAATGACGCCGAAACCCATAGTCAAAAACTCATAGCGATATAATCTCATCAAAGCCCATAGTTCGAGCTCGTGGCACAACATCTCATTTTCGGCTCATGATCCAAGCTCATGAGTCTTATCAGGGGAATTTTGGGAGTCGTGGTTTGGAGGGCCAAGAAATATGTTCAGCAAAGTTCTAGCGGTTCAAAGTTGATAAAGGAAAGCATGTTGCTTGGCATGTCTTCCTCAATTCCCTAAACTCTGACGGGTCAGCGTGCAATAAGTAACATTTGGTAAGCCTTTCATATCACATAACACTTAAAATGATAAAACTCCCCATGCTCTATACATAAAAATTAATGTTCATCATATAATGTAAGTTTAAAAAATGTAATTATAGTATTTCATATAAATTATATTATTATCATCTAAATCAATTCCAAGCACATGGCTAAATATATATTAGTATCTCATATCTAGTATTTAATACTCTCTTTACTCTCCACAATTTGGTTAAAATACAAAAAGACCATAATTGCATCTCTAAAACTTCATCAAATATTAACCAACAAGTCTATTACTTACCAAAATTATATATGGATTAAACATATAATTTTTTCCAAGAGAGGAAACTTAGCTGAAAATACCAAAAAAACAGCTCCAGCGGAAGCTACAACAGCTTCTGCAGCTCTAGCTAGGTTGCAGATCCTCCAGCTGATTGACACATGTCCTAAAATGATGTCATTTGCCCATTAATACCCAAAGAAACAAGAGGATTCTATAAAGATTACCTTACCATTTTTAGTTTACCCATGAGTTTAATGCCAAGTATTCTCCTCCAAGCAAATGATGTCATTTAAATGACATCATCCAACTGTGTCATCAACAATAATGTCCCAAAATTTATTCTTTTGGTTGAAAACAAAAGACCACTTACCTTGTCAAGGACTTTTCCTTATTTGCTATTTTCCCTTCAACTAAGTTATGATCTAGTTACATAGCGTGACTCTATATAAAGAGGACCAAGCTACACACTAAGGTAGCCATCCCTCTCTCATCTTCCATATTCTGAAACTCTATTCATTTGGCTGCCATATCTCTAAAGATCTCTAAAACTCTTCTATACTTCTCCATCTCCCTTACAAAAATTTCTCTTCCTAGATAGCACCATTACACACTATCCATCTCTCCCACACTTCAATCCTCTGAAATTTCACTCATGTTTTGCTGCCCAAAACACATCTCCATCTCATCCTTTATTTCTCATACAAAATCTCCCTTTCTCACAAAATACCCATACATACTCATCATGTATCTTAAAACTCCATGCCTCACATAGCATACAAGATCCATGTCCAACAAAGTATCTACATATAATTCTCATACATATTACAAACACCATATCTTACAATATATACATATTTCTTACCATCTCTACACATCTTAATATATATCAAACACTCTTCCAAGAACTTATTACTAAAAGCCCTTTCTTATGAAAGGCAAAAACTTATAAAATCAAAAACCCTTCTTATGGAAGGCAATATCACTCATATTTGACTAAAAACTAAAAGAGCATTACATGAGAAAAATCATTTAAGTGCATGATTAAAGGAACAAACTTAACCAACCGATGCACACGGTGGGACATGCTCTCTCTTCCTCCAGTTGCACCCATTTTTCCCTTTCAAACATGAAAGTCACCATGAAATGATTCACTTCGTCATGCTGCTGAAACGTTAAGCCCACTGGTGTTGTACGGCTGGAGCTGCAAAGTCTGAAGGTTGCTGAAAAAACTTAGTCCACGGATGCTATGGCTGGAGCTGCAGAACATAAAAGATAAGTCAATGTTTTCTCTATCTTTGAAATTACATTATTGAGTATATGTTAACTCATCATCATCTTACTATTATCTCACCATTTAATAAACATGGTCTCACTAATGCTTCATTAATAAACATATGTATTAATAAATTGAATCCATATCACTACCGGACTTATATTATTTGGACATGAACCACCATTGGACTTGGATATGGATAATTACTGGACATACCTTATTATATCGAACATGAACCATGAACTGCAACTTGACATGGACTATTGGACTCATCGCATTGTTGGACATTTGACACCTAATTAATTATTTTCTAACATTGGACATCACTTAACATACATGATAATAACATACCAACTCACCATTTAATCAAAGCTATAATGCTTAGCATATTATTTATTTCAACCATTATCATGATTCTAAGACTTTGGGCTTTATCTATTTTGTAGGCTTAAAAATACACCGGAAGCCATTGGACTATACGGCCCAATGTCGAGTTCTAGGTTGGACTCTCCAAAACAAATCCAGGCTTAGCAAAGTCACTCTAAAGATACGTGGCTACGCGCAAAAAACGCCCCCGACAACTGAAAATAAGTTATTTAACAACTCTACCAAATAGGGCCTAATTTTACCTACACAAAAATTTTGACAACATTTTTCATATTAATTGAGGTCATCACGCTGGACTCTTTCTTCATTTATTCTCTACTTCCAAACGCATATAAAAAAATATTTTCTATAGCGGCGCAGCGAGCTACTGCGTTGGCAAAGATGAATCAGCATCATTGAACATGTGTTTGATTACAACTGAATGGACAGACTCTCAACCATGGATTCACATCCCGTGCAATACGACAAATCTCAGCTGTTTGTATAATCCAAGGCCCATTAATTTGACACGTTATAACTCCAGCCTGGCAATCTGTGTCTCCCACTTTTTCTTTTCATTTCAGCTACTCTTTCTCTCCCACCTCAACTGTGTTTCCCTATTGCTCCATTCTCTCAACCCAACTGTGCTTCCACCACTCTCTCAACCTCCACGCTTGCTCTGTGCATCTCCCTCAAGTCCTCAACCCCATTATCACCGTTACCAACATACCCAACTCAGACCCATCTGCAAAAATAAAGAAAAAATAGCAACTCACCATCTGAAACCAAATCCCCAAACGCTCACACGCCTCGTAGAGCACTTTTTAGACCCAGATAAGAGAGAGAGTGAGAGCAAGGGTTGGGGTTTGGAGAGAATTGAGTGTAGAGAGAAGTTGATACTTTGGGGTTTGATCTAGGGAGGGAAGTGAGGTTGAAAGACAGAGAGAGAGAGTTTGGTCCGAAGAAGCCACCATCGGAGGTGGTGGTGAGTGGTGGTTGTGATGAGCCATGGCAGCAGAGAGAGAGGAAGAGGCTGACTGGTCCGGTAGGTTTTCCCTTTATCTTTTTTTTTTTATTAATTTGTTTTTTATAAACTCTATTTGGTTGCTAGGAAAGGAAGGAAGGTAAATAATGGTGTCCCAATTTTGTTGATTGATTTATTTC
This sequence comes from Lithocarpus polystachyus, assembly GCA_033629205.1. Lineage (NCBI taxonomy): Eukaryota > Viridiplantae > Streptophyta > Magnoliopsida > Fagales > Fagaceae > Lithocarpus > Lithocarpus polystachyus. The sequence goes on from CM066173.1 coordinate 14,464,044, forward strand.
TGCTAAATTTGATTGTATTTTCTCTTTTTTTTTTTTAAAGTTTTTGGTTTTTAGCTTATGAATTGAAATCACCTCTACTTAACCATGTTTTTGGTTTTTAGCTTAGGAATTGAAATCACATGTACTTGAACCATGTACTTGTGATTGAGCAATATCAGTTATATGAACTCCAAAAATTTCTTGTACTTCAAAAAATGGGTAATTTTTTCCAGCTTCAGATTTTTGGGTATTTCTATTAGTTGGTGGTGACATTCTATTTAGTTAGAATCTGTTTGTTTTTATTCCAATGTAGGAAAATTTATGTCCTATTGTTATTAATGGCACATAGGGCTTTTTTTTTATAACAAATTAGTTGAAAGAATTTTTCTTAGTCGAACTTCTGCTGTTGTCAATAGTGACAGCCAGAAATCACCCCTATGCAAGCAGAATCTCCATTAGAAATAGATCTTTTTAAGCATTTATTGAGAACTATACCTTCATATTTGCACGCTGTCCAAATACGAGACATACAAGCAATTATACATCCTTCCTTTTTCACTAATTCTAGATTGAGTAAGGTACTGTCTAATTAGCATTCGGACCCATGGAACTTCAAAGTCCTATGCCATTCTCCAACACAGTTTGGCAAGAATGCTAGGTTTCTTTTCTTTATTTGAAAAATACCAAGATCTCCAAGGTCCTTGAGGCTTTGATTTGTACTATGTTGATTCTGTTGTAACCAATCCTTGCTTAATGTATAACTTTTACTATAAGTGAAAATTCTCCTGTGTTATTATTCTTCTATTCTAAATATCTAACAATGATTTAGTAACAAATTGGCAACAGAGGTTTTATTCCTTTAATTGGCCTATTGAAGTCAAGTTTTCTTCTGCACCTTTGGAGTTAATGGTTTCTTCTTGTCTATGACCTTCATTACTTTCCCAAATGTCCCTGAATCTTAAAATATGCTTAATTGTTTGTTGATTATTCTTGTTGAATGTGTTGCAATCAGATTATGCACTGTCCTGATGCATTTATTTAGTTATGTATCAATGTATGTTATCTTTTTGAAGGGTTAATTATGTTGATTGTTTGAATCCAGGTTGAGCTTGATTGTAATCATCAAGTTTGCCATTTTTAACATGTTTTTTTTACCTTGACAATGTAGACTTGGACTTTTATGCTTCATAACATATATTTGTTTGATTCTAGAAGCTCATTGAAGAGAACTTATTTAGGGGAAGGATAACCAATTTCTTTTACATGCTCTTACTTGAAGCCACTTTTTGAACCGGAATTGTTCTTGGGGAATGATACGTTGTTGGAGTCACAATGTTATGTTGTATTGTAGATTGAATTTTGGTTTTTTGCTTGTTAGAAATTAGTGTGACACTTTGATAACTATAGATATGCATCTGATTTATTATCCATTACATTCACTTTTTCTATGGTTATTGTGGTCCTTATATTCATCATAAATTTGTAATTGAACTTTTGTTGTGCTACTATATAATTATAGTGTTAGAGAAACTGGTTATATTATGTTGAATCTACTTTAAAAAAAATACTCATTGCAATGAGATTGTCAAGATATTTCCCTACGATTTAATCTGCATTAAGCACTTCATTCTTTTTACATATGGCTTGAGTCTCAAAAACAAGCTAATAATGTATGTATTTTTGAGAATGAGGGGAAAAGAAGCTTTTTTCCCTTGTAAATAAGATTTACACTTAAAACCCCTGTAAATAAGATTTACAAGGAGCATGAGGATGCTACTAGGCAAAATGGCCAATGGAAAGAGGTTGTGATTATTAGGTTTATAGAGATCACTTCTACAAGTAACGAGGTTGTGATTATTACGTTTATAGAGATCACCTCTATGAGTTCCGGCCTTTAATGTGTACATAATAAGTCAAAATGATGCTTTCTTCTTGTATATCAATCTCTTGACATTGCATGGGAGATAATCTAGTCATGCAAAATTCTAGCACATGTACAATCACATTAGAATTTGTACTTTCTTTTGTGAGAATTTTTTGTTCTCATTGTGCATTAATCTCTTCTTTTAATAGTAGAGCCACCAGATTCACTTGTCACTTGTTGGAAACAACATAATTTCATTGTAATTTTTATTCACAGCCAAGTGAACAAAACCTTTAAAAAAAAAAAAAGGCTTTATAGCCTTAGCTAAATTAGCTTCACAATATGAATATGTGATTTTAGTGTTTCAAGAAAACCAAAATAGCCACATATTGATAATGATCCCATCCAAAATAGGTATGAGTCATGTTCTTTATATCTAAAATTTCATGAACAGTTTCTCAAAAAAAATTTCATGAACAAAGCCAACTTTGCGGTAAGTTGAGTAGGCTTGGCTTATATGTCATCCTGTAGTGTTGAAAAACAAATCGACTAGGCTTGGCTTCTATGTCATCTTGCAGTGTTGAAAAATAAATTTCAATTAGTACGGTAAGCATAGTATTTTTTTCTTTTTTGGTTACAATCATTAAAGTCAATAATTTGAACTTACTAGTCAAATATCTACCATAGGTCCACAACTATGAAGAACATTTTTTTTTTAATTATATGAATCATTGATAAATTCATTACCATAGAAAAAATCACCAAATTTTGAAAGATGATTTTGAACCAAGATCCCAAAATATTTTGGGCATGCATTAAAAAACATATAAAAATATGTAATTTATTACCTAAAATTTGGGCTAACTTATAAAGTATGATTAGTAACAATTCAAGACAGGAAAAAAATTCATCACAAGTTCACCTGTAAAGAGGCCAAACATATTGTCCTACTAGAATAATACATTACTGCATAGTGCATGGTAAATCCAAATTTAGGAAATAACATGCACTTTAGAAAAAATTAGGACAAAAAAGAAAAATGTCATAAGAATTTTTAGAATACCTCATGACTAAGCAACAGAATTTCTAGTTAATGTCAAAGAAAAAAAATACCTGAAATTACTCAAGTGGTACCAATAAGGCGGTAACAAAATACTCAAAGGCAACAACAACAACAAAGAAGATTAATACACATTACTTTACCCTTTATAGATCTAGATTTTTATATTTGTATTCACCTGCTGCATTTTTTTTTTTACACTAATATAAGCACACTCATGAAACACAAACTTCACCCACACTTTACAACTCGTGTGCACCATGACATTTTTTTACACAATAAAGCACATAAATAGAAACCCATTTTGAGATCAACCCAATTCTAAAAACGCCCATCCAATCATCATTCATTGGTTTCAAATCCAAATAAAAGCTATAACCATAATACATATTTACACCAAGGACACACACAAGCTCACCATCAAATAGAAACTCAATGAGAGCATATTCAGCCATACCCAAAGCACAGTAATGAGCTGTAATTGTTTTCAATTGAGTTGTGGAAGTACTAAAAGCTATAAAAAAAACATGTAACCAAAGTGACTACAAATTAAATCCAGCAAGACTATGATTAAAGAACCAATTTCATTATAAATTATAAGTAACAAACTTCATAGTTATTGATTTGCATCTGTAGCCGTTTCTGGGGTTGCCAGGACAATTGAAAATCTCAAAAAGTAAATTTTGTATAATTACGGATTTGATCATTTGTGCTACCCATTTAGTTTCTTCTATATCTAAGGAGTGACACTCAATATGGATCATGCAACACAATAAAATCATCTGTATAACAACACGTCTACAAGAAGTCTTTAAAGTCAATATTGTGTAATTACCTCCAAATGGAAATATATGCTGTCAAAATTTTTCTATGAAAGCCTTTCAGTACATTGAACATCAAGTTTTGGTCAAATAGCTCAAGGTTCAAACTTTCTTCAGTAGGAGCCTCATAAGAAGTCCATTGAATACATATTAAAAGGATTTAAGCATTTTTAAACAATTAACAAAAATGCAGACAATGTAAGACTTGATTTCAATTCATAAGCTAAAAACCAAAAAAATAAAAAATAAGAGAAAATAGAATCAAATTCAGCAGAAATAAATCAATCAACAAAATTGGGACACTATTATTTACTTTCCTTCCTTTCCTAGCAACCAAACAGAGTTTATAAAAAACAAATTAATAAAAAAAAAAAGATAAAGGGAAAACCTACCGGACCAGTCAGCCTCTTCCTCTCACTCTGCTGCCATGGCTTATCACAACCACCACTCACCTCCACCTCTCATGGTGGCTTCTTCGGACCAAACTCTCTTTCCCTGTCTCTCAATCTCACTTCCCTCCCTAGATCAAGCCCCAAAAGTATCAACTTCTCTTTACACCTGATTCTCTCCAAACTCCAACCCTTGCTCTCGCTCTCTTTCTCATCTGGGTCTAAAAAGTGCTCTACGAGGCATGTGAGTGTTTAGGGATTTGGTTTCAGATGGTGAGTTGCTTTTTTTTTTTTTTTTTTTTTTTGCTGATGGGTCTGAGTTGGGTATGCTGGTAACGGTGATAATGGGGTTAAGGACTTGAGGGAGACGCACAGAGCAAGCGTGGAGGTTGAGAGAGTGATGGAAGCACAGTCGGGTTGAGAGAATGGAGCGTTAAGAAGAGAAAGAGAAACATAGTTGAGGTGGGAGAGAAAGAGTAGCTGAAATGAAAAGAAAAAGTGGGAGACATGGATTGCCAAGCTGGAGTTATTACGAGTCAAATTAATCGGCCTTGGATTATACAGATGGTTGAGATCTGTGGTATTGCACCCCATGCAATACCTTAGGTATTGCATGGGATGTGAATCCCTCAACCACAAACGAACCCAGATGCATGACAGAAAAAGGTGGGTCATGAGCTCTAATATCCAAAAGTTGAGTTTTTATTTTGCCTTGAAAGAAGTATTTGTATTTCATTTAGAAAGGACAAAGGACACAAGCATTATTCTGCCCCCTCTAAAAAAAAAATAGCATTATCCTGCCTTGTAAAAATTGAGTTGAAAAAGTTCAAATGGTAGTTGGGACTTTATTACTTTATGACAGGGAGCCTGGTGATTCATGCTTTAGCAAAACACATACGAGATGCTAGCCCTTCGTCTTGATGCCAATGAAAAATGAAAATTATTTTACTATTTAATTTATTTTTACTATTATTTATAGGCCCTATCGTATTTTTTGATACTATTTATAGGTCTTACTGTATTATTTCAGTTATCTTTTACTTTTATTTATAATACTTTCAGTAATAAATTTTTAATTTTAACAAAATAAACGATATCTAAATAGACTCTGAATTCGAAATAACTATGTGATTTGTGGGTGGAAGAAACCCCAGCATGAAAATTGAAAAGCCTGATGCAAAGATCTTCTAGAAATCAATGATTAATAAATTGATTTTTTTTTATTAAAACAAAATTATGGTGCCATGTCAAAGCGCGTCAATTGATTTAGAAAGCCTTTAGCACAAATACTTTAAAATTAAAAAAAAAAGTAAATAAATATAAATTTTAGTAAACAAATAATAATATTATTTTATATCAATCTGAGTTGTATTGATCTGACCTTTTGTTTCAAAATTTCAAAGTTCTAATATGACAAGAATTTTCTTTAGTTAGTGGTTACTTTACCTAAAACAAAATCCCTAAAACTTTGACCTCTGAAAAAATTTAAACCCAACATTCTAAACCTATTCTATAGAATAGATAAATATAAAGTCCGTTACCAAATGCAATTCATAATTAATTATTTTCTGCAAACTGAAACTCATACAAAAAAAAAAAAAAATGTTCATCAATACGAACTCTTAAACCGATAACCTTGTAATTTTGTTAAATTACTTGATTTTATTCATAAAAAAACTGATGTCAAATCTCCATTCTTGCTTATTATGAAAATTGAATTATAAAAAAAAAAAAAAGACTAAACCAAATCCTTATAGGCCTAAACCCCAAATTTGGAGAAAGCCAACATGCTCGTATTAAACTCTAAATTCTACATCTAAAAAAAGATTTTTAATTAATACAATTCAAAGTGGGAATTACTAGGAAATTGTTTATCCGTTTAATATTTTTTCAAAGATATTATTCCCCTCTGTCTCTCTCTGTGCAAGCTTTCACATAGCTCCACAACAATGTCTCGATTTTAACGGAGAATGGGAAAAAAATGGCTGTCAAATGGTTCATTCTATCTCTGACAAATGGTTGTAGTAGAAGAAGTTACAAAGCCGTGTCAAAATCAAAATCACAATTAGAATTTTCAAATTTGGTTTCTTTTATACATACGGAAAGTAGAATACTTCAAGGCAAAGAAAATTCCCATAGAGGGGATGGATGGAAACTTTGGTGGGTCAGGGTCCCACATCGTTGAAGAGGATACTACTATTTCTCTGCATAACGTTGGGCGACAATTTCCACCAGCACAAACACTATGACGTTGGACCGGACGTCCGGTCTAGTACTTTTCTCAACTCTTCCTATTTTGCCGGTTCAATTCAACATTGGCCAACAAAATTTTTTTTTTTTAAATTTAAAATTAAAAAATCGACATTGGTCAACCAAACCCAACTCACACTATTTATTAAAAAAAAATTTAAGAGAAATATTATCTCACCTCATTTCTACAATAAATGTCATAGAATAAACAACCTGAAATTTATTATAAAAGTATCTTAAAAATATTATAGACGTATCATTTTAAAAAAACTATAATGTTTTTCTTAAAGTTTCAACTAACATCAGTTGATTTATTGATATTGGCAATATTAAACCTCAAATTTCTTATTAAAAGAGAAGAGATTTGCAACAAAATTCATACCTTTGTGTCATAAGAGCTGAATTTTAAGTAAGTTGTGACAATAATTGTGAATTTTGTTGCTGAGTACTATGGTTACTCTATTTATTTCTTTTTATAAACCCGGCATGTCAACACGTCAGTAGGCCACATTCGAACCCAAAAAAATAACCAGAATAATGACAATCTTTTTTTTGAAAAAAACTAATTAATTAAAGCAAAAAATAAAAAACCATATTCTCTTTTCTCTCCCTCACACGCTGTGTACTTGTTTTGTTTTCTCTTTCTCCTTTCTCTAACCCCAAACCTCAACCAGTTCACGATCTCTCTCTCTGATTTCATTTTCTGAGCGATCAATTACATAAGAAAGAAGAGAGAATCAGAGGCTTCGACCACCATGTCGATGTCCGATTCCGATTCGACGTCGTCTTATGGCTCCGACTACAAGAATTTCAGACAATCCAGCCGCGAGCGTGAGTTCAATCTCTCTCTCTCTCTCTCTCTCATTCTTGATTAATCAAATTTTGTTTTGTGTAATTTACGCGATTCGATAGTTAAATCATTTCTCTGTCAGTATGTTACTTTATCTATTACTAGTTCATTTTATTATATTTTTTTCTTTCAAATTTGGTGGAATTAGTAAGAAATAGAACCAAATTAGTGAAGTTATTAGTTCATTTCTTACATTTTTTTTTTGGTTAAGATATAAGGCTTTGTGAATAATTTAATTTTAATCGGTCGTTTATATTACTTGCAGTTGGGAATGCAATTGATCAAGTATTATAACAATGTATTTCAATGGTTAATGCATTTATTAACAAACTCATAGTGTCAAAATTTCCAGATTCTGTGCATAGCGTCGCCGGTCATAATATTTTTGAAGAACAATAATTGTTATTATTACTAGGATTTGAAAATAGTTAGGGTGGCTGTGAAGTTGAGTAAGCCGTTAAATTGAGGTTCGGGTGGCATACATGTTTAACCAAATGATTATGACGTTTGTGCGTGACTGCCTTGAATAGTTGTGTTGAGTAAAGGAAAATTGAGTATAGGTTAAGCTATTGGCGGTTTCATGATATTGGAATATTGGAGCGATTCTTGGGTGGTGAATAGGGACATGAAAAACAATGAATTCGCCTTAAAAATATTACGGTCTGGATCAATGATCGTTCCTAGCTCAATAAACCGCTTATATAGTTACGTTGTCCTTACATACCAGTGCTGTAGGGTTTGGTGAATTTTAGATAGTTCTTTTCTTTAGTGGAAACTTATATGTCGATTAGTGTAAAAGATGTTTGTTCGAAGCTTGTGTGTGTTTATTCGGTGATGGATGTCATAAGTTATTTGGTTATCATGAAGTGATACGTGTGTGTGGGCGTGCATTATTGTTTGATGTGAGGAGAGAGGTCAGGGAGAAAGATTAGGCAGGTTCAAATTATTGACTGATAGCTTAGTAATTGACTTATTTTTTAATTTAAATCCTATGTATGCGCAGGATTATTGCATGAGATGCTTCGGTCATCCAAAACAGGGGATTCAAAATCAACTTGGAAGGTATATGCAGCTTGTAGTAGTTTTCTGTAATTCAAAATGTTTTTGGTGAGCTGTACTTTTGAGATCATTTGGTGTTTTTTTCTTCTAAGTGAAAAAAATGCACATATACAAGGGTACTACGAGCCTTCACTAACCATGCTTTTTTATAACCCATGCGCTAGTTATATAATTTATGCATTTACTTCCTGCACTGCTGAATATTTTTGTTTGTCATCTCTCGTGTAAATGCTTGGTGCACTTTTATTTCACAGATCCTTAAATATATATATATATATATTCACTAGTAATTTATTTTTCAAATTTTCTGTCCTTAAACCTCTTTCCTGTAGGTACTTATCATGGACAAACTTACTGTTAAGGTAATGTCTTACTCGTGCAAGATGGCTGATATCACAGACGAAGGTGTTTCATGTAAGAATCATAGCAGCATTTTCTAAAATGTTATTCTCTCCCCCCCCCCCCCCCCAATTACGTTCATTTTATTTTCTGCTTAGTCTATGCAATGTTACTATCTGCTATAAGGAAAAGTTTTATGCCTGTGATATTTAATATGTATTGTGCTCACAGTTATCCGTCAACACACATTTAGCTGACTAGTTAATATGGTGTTGACGTGTTGCATGGTACTTCGTATCAATAGGCACCATGTCTTCAATTTCCTAGTGATGCTCTGTTGCCTCTGATGCAACAATGTCAATTCCTACTGGGGAGTGTCCCTTAAGATAAAAATGGTCCTTTGACTTTTGGTTGTCACCCCAAGGCTGATGGTAAGTAGTAGAGCTACATGATCTATCTCATGGTCCTGGCACACCTTGCTTTTGTTGGTCATGCCCATCGCGTTTGATTCTTGAATGTCACAGATTACTGACATGTACATGTACATTTTAGTCTATGAGGGGAGGAACTGAGGCAATTTGATTGCTGTATGTGCAGTGCAGCTGAGGTGTACATATTTTTTTAATTTTTAAATATATATATTAATTTAAAAAAAAATAAAATTCTATATGTTTTTGAGATAGAGATTAATGCACCTCTATTGTTAGAATTTTAATTCTTCTTCTAATTAGTAGGGAAGCTTGAAATTTTTTTTATATCTCAAAAGGTTACAATTTAGATTTGTAGAACTTATTTTAATAGTAATGTAGTTTAATTTATTTTAGATCATAAGCAAATGAAGTGATTTGTGAACGGTAGCCTGAAATTAACCTTTTTTTTTTCTTTTATAAAAGTATACTTTATCAACCCCCCACCACCCCCCCCCCCCCCCCCACAAAAAAAAAAAAAAAAGAAGAAGAAGAAGAAAGAAATGGTTGTCTCTTAGTCCTTGAAATCGAAAAATTGCTCATCATTAGTACTAGGAGATATTTTTCTGCTGCCTAGTGTTTATTCGACCACCCTTGAAATCCTATGGCCTGATCTGGCTATTATTGATCAATCAGACAAGCCGATAATCTAGGTAGCTCCATGGACTACTATAATGTTTGTACCCATTTTTCCTTATAGAGCCTTAGTTTTTGAAGAGTTTGTTATGTTATTAAGCTGAAAGGCTGTTACACTGCATTTTTATTTTTGATTTATACCAATTGGGATAATGGTTTAGGTGATGAGACAAGTGAAAAGCTATATTGGATCGCATTTTCATTTTACTCTAATTAGTTGGTTTGTTCCCCTTTCCCCTCCCATTGGGAGCAAAAATTATTAAGAAAAAATTAGTTGGTTTCGTTGCTCTGAAGTCCTCAGATTTTCAATTTTTCCTGCAGTGGTAGAAGACATATACAGGAGAAGGCAGCCATTACCATCCATGGATGCTATATACTTCATCCAGCCATCCAGAGAGAAGTAATTTTTCTCCATTTATTACTGTTAATATATAATCTTGTTGCTCATTAAGGGTAGTTGCATATATTCTGTTTTCCGGTTGGTTGAGGAACTGTAGCTGTCTTAATATCCATTTTCATTTTACAATATTTCGGTCAGTTCTGTTATGGAAATGGAATAATGAATTTGGAGACTTTGTCTCCCACTCCTCGTAGTTTTGATTGCAAGGTTTTGTCCTTTTAATCTCATATGGATGACTGCAGTGCCTTATGGTTGCTTATGTTTTCGGTTGATTTAGTTTCCAGAGTGGTGAAAACCTGAATACACTAGCTTATGTTTTGCTACTGCTATATTCAGTAGTTGCTGTATAGAGATTATTTGTCTTACAATAAATGGAGTCCTGAAATTTCCACTCTATGGCATAGGAATCAAAACTTCTGCTGCAGTTGATACTAGTAATGCTGAAACTTTTTGAACATCTGCCTCATTATGCCTACATCATCAATAATTTCTCTCTATGTGTGTGTGATATTTCATTGTTAAGTAGCACATTTTGATTTTAAGTTTTTCTGTTACTCTCTGTGAAGTGAACAAAAATATGTTTTCCTATTTTTATAGCACAGATGCATGGGTGGGACCTTTTTAACTCTCTTTCTCTTACACATTTATTTCGCAGTGTTATAATGCTCTTGTCAGACATGGCGGGGAAAGCACCATTATACAGGAAGTATGTGAAGGATCCTTATTTCCTTATTTTTGCCTTGCAGTTCCCCAAAGCTGTTTTGGTTTTCTTGTGGCTTTTTTAATCAATGTCCTTTGTATTTGTGAAGGGCATTTGTTTTCTTCAGTTCACCTATTTCAAGAGAACTGGTTAATCACATCAAGAAGGATGCAACTATTTTACCTCGAATTGTTGCACTAAAAGAGGTATAGTTCTCTTGTTTTGGAAAATACTTTTTGGATTGGTATTGGTGCTGAAACACTTCATATTTCAGCTAGTTGTATTGTTTTCTTGTTTTCCATTGTTGGTTGTAAACTTATTAGTGGACATTGATATATTTCCATTTGGGTTTGAAATGCAGATGAATTTGGAGTACTTTGCTATAGACAGCCAGGTATCTGATTCTACTTCAGTCAACTTGTTAATACCATTTGCATGATATAGATAATTGTGTATTTAACATAGATGATGGACTTATCTTCTTAAAAATTATCATGAATTTTGTATAGAAAACTCTTTTTTTTTTTTCTTTGTATCTTTAGTGAATTTAACAAACCATTGTTGCTGATGACATGTGTTTCATGAATGTACCTGTGGAACTTTGACTGCATATTTTAAAATGCTTAATGTAATAAACAGTATTTGTTATCTGTCAACAAAAAAAAGTATTTGTTGGCTGCTGCACTCAAATTTTAAACCTTTGAGGTACCATCATGCAGATGTTTTTGGCAATTGTCACATTTTTTTTAGAGATTCTAAATACTTATATCATTTTTGTTTAACATGGTTCAGTTGTTTGTACTCTAAAATGTAAAATATTGGGTGTTACTTTTGAAAAAATATCCTAGCTCTAGCCTTCTCCCCACCGTTTTGCTAAATTTGATATGAAGCCAATAACATGGAATTGTGTGGTAAAAAGAGAAGAAATATTTCTTTTATTCCCCTTCAGAAGGAATTTTCAACATAGACACATTTGAATGTGCACCCTAATAACACTTAAACCATGGGCAAGGCGGTACTGATATTTTATATCATAGTGATTAGTGACTTATACTTATCAAAAAAAAAAAAAAAGTGATTAGTGACTTATAGGGTGACTATAATGAGGAAACTTTGATGTATGAAGATCTCTTCTTTTTCTAGATGATGTGGAACTCACCAAGGTAAGGCCCTTTGGACCCACACCTGGGGAGTAAACCAGGGATATACAACCTCACCTGCCAAAACCGTGTATTAGGTAATACAGGAGTACTCCTAGTGGGGATTGAACCTAGGATGTCTAGGTTTACAGTTCATCCCAAGCCTCTAACCACTTGGCTGCACCCTAATGGGTTTTGAAGAATACTATATGATTTCAAATAAAGCCCTTGTTTAGTTCTTAGAGTTCTATGCTAGTTCCTGAGCAGTTGGAAAAATATACTTTTACCAATAGCCCGACCTTATAATCATTTAAGTTCAAGCTGGAATAAGAGTAGTATGCTGTGGTTTAATTATATAATGGTCAAAGCTTACAGTTTGTACCTATTGATGGTACTATGTTATTAATGTCATGGTCTTTCTTGTCTTTGATTTTCTTCAAACAGGGTTTTATCACCAATAATGAGAGGGCTTTAGAGGAACTTTTGGGGGATGAGGAGAATACTCGCAAAGGTGTTATGTGCTTGAATGTGATGGCTACCCGAATTGCTACAGTTTTTGCTTCACTAAGGGTATATGGATTTAGTTATTTCTAAATTTGATTTATTATGTATTAAAAATTTTTTGAAGCATATTTATGTTTAAATTTGATCAGGAATTTCCTATGGTACGCTACCGTGCTGCTAAGTCCTTAGATGCAACTACAATGACAACTTTCCGTGATCTAATTCCTACAAAGCTCGCTGCTGGAGTCTGGGACTGTATTATGAAATATAAATCACTTCCTGGCTTTCCTAAGACAGAAACATGCGAGTTGCTAATACTTGACAGATCTGTAGATCAGGTTTTTAGGTGCATGTGTTTGTTATGAATTTATAATTTGGTTACTGGTATATTGTCTATGTTGATTATGATGAATATACTTGTTTTAAAATTTTAGATTGCTCCTATCATACATGAATGGACATATGACGCCATTTGCCATGATTTACTGAATTTGGAGGGAAATAAATATGTGCAAGAGGTAAGTTCTGCCATTTCAAAATTTTATAAATGCTTTGGATTCATATGCAGTCTCTTTGGGATACTGTACATTAATGGACTGTACTGTTCAGGTTCCTGGCAAAACTGGTGGTCCACCTGAGAAGAAAGAGGTTCTTTTGGAGGATCATGATCCTGTCTGGCTTGAGCTTCGACATGCACATATAGCAGATGTATTTCTCATGTTTATACTATATATGTGTGTGTGTGTGTGCGTGCGTGTGTGTGTGTGCGTGTGTGTGTCTGCAATACTTATGCATTTTGAATGAATGATCTTCTCAGGCTAGTGAGCGGTTGCATGAGAAGATGACCAACTTCATTTCAAAGAATAAAGCTGCACAAATCCAACATGGTTCAAGGTTGATGTAAACTCATTAATTTTTTTCATCGGTGAATGATAGTGCATTTTGTATCTAATTACAAGACTATCATAGCAAAACAATTGTAGCAAAAAAAAAAAAAAAAACTATTATAGCAAAACAATGTTTCCAAGTTCATGTAATTACCCTTATTTAAGTTGAGCATTTAACATGAGAAGGTTGATTTTGATTGCATAACATCTCATTGAAGTCCTAAATAAGCATTGGTCTTCATATTTACTATGTATGGTGGACCTGTGTGCTCAAAAATGGTTAACTTTTTGGATGTACTCCCTCCATCTCATATTGAGTGTCTCTTTTTATTTTATGAGATGTACCCAAAAAAGCATGCACTTTCAAAAACTGAAGGAGTTATTCCCCCAAAAATTTCATTCTTTTCCTTATCTATTACAATAGTTTATCATTGAAAGTCATTCCCACCTTTATAACCGTGAAGGTATTTTGGGAAGATTATTGTACTTATTTGTTCTTAATTACAAGTCATGTCAAAACTAGAGTACTCGTTTTGGGATAGAGGGAGTAGCTTTTACTAATCCTCTGTATTCTCCCTGTACCTGAGTTTTTCCTCTCTAATTTTAAAAATTTGTTACCCATAGAAAACAAACAAATTGAAGAATGGGAACCATTGTGGTCCTTGTATTTATCCTTGATAGAGACCATAACAAGATTAGGTAAAGATTGATTATTTATTATGGGTCAAAAGGAGGGAAAAACCCTTATTATGACTCAGCATTTATTTAGATTAAAGTTCCTGCAATATTCCTAAATTTGTTAACAATTTAGAGGAATGATGTCTAAATTAATCATTTTTAGTGCTCTGTATCCCCCCCCCCCCTCTCCTAAGTCAGTGTCTAGTGTAAGCAGTACTTTGCATCTAGATGTTAATCAAAATTTCTGATTTCTGGTTTCTGACCGTTTGTGCTATTATAAGCTATGCATTTTATAATTTCCATGAACCTTTTGAGTCAATTGCAGTCTGTTACGATGAATGTTATGATCTGCTTTTGACCTTTAGTCACCTTTTATATAGGGATGGAGGTGAACTATCTACACGGGATTTGCAAAAGATGGTTCAAGCGTTACCACAGTATAGTGAACAAATTGACAAGCTCTCCCTCCATGTAGAGGTTAGTATCTTTGTTTATGTGAATTTTTTATTATTTTTTTGGGTGTTGGGGGGCAAGGGATTGTGAATAATTTAAAGCTCTTTGAAGTGTGGCATCCCTTGCACTTTTGTGTAAGTCTTGGGAAAAGGTTCTCTGGGAGTGTCTTCTGCACAAGTTTTATGCCTCTGTGTACTCTTCCAAGTTATGATGCACTTGGATAACTCAACAAATTTTATGTTCCAACTACTTATGGGTTGAGTACAAATCCTTTGTTTTTAAATTGGTTTATTAGTGTTTTTGTAAGTTAGCTTGATGCAGGGCCATTATCTTCTGTAATATAATTTGCGAGCATGTATTATCTACCTTAACCCTGTTCATTTTGTGGCCTTACTGAACAGTGATTGGGCTTGAGTTAACCTACTCCTTTGAGTGGTACTAGTACACTGCAATTGCACAGAACCTTTTGTCATCTTTCTGTTGTATCATATCACCTTTTTAGCTTTCTAAGGTTGCTTTCCTGTGCTGAACATTCATTTATCATGAAATTCTCTATTGATTTGCAATCTTTTCTTTGTGTAATTTCTTCTATTGCTGCAGTAGAATGTATGGTTGTATATTTTATGTAAGAGGTTATTTATCACCTGCTATATTTGTGAGGCAATTTATAAATTGTTCATGCTTCTCTATCTACATGAGAAATCTATCTTCTTGATGGACAACTGACAGATGCAAATTAATGGAAATGATCATTCATTAAGATTTGTTAATCGATTCCCCCGCCCCCCCGCCCCCCCCAAAAAAAAAAAAAAAAAACTTGAATGGTACCAAGTATGTGTTTTGTGGCAGGCTTGCTTGTTTGTTAAAAGTATATCTGCAGGTGACAATGTACATTGTGGAAACTTCTTTTCTGGATGTTGCTTAGCCAGCTTGTCCATTTCCAATATATAAGGGCTTTGTGCTAATCTCTGAGCTGTGCTTCTTGTGTCTAGAAATTAATATTTTATTTGATATCATTGTTCTCACACTTTTTTTAACCTACCTAGATGTCCTTAATCCCATCAATGTGATTAAATACTTGGTGCCTTCTATTTAGGATTTTATCATGCACCTTTTCAATGTTGATATTTACTTGGTGCCCTTCTAGTGTTCAACAGTTTCCCCATTGGCCTTAGAACATTGTTTTTATGTTTAATGTCCCCATTATCAAATTGATTTTTAGATACCATTTTTTTTGTCTTGGGACTTTGCTTGGTCATTCTCATATATCATAGGGTTGTTAATGTTAACTGTAGTTCTAGATCCTCAGACTCCATTAGGGGGAGTACAGCGACAATATTTTTTTAATGACAACGTCTAGTTTGTAGCCAATTGCTACAATTCCCTCTAAAAAATAAAATTAACATGACTACATATTTTGAAAATTTAACTATTGGATTGCGTATTCTTTATGTTGACATGCATCTCAAATTTCGTGTCAATCGGATGTTATTTACTATTCAATTCATAAACTTTTTTTATGCATAATTGTAGACTACAAAAATTTGAAATTTAAACATTTGATAGATGACATAGCTATTAATTATTGATTTTCTGAAAATAAAAAAAAAAATGTAATTCAATGGTCGATTTGTCAAGATTCACATCCAAAGAAAATATATTGAGTGGGGGTTGTAGCCAAACTTTGTCCTTTTTTAATGAATAAGCCAGCTAGCCGATGACCTCTATATAAAATTAAAAAAAAAAAAAAGCATAAGACTACCTACTATGACCTCTTCTAGACCCCGCAAATTGGGAGTTTTGTACACTAGTTACAACCATTTTTAAGCCAGTTAGCCAATCTAAGAAAAAAAAATGTCAGTCTTGGTGCTTCTGTGTTTGTTTAGCTATTTCGAAAAGGAAAAATACGGTTTGACCAATGAAAGAGCAGCGCAATGGAAGCTGTAATTAGTTACACATACGTTCAGAAGTATCCCTCTTTATGATGAACAAGGTGTACGGTATGGCTAGAACTGGCATGTGACTGAAACAGCTAAAAATGGGCAGACCTTGGAACTATTAGAAAGTCAATTTTGAATTTGTAAAATTCCCATTAGTTGATTCAATGAAAGCATTTTTTCCCCTCTGTAAGTAAAAGCATTCTAAACTGTGCTTTTATAGTAAGATTGGTCCCAAGAGGAGGGGGAAAAGTGGAGATTCAAACTGGTGACCTTCACTTCATGAGGTGAGGTCCCCAGCCGATTGTACTACCCCATAGGATTGTAAAAGCATTCTAAGCTGCAATAAATACAGAATATATGTGAAGACAAGGAGCTTTAATTCTGCCTTGCTAGGAAAATGGTTGGGAGGTATGGCATGGAGACCGATGCTTTATGGAGGAGGGTTATAGAGGCAAAATATGGGAATATTTGGGGTGGTTGGTGTACGAAAAAGGTGACGAGTCCTTATGGGGTCAGCCTGTGGAGATTCATTAGAAGTGGTTGGTTGAACTTTTCTAAACTCCTTGTGTATGATGTGGGGATGGTACTAGGTGAAGTTTTGGAAGCATGTATGGTGTGGGGATTGTACTTTCCAAGAGGCTTTTCCGGAGCTTTATTGTCTTAGTAGGTCAAAGGATTCCTCAGTGGCTGAAGTTATGAGGATTCACTAGAATTTGCAATGTCGTCGTCCACCACAAGATTGGGAACAAGAAGCTTTTGATTGGTTTATGGTATTGGTCTATTCTTCGACTGTGCGAGGGTTTGGTCCTGATAAGGTTTGTTGGAAGCTAGCAAGGAGTAGAGGTTATGAGGTTAGAGGATTTTATCGTTCCTCCAAGGGTAGCTTTCTTTGCTTGGTTTGCTTTCTTAGGTAAGATTCTAACAATAGACAAATTTCGTAAAAGACATGTGCTTGTGCTTGATTGGTGCTATGTGTAAGAGTTGTGGGGAGTCAGTGGATCACCTTCTGCTTCATTGCCCCATAGCTTGGGAGTTGTGGTCTTTGGTTTTCTGTTTGTTTGGTATTCACTGGGTTATGCTTTATATAGTTATTGAGTTGTTTGAGTTTTGGCGGAGAAAGTTTGGGCGACATCATAACATAGATGTTTGGAGAATAGTGCCTCATTGTTTGATATGGTGCATTTGGCGTGAAAGGAATGCTAGAAGCTTTGAGGGTTGTGAACGTTCTTTACTAGAGATTAATTCTTTTTTCTTGCACACTCTATCATTGGAGTGTGGTCTTTTCTCATTTTTCTTGTTCTTTCCTTCTTGTTTTTCTTGATCATTATAATTTTGGTTTCTGTTTTGTGCTTCCATAGTACATCCCCAATGTACTCAGTTTGGCATTTTTTTTATTATCAATAATATTTTTACATTACCTATCAAAAAAAAAAAAAAAAGAAGAAGCTGTATGATTGAACAAAACGTATCATAATATTCATTTCTGGATTTAAGCTTTCCAGAGTGTGTTGTTGATTAGCTACTTGATCTGATAATGATATAGATCTGCGTTAGTCACTAACTCTATATCTAAAAGCAGTCAGTTTTAAATTTGTTTTGAAGCTGTATCTATTCTAAAGATCAATTTAGGCAAGTCTGAGATGATTCCTATCGGAAAGGTTCCAGAGGTGAAAGTTTTGATTGGCATCTTGGTTGCAAGATATTTACTCTGCCTATGAATACTTGGGCTTACCACTGGGGGCTAAATATAGGTGCAAAGCAATATGAGATCTGATTTTGGAAAAGATGGAAAATGAAATTAGTAGGTTGGAAGAAGCTTTATTTATCAAAAGGATGATGAATCACTCTAATAGCACTCTTTCCAGTTTACCAATGTGCTTTCTCTTGTTATTTCCCCGCCCTGTTAGTGTTGCTAATCGCTTTGAGAAATTACAGAAGGATTTTCCTTGGGGTAGCTTGGGGGAGGATTTTTAATTTCATGTAGTTAATTGGAAGACAGTTTGTTAGCTGATCCAATATGAAGGCCTGGGGCATTAGAAGTTCTGTACATTTTTAATCATGCCTTATTGGGGAAATGGCTTTGGCAATGTGCCATGAAAAAAGACATTACGACAAACACTAGTAGACAAAAAATATGGGTGTGCGCGGGGTGGTTGGGCTTTGGGGGTAACGCATGAGCCCTATGGTGTGAGCCTTTGGAAGCATATTCATAATGGGTGGGAAAGCTTGGTCAGGGAGTGGTTTTTGCATTTTGAATTGGCAATGATCTTTGCATTCATTTTGGGTTTGGGGTTCTACACACTGTACTTCCATTTTTGATTTCCAGCATTCAATTAGTTCCTCTCTTGATTTGATTGTAATTGTTTTTGATACTTTGTATTCACCATCATGAATGTAGAATTTTTGTTTCTTTATCAATAAATTCCTTATCACTTAAAAAAAAAAAAGTTTCTTTCTAACAGATCTCCCCACTTCTTTCCATGGAAAAGTATTTGGAGGACTCCCACATAAGTAGCTGTCTTCACTTGGACAGCTACTAGAGGGAAGATTCTCACAAGGGATAATCTTTGGTAGAGAAATTTCTTCACTGTATAGTGGTGTGGCATGTGCAAGAGTAGTGGGGAGTCCATAGATCACTTGCTCTTTAATTGTGCCTTTGCTTAAACTATATGGCCTTTGGCATTTTGCTTGTGTGGACTTCAATTGGTAATGCTTAAAGGTCTAGGATTTACTAGCTTGTTCGAAAGGGGGTTTTGGTAGACATTGTAGTTCTGACTTGGGGGCAATCCGTTATGCATCATGTGGACTTATGGAGAGAACTCAACCAGTTCGATGGGATTGAACTCTCGTCCTTGGGGATAAAACTGCTGATATTATGTTCTTTCTATGATTCGATGGTTGCTTTGAATGGTCACTCTTTCTCTAGTTTGAAGGAATTTTTAGATATAAGTAACTCTAGACGATGTTTGTAGCTTCCCCGGTACACTTTTTTTCCCCCCTAATTTTAAAAGATTTAAAAAAAAAATCATCTTTCCTTAAAGAAATTTGTTTATGCTTCAAGCTTCAATTGTTTCCTTGACCATAGAGGCAGAAACAGTACTATCTTAAATTACTTTAGATAGTGAAGCTTATATAAAAAAAAAAAAAAAATGGAGATTTCATTGACAATTATTAAATATTCAGTGATTGGAATATTTTTCTTTGACTTATGAGTACAGGAGCCATAGCTTCATCTAAATTTGGTTTTATTCACCAGATTGCCGGAAAAATTAACGGAACTATTAGGGAACTGGGGCTTCGAGAACTTGGGCAGCTGGAACAGGATTTAGTTTTCGGAGATGCTGGAATGAAAGATGTAATAAAATTCTTGACCACAAAAGAGGTGCGAATCGTAGTGGGCCATATCCTATTCCTTGTCAATATGTATTTAACAACAGAACTACAATTTTTTATTTGGCAGGATACAACTCGTGAAAATAAGTTGCGCTTGCTGATGGTCCTTGCAGCCATTTATCCTGACAAATTTGAGGGTGAGAAGGGTCTCAACATAATGAAGGTTGGTGTACTTGTTACAGTTTACCAATTGAACTGCATTTTTCTTCCATTTTAAAGTCAGTTGTTTTATTTTTGGTTTTGATGGTGTTTTTTTATGCTACCCGTTTTAATGGTATCTTTGTTATTTGGTTCAGTTGGCAAAATTGCCACCTGAGGATATGAATGCTGTTCATAATTTGAGGTTGCTTGGGGGATCCTCCGATACCAAAAAAAGCTCAACTGGAACTTTCTCTTTGAAGTTTGATATGCATAAGGTAATTGCTTTATGTTAGTTTTGAATGCAGCTTGGTTGGTGATTTATGCCTAACTGAAAACATTTTAAATGTCAGAAAAAGCGTGCCACTAGAAAAGACCGTACTGGTGAAGAAGAAACATGGCAGCTATCACGTTTTTACCCCATGATTGAGGTAAAATAAACACTAATTTCCTTTGAGATGGTTCTATGTATATAGGACATGCCTGTCATCATTAGATATCCCGTGTTTGGGAGCACCTTTGTGATCTTGTTTTGGCTAATGGTGATGTTTACCATTTGCTCCTGCTATTTTATCTGCTTAAGGTTGTCTGTTTTTGTTAATGATTTAAGACCTGAGAGAAAAACCATATTGGTCGACGTTCACGTGTCTTAAATATATCTTGCTACTTTGAGAGTATCATGGCAATGGAGGACTTATGTGTGACTAATATCTTTTCAACATTGTCATATTGTGATCAATTCAGTTATCCTGTAACTTTGAATTAAAGCTATATGGAATCAATGGCTTACTAGGCCCAAATTCTTGACATCTTTCAGGAACTTATTGAAAAACTTCACAAAGGTGAACTGTCAAAAGATGATTATCCATGTCTGAATGACCCGAGTCAAACTTTTCATGGGACGTCTCAGACTGCTGCAGTAAATCATGCTCCAGTTGCTAATCCAGCTCAATCAAAGCGGACACATAAATGGGCTCGGCCTCGGAACTCTGATGATGGGTATTCAAGGTGCTATTTTCATGCTTCTCTCACGTGGGTCTGAGTAGTCCAATAAACTCAATAATAGCCTGCACTATACAAGGCCCCCCACCCCCTCTTTTCGTTCTCTTTCCCCAATATGTTGATGGTTATCTTCTATATGTTGTTTGTCTTAACAAAGTGATGCCTTATATTTTTGTGTTATCTTGATCTATTTAGATACTTGCTAGACGACTGGTAGGCATTGGTGGAACTGACATAGAGTGATAGGAGCCTTTTCTAATATCTTTCTGTAGATTCTCATCATCATAATGTTTTTTTTTCCCTGGTCTATAGTGATTCAATTCTAAGACATGCATCTAGTGATTTTAAGAAGATGGGCCAACGGATTTTTGTATTCATCATTGGTGGAGCTACTAGATCTGAGGTATGAAATTTTTTATGCATTTTGTACAGTTTTGACAATTGCCATTTCTGGATTATTTGAACTCATAAAATTTATTGATCCTCAGCTTAGAGTTTGTCACAAGCTTACAACTAAATTGAAGAGGGAAGTTGTTCTGGGCTCATCGAGTATTGATGATCCTCCACAATTTATTACGGTGATTAATTTCAGTTCCAACTTTGATTTAGCGGCTCCACCTATTATTTTCCCGACCAACTAAACCTTAAAAATTCATTTTTGATTGCAGAAATTGAAGATGCTGACAGCACATGAGCTTTCAATAGATGATCTCCAGATCTAAACATGGGGGTGGCTTTAGGAGGCCCAGTGTTTTCTATGCTCCGGTCCCCAATCCAATTTGTAACCATAGATAACATCATTTCATTGTATCCATTTTTTAACATTCAATATATAACATTTTCATTTGGCAATGGCAGTGGTTCTGTATCTTTGCATATTTCAGATGAGCATATCCCTGGCCTAGCTTCTTGCTTTTTGGCTTTGTAGTGTAATTGACATGGTGTTGCCATTACAGGTGTGTATAATATACTAAATCATAGAAACTAACCAATTGAATTTTGTAACAGATAAAGCCTGCATCCTCTCTATCTCATACTATTCTTGTACAAGTCCTCCACAGTTCTCTTAGGCTTTGTTTGGTTTATAATTTCACTGCATGCTGAAGAAAATATATTCTAAAGAAAGTGAAGTGAAAAGGGAATCGACATTTACATTATTATTATTATCATTTAAATGATGCATCCTCCTTAAAAGGTGGGTTTCAAAGTAAGTTTTTTTCTTGGGCGAAAATACACTATTGGTCTCTAAAGTTTTGCTTGTTGAGTGCTTTTGATCCATGAAATTTAAAAAATGAGTGCAATTGGTCATCTGATAATTTTATTGCCTATGTATTTAACATAACATTGACATGACAATTTTTTTAAGTTATGTGACAACTTTTTTATTGTTAAAAAATTACACATCACGTTGTACACATCTGAAACGGGTTAGTCCAAATAGTTTGGGTCTTTTAACGTATCAAACCAGGTTGGGGAAAAAAAAAAAAGAAGCCTTTCCCCAAATTTTCTCCTAGAAAACAGTTGGTGGTGGGATTGTGACATTTCTCTTTCGCTTCCCTTACATCAGATGGATTAAATTCAAAGCCACCCGCCCTTGAGACATTGTAATATTATTCGCCAAGCCCTCCCTTTCTTTAATCTTACATTGCCAACAACGTAACAAAATATGTGGGAGTATAAATATATCTCCAGATATTTTTTTGAGTGGGTCTATGGTTGAAAATAGTTGCATTCAGTCATTAAAAAAAAAAAAATAAAAGAAGAAACTGACTGGAAGATTTGAGTGAGAAGAATATATGAGCTTCAAAATCCCCTATAATATTCTTCATATCTAATTTTCAGAGATAACCACTTAATTATCATAAACTAATTAGCTAAAGGCCTTTTCTCAAAAAAAAAAAAAAAAAAAAAAAAAAGTTAAAGGCCCATGCATTAATTGAATCGAATTGAAAGTGAGAGAAAATAACTTGACCAATTAGATGCTTTTGACAAAGAATCACAGACTTTGATTATGGATTTGATGTAATCAAGATTTTTCCATTTCGTAAGTTTCTTTTATAAAATATTATTTCATTTTTAAAGTTCCATAAAGTTCATTTTTTGTTCCTAAACTTTAGAAAGTTTGTTTTTCATCTTTAAATAAGAAAAATGATTAAATGAACTCTGCTTACAAGAAACACAAGGCAAGACAAATGGATTTGGGTCAAAGATTCAAATTGCTTGTTTTCCGTAAAGTTTGCACATGGCCGAAGTCAGTGGCATAGATGTAATCAGTAGAATAATGCTTTATGGAACAAACTATGGATGCTGAAAATACAAGAGATTGAAAGAACCATTATGGAGAACTGAGATGACATGCTCCCAACGAAGTGAAGAATTAAGCAAAAATGGAATTTGGGGGAGAATAAATGCCCCTTGTGCAATGCTGCAGAAGAAAGCTGTATTCATTTATTTACCTAGTTCTTGATTGCAAGGCCAGTATAATTTGCATGACAAAGGATCATATGTATTGTATTGATGAGATGGGAATCCAAAACAATATTGATCTGATTAAATTTGCAATATGGCCACCTGTTTACGAGGTGTAAAGCGCAGATTGCAGCAAACAAACGAGTTGCATTTCACTATTTCCAAATTCATACATAACGTTTCTTATTATGTCAAAAAGGATAAATCGGAGGGGGAGGGGGGAAAGTACATGGAATTGTGGAACAAATTTTTTTTTATTATTATAAAAGAGATCTAATGCCTCCCCCTAAAAATAGAGGTTCAATGCATAGATCTGCAACTCCGCCTACAATCCAAATGGTGCTTGAAGATCATCACTCTTTTCTTCTGGCTACCAACAGGACAACTTTAACATACTCTTCAAAAATTACTCTTCATATTGACCCAAGCTATGAACTGCGAAGTTCCTTTGCCTTCTGACTGAGCAGGCTTTCTGCTTTTCTTTTCTTAATCTCACCCACTATCCTTTTAATGTAAGCAATGTATCCATCAACATCAAATTTCCTTTTGCAGCCCGCATAATTCATGTAACGTATTTTCCCAAAAACTGGTCGCTCCCGCCAACCCTGAAATGTCAGCAAGAAGGATGTAAATACTAGGTTACGGACTAAGAGAGAATTCATTGCCCAATAAAATATCCAATCTCATTTCAATGGCCTGTCTCTTGTCCATTTATAGAAAGGTAGGACTGCCTCCAATGCCTACCATTTACATTTCATTCAGATTTCTATGTAAAGATGCATGCCTTCATTTTTCTAAATAACAAGACTAATTGGGTGACTCTACCAACCCCCTAATTTTTCAATATAACAGCAGGCCCCTCTGCACTTTGCTGTAAAACAATGCAACTAAAATATCACAACAAAGAGTTATTGCGGTCGATAGATATTATTCTTAAATCCTTCCAAGATAAAAGAAAATGATCAGTCCATACCTGGTCATGAATGCCGCATATTGACCACATGCAACCAACGTATCCACTTGGGTCCCTGCCATCTATTTCATACTGCATGCAAAGTTTTGGGTAAATAACACTTGGTAGTTGATAAGGCATCAGTAACAACCTCCTTTAAAGCACAATAAATCTGAAGTAAATTAACCTTGTCATTCAGATATATTGATATTTCAAGTGCTTCTTCTGGTCCTCTTGTCCACTCAAGAATCTTTTTGGCCCAATACATCCTGCACAAGGTTTTGCAAACGCAATGACAGGTCAAAAAGATTGTGATTCTTAACCAACATTCAGAAGTAGTAGTAGAATTAACAGTGCATCTAACGAAATTGCATACTGTATATTCAAGAAAAATAATGCATCAATCTCCAAAAGGAATCAAATTTCACCCACGTATTTATATGCACAGCATTTTCATAACAGAAATATTACTGGCAATATGGCACTAGTGGCCAGGGAATCAAAATAAAGATAGAAACAAAATGGTAAGCCACCCCAATTAACACACAGATCATGATGCGAGCAAACAAAGAAAGTAAACTGTGAAACCAAACTTCAAAACATCACAACACTGTTATAATCTGAAGAAATAACCAATCAGTTCATGAAGACCATTTATAGTTAATATCACACGCTATCAAGAAGTATGAAGGATATAAAAATTGATAATGGAAGGGTACTTCTGGCCTGCTTTCCAGAAGAGAAAATACTTTCACATTAACAAAGGCCATTTAAGTTGCAAGCAACATAAATCTCCATAATGACAAAAGAAGGGAAAAAGTCCTTCAGGAAGTCACTTGCCGCATAAAACCATGCATCTTGCCATAGTAAACCATTTCCAACTGAGAAGCATTCCAGAGCTGGAAATCACAAGCCATAAAGATAGTCAAAACAATGACAGCATATAACACCAACTAGATGTAAATAAGACTAAAACGTTAGAGGCATTTGTAAAACCAAAAGAAGACCTCATCAATATAAAGGTCAAAACATAAACTATGAAACATTAGATACTTCCAACATCTCATCAACATTATTACAAAATAATCTTTAAAAATTCAACTTACAGGATCGGCTGTTTTTGCCTTTTCCAATTGCTCCCTGCTGCAAATTCCATAATCAATTAAAAGTTAGAGAACCTTACACAAGGAATCAACACAATCCAATCAAAGCAGAGAAAATTTGACTCACGTGTAAATATGTTCTCGCTCATCAGAAGCATGGTCCATCAAGGTCTTACGTGCCCATTCCCATGCTCCTTGCAGTGAATCATAATGATGCTGGTAGAAGCAGAAGTTATCAGCAAGTTCTCTGCGCACAATCAACTCCTCCAAGAATGTATCAACTGCCTTCAGAATAACAGGTAGAAGATAGATCAAGCTATCATTGATGCCATTAAACACTGAACAAAAAGAAATAAATAAGAAAATTCAAATGTGACAGCAAACTAAAATCAATCGTGGATGCCAAGAACAAGTTCAAAAATAAGAATTTTTAAAAAGCATACTTATTTTTCCTAATCCTGATTCCATAAAAATATGTAAAAGATAAACTAACCTGAGGAAAAAGTTTCCTGACCCTACGAGCCTCCAAAGCACACCGCTGCGCAGATATTTGCCCAAAGTGCAAGTATGGAGAAAGACCAGAAAGCCCTCTAGGTTTTAATGGGTTATTCCTATCTGCTGAATAACCTTTCAACCTTTTCGTCAAGAACCCATTTTCACTCCCCATCAACACTTCCATTGCTGCCTTCTCCCCTGGTTCACACCACTCAATTTCAGGAACTTCTGCTCCTTTCCTAATTTTACAAGATTATTTTATCAACACTACAATCCAAAAAATCTCTCAACTCAACCAAAATAGAGAATCTAACCTCAAAACATCGGCAATGAGGTCATCCCAATCAATCAACCGACTTGTAACAGCCCATTTTCTACTTGGAGGTTGCAATGTAGGAAAATCAATGAGGTACTCAGGAAGCATTTTGTTTATCTTTCCCCTTATGGTTCTAGCGCTATACTCCAACTTCTCTGATGCCACCCATGTAGGGACTACATTGTGGGCATCAACCTCATGTATGGTCACCAAATCACTCACTCTCTTGCAAATTTCCTCTTTAGATCTTTGAACTTTGCGTAAAGGTGAGAAGTCTGTAACTAAAAGCGAAGCCCCGCATTCTCTCAAAAAATCCGGTATAGTCTCTTCTGCTTCTCCCTAAATACATCAACCCACAACAAAATTTGAGCTTCCCAATATATTGCTTCATTTAGTTTCTAAGATAATGCATGGGAAAAAAAAAAACTAAGTTTCTAAATCATAAGTCTAGGAAGCACAAACACGGACGCAGACACAGGTACAACATGAAACGACCAGTAAACACCGGTATGACACAGAAAAGACATGGACACGGGTATAGGTATGGCATAAGTTCAATTTTTATGACCCACAAGTACAAATTTTTCACTCAATTGAACACAACTATTGGTGATAGCAAGCAAGTTACACATATTTCTAAAAAATGTCAGTGCTATTAAACTATAAACCACCAATGCTAAAAATATATAATAGCTAAAATAGCTTTCCCTTTTAAATAATTTATAACAAATTTAAATTCAATTTGCCACATCATTTCCTTACAAATTAAACTTTTCTGACAAGTGGTAGTATATCATAGTATCAAATCAATTAGTCTAAAGTTTGAACACATAAGAGAAGTGATAGAAAAATGGTTAATAATTAAATTCAACATTTTCTAACCGATTAAACTTTTGCAAGCAATTTGTAGTTTATCGTCATATGCCCAAAATATTCAGATTAATTTCAATATTGCCACGAACGCATTAGCGCACGTGTTGAAAACACTTTTCTAACTCATCATTTAAACTTTCCTTTCTCTCCTGACTTTCTTGGAATCCAAACAAAGCGTAAATTTTAAATAAAAAGAAGAAAACATGAACACGTGTGAGCTCGCCTGAAACAAAAAGAAAGGGATTCGAAGACTCTCTTGGAGATCGAGCTGCAACTGCTTCAAACCCCGCAACATGAACCCTAGTTGCCGAGCCTTCGCGCCAAGAAACTGGTCGAAGAGATTGAACGCCACGGCCACGGGTACACCGGCCCTGTTGGCCTCATCAACGGCGTGGATCAAAGCCCAGTTGTCTCTGATCCGTTGATCCCTGAACATCCAGTACACAACGGGACCATCCTCCGACGGTCCAGATCGTTCCTTCAAAACCCTCATTCGTCCCGGTGGTTGCAGGGACGACGATAACTTGTTCGTCGGAGAAGAAACGGAAGCCATTGACGACGAAGGAATAGCGGCGAAGAGGACGGGTTTGCAAACGTGCGCCGGGAGTGTAGGGAAATGCAGGTGTACGTGGCGGCGGTGGAGGATAATGTGAGCCAGGGGTGCGTAGGTTAAGAGTTAAGACTAGAGAGAGAGAGAGAGAGAGAGAGAGAGTGAGAGCGAGAGCGAGAGTGGCAATTGGGAGTTTTGCTTTGCGTTGGGACTTGGAAGAAGCGAGGGAAGGAACGGTTTTAACAGTTAAAAGTTGTGGTTTTGAAAGAACACACGTGGCGGATTCTTAACTGAGACACGTTGCCTTCGGTCGTTAGGTTAGTTTTTCTCGGTGGGCTGTGATTTATTGGGAATCTGGCCCAATATCTAATTAATGGGCCTCAACTTTCTTAAAGAGCCCACGTAGGTGCAATGGGGCTAGAACCGCATTGTTGTTGTCATTCCATTTTTGTAGGGATTTGGCCATTTGAGACTGTTGGAGATATGCACAATTCATTCGTGCTTTTATTACGTATACTTAGATCAGAATTCATTTTTTTAGATATAGAGACTAATTTTGACAATATTGAATTTCAATTGCCAGGGAGATTTTCATTTGAAATGATTTATTTCATTGTTCAAATTAAATATTATAAATTTAAAGGTGTACTCAGTACTACATCACTTAAAATTTTAAATGATGTGACACTCTGAACACTATCGGTTATAAGAAATGCTAATACTCTCTCTCATAAATTAGTTGCTCTTGCAATCAATCTCAATTCTACACAATGACACTCAACTTGTTCTTGGCTCATTGACCCTAATTTTGGATTGTCGGGACTAATCATTGTCCAGCGCGACAGTCCCTTTTGCCCATTTTTCGTTCTTAGTTTTTCTTTTCTTTTTATTTCGTTTTGGTCTTGATCTTCGTTTTTTCTCTTTTCTTTTTTACTTTTATTTTAAGTTGCTAAGTGTCTTCTAGTCTTAATTTTATATTTATTTATTTATTCTTTTTTATTTATAGATTTATTTACTAAATGTTACATTGTGATTAAGTGTACACTTATTTTGCCTTTTGAATGTTGTTGGGGGAGTTTTTTATCTGAGGAAGATTTTGGGAGCAAACTCGGAACTCAACGTTGGGCCAAAGAAAAAGCCTAACGGCTATTGACGTACATGCATACTTCATATCAGCCTAAAGCCCAATCATGCTTGAATGACTCTTGGCAAAGCCCGCAGTCCTTTTTTTTTTTTTTTTTTGAAAGACTAGAAAACGTCTCCTGCAACGATGAATCACCACAGAAAAATTCAACTACATGCTCAACGGTAGTCCAGTGGTTAAACACAAAAGAGGTCCAGCAATATACGAATTAGACAAGTTCTGATCATGTCTTCCTTCTTTTTCTTGGGTTTAATACACAGTCATGTCATTTCATATTCCAATAGTAAATCCATACAAGAGACAAACTCAATAATAAAAAATACATCATATCCATCTATATAGGAAAATATTAATGAATAAATATTGGTCTTAGCTAAAGATAGTAACTTCATTTCCCTCAAGCTATTTGGTCTTTTTTCTTATATGTTAAGGTGTGCAAACTATTGGACAAAATGCATTGTTTAGCATTTAAGTCTTGGTCAGGTCTTTGAGTTTAGAGAATTGGAAATCTAATCATCTTAAGTTATGTCAAGGGTGAGTAATAGATGTTTGACGTTTGCTTGCTGCACATGGATTAATGCTAGAGGCCCAGGAGGTAGGAGAAGACATCCCAAGCTCTATACTTCCCATATGACCTAGATCGAGTTATTAGATCTCAGATGGACAACTCTTCATGCCTTCCAAGCCACGACTCCCTATGTTTCCCTTCTTGTTATTCATGTGCTTGGTTCATGAATCAATGCATGACTAATATTGTGAGGGGTTTCAGTAGCTAGTTGAAGGATTACAGGAGCTCTTTTCTCTATTGGAGTCTTGGTTATAGCTCCCTCAAGCATTTACCAAAATGTCAAGGAAGAGGGGGAGTTCCTCTTTCCATGCTTGACAAAGCCAACAAACATCGTAGGTCTTGTCTTTGTTAGTAGCAGTAGATGATGGGAGATGGGATTAAAGTTTTAAACTCAGTTTGTCATGTGTCAAGTCTCCCATCTTGGTTAAGTTTTTTTGTTTTGATACATGATCGGTCTAACTATTGTCCAGTTCAACTTGAACAATAGAGAAATCGTAGTCTTTTTTGTGGGTTTTGTGCGTCTTCATTATTTGCTTAGTATAGTGAACAGAATTGTGGGTGTTTTATTTTACCCATGTCGTGTGGTTTAGTGTGGACTGTGGAGAGAGAGAGAGAGAGAGAGAGAGAGAGAGAGAGAGAGAGAGAGAATGGGTTTGTGGGCCTAGCTTGACTCGAATAACAGATTTTAGGCTGTTGACTGGGTGATGTCATGGTGGGTCTTTTGGCCCATTTTCTAGCTAGTAAAGTGAAGTTCCTGCGATGTAGGGCCCAAATTCCTTTAAGTAAGAGAAATCTTGGGTAAGACTCACTCAACCCGTATCCGTGTGGTGTAAGAAAAATAATTTTGGGAGCTCATATATATATATATATATATATATATTTGCTGACTGGACAATTGTAATCTAGCAGTGAAGTTAGGGCATGCGGTGTGTGCAAAAAATTGCTCCTCAACTACTGTTTATTGTTTTGTTTGCTGAATTATATGTTGTGAATGGTGTTAAAGTTAAACACTTAAAATGTGTTAGTAATAGTTTATTATGTAATTAATTACATTTTATTATTATTATTATTATTATTACTAATTATAGTCATTTAGTTGTTATAGAAAAAGAGTACGTAGTTAAACACTATTTGATGTTTTATCGTAGGTAAACAGTATTAATTTTGAATTGTAGCCTAAACATTATTTGACGATTATTAATGTACTTATTTGTTCTTTTTATTTAATTTTAGATAGTACTTTTTCAAATATTTTGATGGCCATTACTTGTTTCTAAAACCTAAAATAAAGATAAATTTTTTAAATATATAAATAAATATTTATTTTATTAATTAATTACTCATGTCTTAATTTTTGAAGAAATACCATGTGTCGTTGTATCATTTCCCTATCCATATTCATGGGTGGATTTTGACGGCATATTGTTCTTTCTCTTATTGCTGATGTGCCTGTAAGAAATACATGTCCTAAGTATGAGGTTGATGCTCAAAATATCGCCAGTAAGCTACAAGGTCTTTTCACGTACTCGAAGCAATCTGCATAATACAAAACAAGAAACACTTCGAAAGGGTACCGGTGTGGTACTGGCCAAAGACCCTCCGAAGGTTAAGTCAGAGGATGCTCACAACCCTAGAGTGCCAGAGTTGGGGAAAATTATGCGTACATTCACTTGTGAGAGCCTTTAGGTTTTTATAGTATTGTAGAATTGACCTTCTTTTCTTGTATTCGAAGGCTTTTTCTTATAAGATTGTCATTAATTAGGCGAATATCGTGGAATCCTATTTACATTTGGATTCTATTTCTATTGGGATTTCATCAACCAAAGTTATGCGTGAGACGCAAGTTATTTCCATTTATAAAGTGATAATGTGTACTCGGAACCGTCCACCTTATAGTGAATATTTGATCCGTCCACGTGAGATCTCTTCGCTTCAATCTGTCACCTCCATTTAAGATATTATCGTCATATCAAATTTTACCCTCTTCAGAGGCAACTGATAATCACTTGCAATAAAGCATGCTAATCTAAGTGTGAAGCTCTTTTTTAGAGAGTTGAACATTTATATTTGTGAAGTGACCATAATACCAAAAGTGCGCGATGGTTACAACGATGCGTGCTTAATACAAAAACAAGACATGCATTAAAAAAATCCTACATTATTACTACTTCTGTGTCTTTTATGTGAGAGAGATAGAGAACTAGACTCCTTCTCCCCTGTGTCGACTATAATAATTCATGTCAGTTATTTTGCCTCGTTGTGCACACTTACGGTCGAATTAACGTGGAACATGTGAAACTCAAGTTCAGCTAATGAATGGGTTGGCCCGGGCTTGAAAAATCTAACAATGATTCACCTAGAATGCCTTGTCTCAATACTCAATACTTTTGCCCTTCACGAGGAGTTTTATGCCTATATACTTGAGGATTGAGGTTCTACTTTAGTCATTTCATGACCAACCATCTCTTATATATATGTGTGTGTGTGTGTGATTGATCCTTACCAACCAAGTCATGGCCTTAGATCAAGTTTGGATTTTGAGGTTCTACGGTTGTGAAATATATTTTACTCCTTAATATAACCTACTTCTTATGAATGTTCTGCTTGAAATTTGATACACGTGAGACCATAAATTATTTTCATTGTTTTCTTTTTTAAGGGGGTAGAGAGAGTTTACCCTTTTTGATATACACATCTTCTCCTTAAATTTGAAGTCAAATTGTCAATGAATTCATCAGAAAAACATATAATGCAACACGAATCTCCTGCCTCTCCTTTTTGTGGCCAAACAAGTGAACAACCACTACTATAATGTTCATGACTCTTTGTATCTTTGTTTTTGTAAGAATGTGCATGTATCTGTACTTAGAAATAGAACAGGATGATAACCCATATTCAGTGCCCCAATCCACGGTTATTCTTTACAATTCACTATAATCGTACTCATTGATCAATATTGGAGATTCTTTATATGATTTGTTGCCTACAGTTCATTAGTCCTACTATCCTTTTTCCTTCGAGAAATAATTGTTGCAGTGCCTAGTGGCTAGCTACTAAATGACATGCAAAGAATTTCACTACTTTTATTTAAAAGAAGAAACAAAGATTCCGTAGTAACACCACATTACCCATTATTTTGCTAAATTCATGTCTAATATAATAAGCAACAGAAGTCATCTTCTTCATCATGATCCGTAATGATAATAATTACACACACCATTCTCAACTTTCTGGTTTAGGTAAATAGTAATAATGGTAGTAGTCCTAGGTTTACATAGAATATCATAGTCTTTTGGATTTTTTTAAGGTATGCGCATTGCTTGTACCTTAATCTTCTTCAATATATATAATTCCCTCTGGATTCAGCTTTTATTTCTTTAATTCACAAGTGCTTATAACTCATAACTTGCCATTTTCATATAATATATAAATGCAAATTCCACTAGTGAGTATGAAAATAAATCTATATATTATGATAAAACTATATGTATCTACGAGGAATCTTACATTTTGGCCTAACAATAATCATTTACTACTTTCTGATAATTATATGATAATCTTATATTATTTCTCCGTATCTTGTCACGTGTAATACACTACCACATGCATGTTCCTTCTAAATGGAGCAATGTGGAAAATTAAATAGCATCTAATTAATTATATCATGTGAATGCCTTCAAAATGGTTAACTAATAATCCCACCAACTTCTTTCGTGCTAAGCAATCAAATAAACTAGGAATAATACATACACCCACCAAATCTCATTTTGAGATTCTATCTATACTAACATACAAAAGGTATTTACTACTTTACAATAACTAGGCACCCCCACTTACTAAAAGGACTATTTTCACCTTCCAAAAAAGAATTGCATTCTTGAGAGAGAAAGGCCTCCTTTGTCATTTGACACTTTGATGAACTCAATCAATTAAGCACTTAAATATTAATTAAGCACCTGTACAAATAATGATGGTAGTTTTTTTTTTTTTTTTTAATACAATACTCAAAAGAATACACAATCAATTCAAAGCACATTTGACTGCTTAAAAAGTTAAAAGAAAAATAAGGTTGATAGGTCAAATTAAGTATTTTAAATCGGTTATTTAATTTGCCCCCACAGACCAATTAAAAGCAAAAATACATTTTTTAAATAAACCATATTAGAGGTATAATGAATCCTATAGTCTTGCATTGTACTCACAGTGACTATTTATTATTGCATTTTTTTTAGTGCGGTGATCACTTTACAAGTATATATATTTGTGGGATGTGAAGGGTAGGGATCAGAGTTCAAGTCTTTAAGAAGGAGTTTTACACACATATATATTTAAATTAGGCTAGAGTAAAAATTATAATCTTATATAAAAAAAAAAAAAAATTCTGAACCACCATGGACCGTTAATTGTGAACCATTAAACTAGCTACCTCTTAAGAAATACAATAGTATATTATCCCTTTATTTGTTTAATCTAAATATTGCGTTGTGCAATATGTAATTATAGCCAGCAAGAACGTGATTAAATAAAGTTAATTACTATAATAATAACTGAATAGATGAAATAAGTGGAAAAAAATGGTAGCAATGATTTCGTTCGTTGTTTGTGAAAGCTATGTTTGAACCGAACCTTAATTAATTAAAAGAAAAACACACAGACAGAGAGAGAGAGAGAGAGAGAGCTTTGGTTTCATGCACATGAAAAATGAGAGAGAGAGAGAAATCAAAAGGGTAATCACAATTTACAACAACCACTCTAGCTCACAGAGTCCTACAACCACATTGTGCTATGAGTATTGCCGCGTGAGATCCCAGCAGTTCCCGAGTATGATGCCCACACGTCCCAATGTTGCAGACGCACGTGGGCAATCTCTCCAAGTCTTCTGCACGGTGCAAAGACTTCTTCAAATTAATCTCCTCATTACTTCTACGTAGTTCTCATTATAGTAGTAGAGATTTGTTATATTTGCATATATTAGGGTTTTTGTATTAGGATAGTTTAGGTGGAGTATATTTGTCACATTAAACACCATGATGACAAGTCTCTTTAAGGTTAACACAGTCTACAGTCTACATTCATTGTGTTGAGACAACCATTATAAATATATTAAATTATATTTAGTCCCTGTAATTATTATAGGACACAACATATGTACAAACAATATCTATTCATATGGAGGAATTTTGGAAGGAAACATAACCCTAGAATCAGTAAAAAAAAATGTGGATTCCAAATTTCTCAATTTGTAAAGGGCTTTTGTTTTCTGATTAAGGGACCCGAATTTAAATCTCTTTTACACAAAAAAGGAATTTATTGATGTATTGATCGAAAGGTAAAAAATTATTATTATAGCACAAATATTATATATTCCAAATTTTACCATATTTAAAAAAAAAAAGTATAAAATTGAATTGATTATGCTTTTAGAAACCAGAGATACACAGCATTCATTCAGTAGGTTCAATATTCATATTTTCATTTCAACTGTAATTGTTTATGATATGAAAAACATAAACGAATTTTCAGGACTTGTAAAATATCAATTTGTTTTATTAAAGAAATTAATCATGAACAGTTGAGTTCTTTTCTTTTTTAAAAGACAAGAGTGGAAATTGGAGATAATCAAAATTTTCTTAGATATAACGTGTGTGTGTATGTTTTTTTTTTTTTTGGTAATGTAAAAAGCGTGTGTATATATATATATATATATATATATATATATGTAGGAGATTGTGTGCTCAGCGCGCACACATTGATAAATAAATTAAGGTGTCTATCTGTTTTTTTTTTTTCCCTAAATGCATAAACACTCTTTGGGGTTTCAATTCATCCTTAAAAACTCCTTGAAATTTTCATATTTACCAAATTAATTATTGGAACTAATTTTCACTAGTTTTTAAGGACAAAAAAAAAATTATCCAACTATTACATGACTATTAGCGTGAATCAATTAATGAATGTTCTTAATGTGGTCACGTAATTTTTAATATATTGGAATTATAATGGAAATTAGTCTTAGGGATCAATTTGGTGGATATAAAAACCTCAAGTAGTTTTAAGAAGGAATTGAAACTCAATGTGTAACTAATCCAAGTCCTAGAGGGTGTCTTTGCACTTAAAATTTTTTATTTTATTTTTTGTTGGTTAAGGTGTCTTTTACTTCTTAATTCTTGTTTCTTTTTGTTGCATAACGGATATTCCATTGAATTATTTAATTTTTTATATTTCATTATATAATTTTTTTCATAAATTGATGAAAAAAGAAGAAGAAGTGTAATAATGTACGTAGCTAAAGCGTCAATGAGCTTCAACTCAATTGACAGTTCTTCCTCTCCCAAATGTAAATCCTCAATCTATGAATGTGTGTATCTTATCAATAAAAAATATTCTTAAAAAGATGTCATAATGGTATGCATGTTTTGGCCTATACAGCAAGATGTATGCATAATACAATAACAAATTAATGAAGAAAGTTCAAAATTAAATATGTATTTGAGATCTTTCAATTCGTTAAAGTTAAGCTATGGGGAAAATCTATAAGTTCAGACGTTAGCCAGGGGTAATTATTGAAAACAAAAAATAACCTTATGTTTGGAAATTCAAAAAATTGAAATTGATTAAAAAATATATGAATTTGTATTTATGAATAAGTATAATTCTATTTATCCGATTCTCTTAAAAAAATAATAATAAAAGAATGATCATTTAATTTAATCTTTTAAAAAGTTCTTCAATCCAAGAGTCTTGCAAATAGAGTCATGATTCGTATACATCTTCTCCACTTTGATTAGACAAAACAAATACTATTTACAACGAAAATATATTGGAACGTTGGTTATGAGCTTGTTAGAGATTTCTTGTTCTTCATGTTATTCAAATTTAAAGGCTCTTTGGTGGAATTTTTCCCCCCCGGAGATTTAGAGGCTTGAATCAGTAAACGTCATTGACTTAGGGCCTTTTAAAGTTTCCAGAAACTTTACTTAATTCTAGTAGATATTTAAGTCTTGGAAGAATGCAATGAATTCTCTTTGAATACTAGATTTTCTTCAGAGTTCCGATGCTTCAAAATTCACTCTTAAGGAGATATGGGGTTTCCTCTATTTATAGAGGTCCCCCAATATGAGTCCTACTCTAAATTAATCTCTTTGAATATAAGTAGTGAATTTCACAAAGTCTCACTAGGAATTATGTCTATTGGTAATTATGTCTATTTTTATTTCCTTTAATAAGGATAATTATCAACTATCAGTATCCCAATTTAGTTGGAAGATTGATCTCAATGTTGTGGTTCCAAGCGATATGTGGCAATTTTTTATTTGCCAATATGATATTAATTTGAATGACAAATGATTTCCACAAAAAAATTTGCTGATATGATATTAATTCGAATGACAAATGATTTAAAAAAAAAAAAAACTTGGATGACATAGAGTACCACTTGATTTATTTATTTATTTAATTTGGTGAAAAGTAAGATTAGGATCGGTCACTAAATTTTGACGTGGACTTTTGTAATTGGCTTAATTAATTTTCACTTCATTCAATTATACAATATTCCAAAAGTAAAATAATAACATACTTTTTTCTCTTACATATGAGTGAGTCTTATCATTAAATTAATGCTAAAATTCACTATTTATATGAGATAAGGGAATAAAACATTAATGAACTCACGGAAAAATTATACAGTCCTCATGGTGGACCACATCCTCATGGTGGACCACATCATTTGTTCACTATTCCAGTAAAAAACTCCCACTTATTTAAAATTGCTAAGTCAGTATTTAGTTTTTTTTTTAAAACTCCACAATTTTAAACAAGTGAAAGTCTTTTACTAGAATTGTAGATCATATCACTTGTCCACCATGAGGACCTTATAATTTATTGTACTCATGTACTATTGTATAATTTTTCATTAGCCATTTTTTCTAAATAAAATAAAAGGAGACTCACAAAAGTAGCCACTACCTGGGGCCCACTTAAATCTTGTCATGTGTGGTGTGGGACCGTACACCCACATATTAGTGATACTTGTCATTGATCAAACTCACAACTCTTAAACTCATATGTGTAATAAGTCATGAGAACTTTCTACTAGCAACTAGTATTAAGTCATGATTTGTTTTATGCACACACTCCATCCAAGACTCTTGTCACCTTTTCTATTTGCATATTTCATTTTAAATTAGAGTAACGCTAGAGATGCAAATTTTTTTTTTAAAATTTATAAACTAGTGATATAATGAATAGTTATTGGTAAATGAGAACGTGATATTAATAGT
Source organism: Lithocarpus polystachyus (assembly GCA_033629205.1). Taxonomy (NCBI): domain Eukaryota; kingdom Viridiplantae; phylum Streptophyta; class Magnoliopsida; order Fagales; family Fagaceae; genus Lithocarpus; species Lithocarpus polystachyus. The sequence goes on from CM066173.1 coordinate 14,501,741, forward strand.
AGGCTTAAATAAAAATCAGTAAAATGTTGGCCACATCAATAATTTATAAAAATATTGAAAAATAATTTGTGGCTGTAACATTACTTTTTAAATTAAAGTTAACAAAAATAACTTTTATCCTCTCCCTATGTGTGTGTGTGTTAAAAATACTTAGTATTCTCAAAAGAATTAACCACATTGGAAAATTGTGTGTTAAAAATGAAAAATGAGTGTGAGTAAAAGAAATTTAAAGTCTATGTTGTGTATTTAAGAGTTAGGTTCTTTTGGATATACACCACCATCAATTTTTTTAAAACATTTTCTCTTCTCCCATGCATGTGTTAAATATATTTAATATTCTCGTTATAAAAAAAAAAGGTTAACAAAAATAACAATTGCCTTAAAATTTTGCGTATAAAATGTAGTAACAATATTATCTAGTATCTACCTATCTTCCAAATATTATCATTATAAAACCTCCGGATTTATTTGTTTAAATTGAATGGTTCTGGTAATACTAATGGGTTTGAGCCACATGTGACAAGGCATACTAGTCATGTGTATATATATAAGGGTTGTGTTAACGACAACATATTTTGTGATAGTTTTTCAGCTTTTTAACCGTTTTTAACAATTTTTTTGACAATTTTATTCTTTTTTTTAAGTGAGATCCGAAAAGAAAAAGGTCAATAAGCACCTTATATATATGTGTGTGTGTGTGTGTGTGTGTGTGTGTGTGTAGTTACAAGTTAGAAGGTAATAACAGATATAAAAAACAGATATAAAAAAGAAAATGAGTAGTGACATCATTATCGTATAAAGTTTAACGTCATGGTGTACGGATATTGACAAATTCTATTGTATTCCTATAAACTATTCAAACAAGAAGCTACATTGGCCACGTGAGTCTTCACCTCAATAGCTGTTTTCCTTTTTCTGGTCAAAGGATGTTGGCAGTTTGCACTTTGGTTGTTTTTTCAAATGTTTATCTGTTGGCGGGACGTTCCGTACGTTTGTTCTCTTCACATGGAATGGAAGTTTTATCTTCTTCTTCTTCTTCTTTTTTTTTAACAAGTTCAAGTGAAACGATGCCGTTGAGTATATATCCTTCTTAAAAATGCAGAATTGGCCTTGGATATCAATATTTTAGACTTTGTTTGGTTAGTGGATGTAAAAGTGGGGTAGAAAAATTTTAATTTTTTTCTTTTATATGTTTTAATTAGGAAGATAAAAAAAAAAAAAAAAAAGTAAAATAATGGAAAACTCATTTATATGTATGGCAGAAGTAGAGACGTAGATGGATATTTTTCATCAAAGCCCCTCTCTTCTCTCCCCACGGGACATCAAAAAACAAACCAACTCCGCCAATCAATTTTTATCTCATTTTCCCATTTCAACCAGAGCGTCATTCCATGCTATTTTCTCTTCATTTTTTTCTCTTTCATTTTCATTCTCCCAAATTTCACATACTGCACTTTTGTTAATATATGGTTGGATTTTCATTTTTCTCTCTCTCATTATCATCCTCCCAAATTTCACACACTGCACTTTTGTTTTTTTTTTTTATAAACTGCCACACCGCACTTTTGTTAATATATGGTTGGACTATATTTTATATCACCATTGATATAATTAATCCAATCGACATGGATATTAGTTGTGAGAAGGGTTATATAAATTGTTTTTAGAATTTATGATTTTATTTATTTATTTATTTATGGGGGTGTACCGACAGACAGTTCATCTGGACCGTACACTTTATCCCATTAATTTTTTCCAACATGGACCACTGTTTGAAAACAATTCTGCATCATCATAATTTATTTCTTTACCTGGAGCTCTGACGGTATCGAAATTCATAGTTCATAAATTCCCGGAGTGAGTGAATCTTACTGAGCCGTTCAAGGTGGGACCCTAGTATGAAGAAAAATGTCAAGGATTAAAAATTGATGAGTCATTCAACTTTAGACGTCCGCAATAAACGCCTTTGTCTCACCATAGGTCCCCCTGTAGGTCCTGTCGTCATATGTTAAACTTTCCCATATGTAGGCCTAGTCCTTTGATTCCATATAAATTTCATATTTTACCCGTATTTAAATAGATGCTAAGAGCATTCCCATCAAGAATTGCAAAAAATTTAGCATTTACCCTCTCAAATCTCAATTTTATAACATATAACATACCACTTTACAACACCCTCTCCATCAAAACTTCTATTTTTTTTATCACTTCATTTAAATATTCATACTTTATCATTTTTTATTCTTTTTTATTTAAATATTCATACTTTATCACTTCATTTAAATATAAAAACTGCCATGGAATAAAAAAATATTTTTTGTTTTAAGATTTGTGCTACAGTGAGGTTGTATTAATACAATCTCACTGTAGCTGAATTGCAAAATAAATAGGATATAGGATTCTTGATGGAGGGTGTTTTTTTGCATTTATAACATTTAGTATGTTAAATTTTAGCATTTATAGCATTTACTCATCTTAATGAGAATGCTCTAATACTTTCTATCTTATAAATGGGTTGTGTTAGTTAACAATATTTTTCTACTTTTTTTTTTTGTACAGTTTTTTGTTATCTTTTGTAACTTTTTGTAGTTTTATATTATTTTTTACATATTTTTATAACTTTTTGTAGCTTTTTGGATGAAAAGTACATCCTTAATTAGCACTATATCGGTACTGGTTAACATTTGCCCTTATAAATATATTATATATAGAATCATGCTAACGAGTATGCTTTTAGACATTTGTTAATAATTCATTTTAGAAAAAATTTGATATCACTTTTGTAAGGACACAATTTGGCTCATAAGCTCAAAGGATGAAAGGATTTAGGCTCAAATAGCCTAATATAATGAATTTATAGAGAGTGAGTTAGAAAACTAAGCTCTAATGGATTGGACAACAATTACAATAAGTCAAGATGACAAGAAAATAAAAATGAACTAGTTTTATTTAAAGAAAATCGTCTTCAGCACAATCTGAGGAAGTTAGTTCTTGTATGTATTTCTTTTGAATTTAATTACAGGTCCAATCCTTGTTGCTACAATATTCTTCTATCAATTCTTTTATTCTCCCCTCTATAAGGGGCTTCTTTCTCTATTATATACCCCTCTCTTCTTCATTTCCACGTGTACATCAAGTTGTTGGCTTTGATCTTTATCCCATCAGCACCTTCCTAAAGCCTTTGGGAGTAGCTGTAAAGCTGTTTAACACTGTTTAGGTATCACCTCCACATTAATGCGGTCAGAGAGTTAGCTACAGAGCATTTAATGCGGTGATAGCAGCTTTTCCTTATATATTTCTTACTTTCTCGTTACCTTACTCCCTGATAATTACCCTTGCCAGTTGAATTGCCTATAACACTGCTCTTGATGGCAGGCTAACCCTTCTGACCCCTGCTCTGATAAGTCGAGGTGTCATTTGTCCTCGGACCTCCTTCTTGAACTCTCATGATCAGACTTCGGTCTCTATTCACTAATATGAACTTCCGCAATGACATTTACCTGTCTTCAGACTATTAAATGTTCTCGGACAGGGTCTATGGCCCAATATACACTACTGAGCCTATCATCCCTACAACTTTTATGAGAAATACAAAAAGCTGTTAAAACATTAATTGTTTTTTTTTTCCCATAAAACTTTCTGTAGATGGATTATTAACCAATGACCTAAGGGAATTCGTTAGCATTTCTCAAATATATATATATATATATATGATAATACTAGTAACAAAACACTTAAAAAAAACACTTGTTTAAAAAATAATCTTCTAACTAAAAATATGAATTTTTTATCAGCAAAATTATAAATTTCAATTTTTTATTATTCCCTTTTATCTTTTTTGAAAGATGAAAATAATTTAGATTGCACTGCATATAATCAAATGTTTTAAAAACTAAACTGTTAAAAAAAAATTCCGAAAATGGAGGGTGTAAACACAAAATTTTATGTTTGAAAGTTTGATAAATAAGTGAGTACAATTTTTAATATTTATACTTTATTACAAAAGAATAATCTTTTCTCCTTAGAAAATTATTCAATTCAAAATTATGCCAACGTAGACTTGATTCAAGCACATTACCTCTTTCACTTTGATTAGCGAATAGATGGACAAAATGGGCAAATGCCCTTTTCAAGCAAAGAAAGTAGCATTTTGCCCTCATTCCCAAACTAATTAGGGAAATACCCCTCTTTTGAAACTTGATTTTCTCAAAATCGAGTTAAAATTTTTTTTTTGAGCCCTATAGTGGCGTTTTAAGGAGTCTATAATGACGTTTTCAGGACATATAGTGACGTTTTATAACTCGATCTCTATGAAGTCGAGTTATAGGCAATTTTTTTCATTTTTTTTGCCTATAACTCGACTTCGTAGAGGTCGAGTTATAAAATGTCATTATATGTCCTAAAAACGTCACTATAGGCTCCTTAAAAACGCCACTATAGGGCTTAACTTGATCTTTAGAAAATTGATTTTCAAAAGAGGAGCATTTCCCTAATTAGTTTGGGAAGGAGGGCAAATTGCTGCTTACTTTGCTTGAAAAGGGCATTTGCCCATTTTGTCTGCGAATAGATTGAAAGGTCTTTACAACGTAATTTTCATGAGGCTCTATCTATGCACCTGTTAGAGACCTTTTGTTTTTCATATTTTTTGAATGTTCTCTGCATTTGAATACTTTTGGATGGAAGTTCTAGAGGGCTTTAGGGGTTGAATCTATAGAGTTTCAACGGATTAGGGTTCTTGAAGTTTTAGGAGGCTTTGGAGATTAATTTAAGTAAAGCTTCAAGGTTTGGCAGAATGACTTGAATAAATATAATTCAAATGTTTTTGTATTCACAAGATTTATATATAGAAGTTATTTATAGCTTCAGTTCAATAAAATTTCAAGATTTGTAGTTTTTGAAGTTCTTGGAGGCTTTTGAGCTTAATTATAGCAAAGTTTCATAATTTCTTAGAGAATATGACCACCAAGAGACTAGCGAGTACCAATATTTATAAGAGTTTTGAGGAAGTTTAATGACACGGAGTTAATTTTGATTGGTAATACTTGTAATAATTTAACAAGAGAGACTTTAGGTCTTGTTCTCTAAGAGACAAATGTTATTATTTTATTCATCAAAGTACCTTAATTTTAAGTATCAAATTGTAATTCTTAATTGTACTAGTTGTGTCACTTTAAATCAAAATATCAACACATATTGCATCTGCATGGATTTTGGATATTCCTTATAATTTTCATTTACTGACACTTGAAAATTTTTAATTAGTCGATGAATAACAACAATAGGAATCACTAAGTAGCAGGTGCCACTTTGTAATTGGCTATCTTGACAAATATAGACTTGGTATGATGTAGTAGTTTGTGAATGGTTGAAAAGTCCCCTTTCTATAGAGAAATTCAAAGTTTTAAGGTTAAATCAAGATTGGACAAAAAGTTGGAATGCAATGCTGTCGTATAAAATAGTAAAAATTATTAAAAAAATATCTACATATTTTTGTACAACTTAAATATAGGAAAACAAGGATACAATTATAAATTAAGTATAAACAACAGAAAAATAAAAGAGAGTAAAAAATTATATATTTATGTGTAGCGTTTCTACTTATTATTATTATTATTATTTGGTTGAGAAGAACGTTTCTACTTATTAAGTAATAGGCTATACATTCCTCTAAAAAAAAAAGAATAGGCTATATATATTCATAGTATTATATATATGCATAATAAATTTGAAATGAATTTTTTTATATTTTCTAAATTTAGATATATAAACTTGCCTGTGGATATATTGAAACAAAATTAAAGTATAACTAAAATGATACTTGACATGAAATTTGAATGCAATTATAATCTAATTTAAATTATCCATTGAACTTTCTCTTAGTTTCAACTTTAACTTTAATATACTACTTAATATAAAATCATAGATACACATAAGGCCAGTGTAAAAACAAGCATACGATGGACTTCAAATTACCTTTTTGATTGGCTATTGTTGTTCTTTACTAATCCTGATTTAAGCTCACTCTTAAACTTCTATAGGTTAAAGCCTTTAGCTTTTTATTAGTTTTCGCTATCTTTATTCCCAAACTACTCTACTCCTTCAAACCTCATATATTCTGCCATATGCATTAGGTCAAAGTGTGAAAGCACATCATGGAGACGCTTATTTTCAATACTTTTTTCAGCGATGACGGCTACTACTCATGAAAATAAACCATACTTTCACCTCTCTGTATCATTTGACTTCTTGTTTTGAAGAACCGATTAATCTCTGTTGCTTTTATGCCCTTCTTGTTGGAAACTTTGAAGTGTGCAACGAAGACTTACAATTACAAATGAGAAATGTCTGAGTGTGCTTTTTTTATGTGTCGGTCATATGCCTCACTTGACTATAATATTTTATCAATAATTTAGCCATGATAAGAAAGCAATGTCCTATTCTCGTTGTTGTCGCAGATAATGGCAACACAAAGAAAGAAGATCAAAGAATCACATTCCCACCAGTATATGTGATGTGAATTAGGTACTAATTACCATTTAAACCACATCAGGCTCATTCATTTAAAAATAGCCTTACTTTTCAATTTATTTTCTCTATTATTAAAAAAAAAAAAAGAAAAAAGAAAAAAAAGAGCTACTTATTTGGTGGCCTGCCAAGTATTTGGTTTTAAATACCCATCAATTTTTTTTTCCTTTATCAAACATAACAAAGGTATTAGGATACACTTAATCTGATAAAAAATGTGTACATAATTTATTTCAAAATTTGTATATGATCAATCATAACTTACTATCTCAATAAGTTGTAAAAAAATTGCAAAATATATATTGTCTTTTAACATATATTACTCAGACAAATATATATAGAACTTAGCTGGTTGATGAGACTGCTTTTGTAATTTTGTGCCTTTGTTTTTTCATTTTCTTTTTTGCCTAAGATATAAGCAAAAAAAATACAAAGATGTGAGGCCAGAGAGGGTTTGTCAAAACTCAAAATACATGAGCAAAATAACTAATGGAAACGCAATAACTCTCTCTCTCTCTTTACAGTCTACATCGTGCATACGTTATGATGATTCTTGTACAACAGTATTAAGTTAGGAGGTAGGATCACGTACAGAATTTATGTAATGACAAATATGGACATGTAAGCAAAACCAAAGTTATGGGCATAAAAGAAGGAAGACTTTTGGCAACATTTCTAAGAAGGCGCCAATTAACTCAAAAACTAAGCATAAAGAAGCATAAAAATAAGGTTACCATGTGAAAGAACAGTAAAAAGTAAAGTAGACCGTATCTTCTTTTCAAAAGTAAGGTATTATTTTCTATAGCGTTAATGTTTGTGATTTGTGAATTTGTAAATTTGTAAAGGCCAACCCCAATGAGCTGACCTTTTTAGAATAAAAAAATTGTGGTCCATGGACCATCTTATTGGCAATAAAAAAAAGGTTCAATCATATAATTGTTTTTAAGTTTTTTCCCTATGCACTATAACAAGCTCACGTTTTTTTCTTAATTCTTATGCTAAAATACAAGCCTTGACCCTGCATTTTTCATGCAGCTAGTGCTCTGGACCGTTTACTTTTCTTGTAATATCTCCTACACGTCACTCTCTACAAATCTGGAATTCGCATTTCTTTTTGGGTTGGATTTCTATGCTATGCTTTCATCCAAAAAAGAAAAAAAAAGGGTATGTTATGCTGCTTTGTAGTTAACAATTAAACATATATAGTAGTCAACAGACGCTACTAAATATTTTTATTGATGTTTAATTGGATTAATAATCCCCATGTTTCATCAGAATGTAGAAGCTATTAGTGCTGTGCTGCAATGGGAATATGGTGGTTTAGGGATTAAAAAAAAAAAAAAAAAAAAAAGGTTTAAATTTTGACTTTCCCCATGGGTGTGCTATTGCCTGTGGGCCAAGTATATCTTCCAGATTTTTCTTTGTATATACATCACTTCAATCGCAATGATCATTCCTAATATGATAGTCAAGTCCATGTTAACCAAAATTAAATAACCAGAAAGATAGACAAAAACACACCTTATAAGTGGATTCCAGTTAGCTCAACTGGTAAAATGTCTGATAGTTGAATCATTGAATAAGAGATTTAGGGTTCAATTCTCACCTACACCAAAAATCGTTTAATGCCTTAGTCTGATGATAAGAACACAATTATCAAAAACGAACGACTGAAACTCTATCATTAAAAAAAAAAAAAATTATTGTATCCAATAATCTCTTAGTGTGTCTCTCTCTTCTTGAAAAAATTAAGGAAATATGAGTTATACTATATCAAGAATAAGATGGAAGAAAAGGGGAAGAACGGGGTAGGAAAGAAAGAAAAGTAGTATGATGAGGAGCATTGGAAGAGAGAAGATTCTTGTATAAAGAGAGAGAGGGTCGTCCTATACTAATCATGATATTTCCTTTCCCTTTTTTAACAGCACAAAAATTAAAAATGAGTGGAGTGAGTGAAGCATACCATACTGATGAAAAGCTCTCAACCTCTAGAGAGATGGAGATAGGAGCTTAGTTGGTGAGCAGTCAGCATTACCGACAGGAATTTCTGTCCTCTCCACTAAAAATGAGTAATTAGACCATGGTGGTAAAATAATACTATACTCAATTCCCTCATACTTTTCTACTCACTACTAAAAAGGTTAAAAAGACCCACTGTTTTTTTGACCTCTGTTACTGTTTACAGGAGGTGGGTGGGTGATTCTGAAATCGAGAGTAAGCGAGTGTGTATGTGCAAATTTCAAACTGCTTTTTAAGGATTTTGTATGATGAGAGTAAATGATATTGGATGGAGGGTATCTTTGAAAATCTACTCCGTGTGACTATGAAAAGATGCAAAAATAAATTTTGATGGCCTTCCATAATAGAATAATTGCATTGCTTGGATCGAAAAATGGTTGATGGCAAGCCATTGTCAATAATTCATTATTTTCTGCTTGCCTTGTGTGTAAGTAGTAAGCACCAAGCAGTACTTTCAACCCCACAAAAAAAGAAAAAAAAAAGAAAAGAAAAAAAAAGTAAGCAGTACTCTACACACATGTACATCCAATTCAATGTCTTTCTGTTTCTGTTTCTTCTCTCATCTCTTTTTTTCACTCAAAAGAGTTTGCACACATGCAATCATAAACCAATGTGTATACCCATCATGCTACAACCATAGAATAATAAGTGGATTAAATGCATGGCTCAGACATATGGGAGTGTATATATGAAGAATATTGAAGCCGTTATTTTCTCTTTTTTTTTCTCAGAAAATTAAATATAGATTAATGTACAAAGTGGGAAATTGGCAATGTTGTTGGGGGTAATTAAACGAAAAGATTACACAACAACTTTATTTCATTTCCATTTGGTGTCTAGTCACCTGCATAATTATTATGCTTTTCTGGCTTAAAGAAATATCTTGCTTGAGCCATGCAAAAATGTCAGTTTACTAAAATACCCATTATAGTCTCAATTCCAAACTCTTTACATACTCTAAATGTGACACCCAAGTTCAAGTTATACCACGAGCCAACAGACCAGAAATTCGAAGTCTTGGTCAAGAGAAACTCCTAATATTTTCAAAGTCATTCACGGACTGTTTTTGATTGAGAGAGGCACAGACATTCTAGACCAATGCTATGTAACTTTCTAGGAAATTATTTATATTTTGGACTTGGAGCACACATATTCCAATAATCACTAACTTGGAATTGAACCTTGCCTAAAAAAAAAAGAAATTTGTTAGTATTTTGGCTTAATGATAAAAAAATAATTATTATATAATTAACTTGCACCATAAGTTTAAATCTTATTGTATTTATTATTAAAAATGATGAATTAACAATATGACTCTGTGATTGTAATCACATCATTAAAAATGATTATATACACATATGAAATGTGGATAAAGTCTGATAACAACACTGCCTGTTAAACATAATTTTCAACTCCCATAGCTAATTGAAACCAGAAAAACCAGTTCAAAGTTCGTTGCAGAATCACTCTCAAGCACCTTCTGTGTTGCTTCAAGCCGACAAATCTTCTTTGCTTTGGGGCCTTTGAAGAACATTTTCACAATCATGGGGAGCATCACCCAATGACTCTGCATGAACGTCACGAGGCTTAGGAATGTTTAAAAGAGAAGTAACCCAAAGCTGATTTGATTGGGGTTAAAAGAAAAGGGAAAACCAAAACCCCCTGATTTCTCTCCATGACAATCAAAGCTTAGATAAAGACTTCCACTTCTTTCGTTTTGTGGGGCTCCACTCTCTCTCTCTCTCTCTCTCTCTCAAAGACACAAAAAAACAGAAGATATGGATGAGATAGAAACAGTTAGAAGTGCTCTTCCAGCTATAAAGGTATGCTCTAAGGTCCTTCCCAGGTAGTTGACCCATGTAGCAATACCCTGCTTGCCATCGATCCACCCAACCGGTTCGAGCAAGCTCTGGCCTTTTGCTAAAAGACACTTCAATGCCGGATTTTCAAGTCAAATCCCCTCTTGGATCCTTTTGGAAAATTCCTCTTTAATCATGGTCCAACCAGTTCTACTAACAACCAACCATCTTATGGTGGCCTCTCCAGTCCAACCATATCTTTGTCCAATGCTTCTGCCACCAAAAAGATCAATTTAGTACTAATTATATCATCAGATTCTTCAGTTCAACTCGTAATCATTATTTCTTTCAACTGCAAAGATTAATGTTCTCAAAAATATAGCAACTTTGTTATTTTCCTATGCTGAGTTTTATTTTTTACTTCAAACACACGAAGTCCTGTACTATACTATTATTGCGGGAAAACTGTAGAGGACTTATGGGTACAAGGATTTTGAACTTAGCTCAGAGAAGAGTTTTTTTTTATAAAAATAAAAACTAGCAGCCAGTTGGAGTAGATCAGCTATAAATACTTTTATAAATCAAATGTAATTCCTTAATTAACTGGTTTTAGTGTCTCAGCCAGTAAAAAATAAGTAGAAGGTTCAAGCAAGAACCAATTTTGTAAAGGAAGCCCCACTTAAACTTGGAATCTCATCCCAACTTTAGTGAGCTAAGAGACCAACAACAAGACACTAGCAGAACGGACATTTGGAACTTCCAACGCAAAACCCCTCTTTACTGTTCAACTATTGTCACAAAGAGCACTGTGGTACATGGTGTTGAACAGAAGACTAATCATGCATCCCAAGTTCAGTTACATTGGCTTCAAATGTGCAATTGGATTTTGGGATGCATTTGCAGATTGAATACTTCATTAATCATGGTAAAATGGTGAAGAATAGTATTAGAAGTGCAAAATTATGGAACAAAGCAGCGCATTCTAGGATTTTGAGAATGTGATGACCAAGGTTAGTTTTTGAATCATCAACGTCTTCTTGAGATAATCAACTAGTGCCTGTAAATATATAAAAGTTGCAGACCTAAAGACTGTTACAACCAAATCACGAAAGAGCATCATTTCTAAATTACAAGCCAAATCAACTCTGATAAATGATAATGAACATCCACGCTGAAGATAACAATTAGAGCTGCTCTATGTTCACTAAGATTATCATCCATGTGTTAGTTCACCAAATCTAATGAAAAGGTTTATAGTAGAGATTCAATCATAAAGCTAAAGGAGGAATTATAAAACCTTCCTCTTCATAAATATTATTTATCTGGAATTAATTGAAGGAACAAAAATTTTACAACATTCTTCCTGTTCTGTAACTTTGTTCATGCAGCAGTCTCTATCTTTACAAACAAGAAGATTTCCTTTTCTGCAAACCCAAAAACTTTAATATTATCTAGGGTGAAGATGGGCAGTTGCTCAAATCATGAGGCCAAGCACAAGTAGGAGTTCAAAATTCAATCTCCCTATCAATGTCCCTCTCTTTCCTACCTGACTGCCCCAAAATCTTCTATAGAGTAAGTAAAGAAATACCAAAAATGGAAGAGAAGAAAAACGGAAGTTGTGGAAAGAATTCAATAAATCCTAAAAATTTAAATTTCTAAACAAGTGAAAAGAAAAATGTTACACTGAGGATGTATCAACAAGAACCTCATTTAGCACATCATCCTCACCGTTTGCAAAGGAGAACAGCTCCGCATCCTTATCTTCATCGCTGGAAAAATCCCGTCTCTCAAGTTTCGAGTGAGCTGCAATGAATATCAACTTCTGTGCCCGGTCCATACCTGCCCTTGAGTGCCCATGGGCACACACCCATCTCAAGAAAGACCAATTGCATTTGAATCCACAAGAAGTTGCATGAAGAAAGATAAGCCTAACTGCAACTTTCCCTAGTGACTTAAATTCAGTAAGGTACGTTTCCCACACAAGCCTACTGCTCTGGGGGTTGGCAATTTTCATCTTTCCAGTAATGGGGTCCCTATCCTTCATCTGCACAGCTCGTGCATAGACTGCTTCAAGCCCTTCTGTTCTCCATTTCATAAGTTCCATTAGCGCAATGTGAGCTTCTTCCCTTGACACAAGCCGGGTTATGAGCTTGTCCACATCCTTTTCCTGCTCAGGTGTCAAGTATTTGAACGGTGGAAGGTACTTCCCACTAGTGTCCCTAATCAAATAAAGAGGATCAAGTATATAAGCAGCAGCCCAAGCTGGGTGATAATTTTTCTTGAACCGCCTTTCAATCACCCTATCTAAGGGTCCTTCTGCAATGTTGAACTTGGAACACCAATCCTTCACGTTTTCTCTAAGCTTCTCCCAAAGTGGGAGGCATTGCCCAACTAATGGCCTTTCTGTCTCAATCTCTTGAGCCATGTCCTTGACCAATTTAACCAGCGAGTGCACTGCCTCCAATTCATTCCAAAACCCCACATCCTGAATCATCTCCCCGACTTCTCTTGCAATTGGGTCCTCCATTGCTACCATCTTATATGAATCATCCAGCAAAATCGACTGTAGTGCTCGAACTGAATTCAGTATATCCTCCACCATTGTATATACAGGCCCAAAGTTTACACTCTCATACTCGCGCAACGGTACTCTAAGCAATCCAGCTTGTCCGTACTCCTGCAACTGATACTTATGAAAAATATTTCGAATCTGAGACTTGTAATTAACGAAATTGGCGAGCTTGAAACAATTATCAGTGACTGTCTTGAACAATGAAAGCTCCTTGCTAAAGTCCTTAATCAAACTATGGAACCCTTGAAACTGACAAGAAAGGTTAATCATCCAATGATTCTTAGTCTCCAAATTCCTCAATGCCTTTGCCTTGAACTTGTCTGCAACTATTCCTACACATTGCTGCACAGCATGCCCACAAATGCCTGTGATTGTCTCCCACAAAATCTCTTCGGCATACGTAGAAGGCACGGAACCGCTAACAAACACTGCCCTCCTATACAAACTAGTCCCATTTGGAAGATTCACAGTCAAATTCACCAAACTCTCTTCCCCCAAAACCCCATAATTCTTGAATTTCCACCCATCAGTGGCAATCTGAAAGAACATAGCGTCTCTAATCCTCGCTTCAGACTCAACCTTAGCTTCCTCAAACTTAGTATCCAATCTACCACCGGTGAACTCTCTCCGAGAAATCCCCGGCAACCCAACTTGATTCAAGAAAGCTCGGAACTTCGGGTGCTCCAAGCTCGAAAAAGAGACAGACCCACATGACTCAAACACCCAATCAGAGAGAAAATCAAGCGCGCAATCAATCTGAGTCTTACTTAGTGTCGGCCCAGGTGAAGTTTTCGGACTCTTGAGCTTCTTCACACTATCTTCCAACATAGCAAGCGGCCCCAAATCCTCTTTCCCACCAGACAACATCAAATGCGGTTGTTGTGTCAGCATGGCCCCAGCACTCACAGCCGTAACAACCGTCGTCGCTGACACCGTCGGAGAGTACGGCAGCTCAAACCTCGTCGGATCCACTATCGCCAACGGTGGTACTTGGTAGGAAGAACCAGAGCCTCCACCACCAGTTGAAACCGAAGAAGAGCTACGCTTACGATGATTATGTTGCACAGGAACTGAAGGGGGAGGTGGAGTGGAAGCCATAGAAGCCGAAGAGGGTGAGATAGACGAAATGGGTTTTGGCACTGAGTTGAAATTGGGACAAGTACCACGCTTGAGGTGCTCAGAGGCAGTGCGTGACGGGTTTGAAGCTGAGAAAACGGCGTCGCATAAGGAGCACCTGAGTTTGACTGCCTTGGGAAGACCGGTGTCAGTGTTATGAACCAACATGGGCTCAAGGTGCGCCCAGTACCACGCACCTTTGCCTTTTATAGCCTTTGTACGAACCATGACTAACCCTTCGTACCTCTTGTGTACTGCCTTTGCAGTCAACTCGTCAGTTGAGGCTGAGGCTGAAGCTGAAGCTGTTCCAGCTGAGACTGAGTCCACTGGAGGTGGTGCTGTAGTGTTAGTAGAAGCCGCCATTGTCAGGACCCAAATGAAAAGCAAACACAAAAAAGTTGGGGTCTTGCTTTGGATTTTCTCAATCTTGAAGGGTATTCTTTGTTCTTTTCTTAATTTAGAATCTTCATCGTTCTTCTTGTTGCAGTTGTAGTTGTCATTTTTGTGGGGTTGGAGGGAGGTGCTGAAACGGTGGCGTTTTGGTTGCATTTAGCCCTGGGAAGTAGGAATTGGGTGGTGGCCGGAGTTTCAGTTTCCGGCGAGTGGCCATGCCGGAGACCGGCGATTTAGGAAGATTTTTTGTTTGTTTGTTTGTTTGTTTGGGGTTGGGGGTAGTGAGAGGGGGTTGTGGTTTTAGTTTCACTGATGGGTCACTTCAGCTATTTTTGAGACCAAAGTATTTCTCTCTCTCTCTCTCTCTCTCTCTCTCTGTCAAACACACAAACAGAGAGTGAGTGAGTATGAGGGTGATGACGCGCCTTCACGCGCCGCTACCATGCGCGTGGGGAACATGATGGAGCCATGTTGATGGGAACTGGTACCAAGGAAGGGTAAAAACACAGTCCAACGTGCGAAAACACAGCATGGGGATTGGTCGTTACTTGCTGGTGATTGGGGAGTGAAACACACGCAGTAATGAAGGGGTGGTACTAAGATTTTGGGCACTCGCTTCTTTTCTCTCTGCCTTTGATGTTTCTTTGCTTTATTTATTTTTTTTTTTTTCTTTCTTTTTGTGTTGTTGGGTCTTGTTGTGTGGGTCTAGTGGGGGAGAGTCTTCCTTGTCCGTTTCTATCTTTTTCTTTTTTAAATAGTGTGGTAGTATTATTATACAAAATTTTCTATTATTTCTTATCTTGTTTTTTTTTTTTTTTAATTTAAATTTGGCTTTCCTTTTGTGACTTCTTTTTTTTTTTTTTTTGAGAAGGAAAGTAAGCAGATCAACACACACAAGTCTAACCTTTTGTGACTTATTGTTCATGTGTTTTTATTTATAATACAGAATGTGGACATAAAAGGGCAACCTAGGAAATGAACTCCAACTAGTTCTTCTGGGACAGTGTTGACCAAGACTTGTTGGAGAATTGCCTTGAAAAAGTTCTCCAACTATCTCATATGCAATTTGAACCCAAGATTATTTTTTAAAAGAAATAATGCGTTTGTAACACTTTTACAATATCTTTTAGATTTTTTATAAAAATATCATAGGTATAATATTTTTTATTTTTTTGTATTTACTATTATTATTTATTATTTAATTATTAAGGCCTCAATAGTAGGTAGCTGGCATCAACAGAATGTATGTAATCTGGAGTCCGGACCGTGCATAGCCTAATTTGGCATTTTGGTCTTTTTAACCCGATTTTTCAGGAATAATATCATTCACAATTTCTATAGTTCATTTCAAATGAATCATTCAAATTTTGAAAGCAAGTGCTTCCTTTATTTCTTTTTCTCTTTTATATAATCCTGGTGATGCATGACTTTGTGCGGATTTGGTATAGCTTATTTTTATATTGATTTTGAAGAAAAATTAAGTCAGATAAAAATATAATTATACTTAAAAATAATGAGGTTCTAAAAAGTTATGTGCAAACAAATAAGTATATATATAAATAAATCCAATAAAAGTCATACTTACATTTATTCCTTTAAAAACCATACAAAGACTCACACAAAAGAAAAGAAAAAATAAATAAATATATATATATATATATATATATGAAAAGTATTAGTATCAGTAATCAGCCTCTCAATTTGAATGACTAATCTCTAAAAAAACATAATAATAATAACTGAAAGTCAATTTTTTTTTATCCTATCACATATTTGTACATATCAATTGTATTATAATATGTTGGGTTATAATAATAGGTGCTCTTAGAGCATTTGTCCCGCTAATAGACTATTTTAGAAAAAAAAAAAATAGAAACTACTTTAATAAAAAGTATAAAAAATTATCAAAAAATTAATTATTTTTTCTTTTCTCATAATTTCTAAAAATATTTTCTAATCAATACTCGTAAAGCATTCGTTAACTTTTTCCCTAACATGTTATATCACTTATATGAGGAGTGCAAAATTAAGAATCTGCTAGATGCTTTCTCAAAAGAGTTCCTTGCATCTTCTTCTTCTTTTCCTCTATATTTATTACCGCATGCATCCCATTTTATTAAGCCTCATTACAAAATCAATTTTTTTTTACATCTTTTAATGCGATTTTTTTAAAATGAAAAAAAAAATTAGTCTTTAAAACTATCATCTTTAATTTATATTTTAGTGAAATAATAGTACTGACGGCTAGTGTATAAAGAAATTTATTTTTTGACCTTCCAAAGAGAGAATTTTATTTGGCACATTTGAAAATGATAGAACCGCATAACAATTTGGAATGAAAGGGGTGTTACTTTTCTTTTTTGATAATTTGATAGTTATTATGGGGATGAGAGACTTAAATACAAGTATTTTTATTGGAAACATCAATAAGTGTCAAACTGTTGAACTACAAAACTCTTGCAATATTGGTCATTACTTTTATTTCACTAGCTTATTTCCTATTTTATGCCATAACATTTTCATCTTATTATTGTCAAGACTTTTGTAATTCAACTGACATTTCTTGTTATTTTAATAGAAACATCCACAATTTAAATCCTTCAAACTCTTTATAATTATCTAATTAATTTTTTTTTTAAATTACGTCTTATCATTAAGATTGTGTTTGGTTCGACGGAAAATATTTTTTGATTGTAAAATATTTTCAAGTATTTGGTTGAGTTCTTAAAAATATTATAGAAAACAATTTTTCTACTATTTTCCCACATTTTTCTCATCTCCCAAGCACATATATAATAAAAATATGAGAATTTTATATTAAGAAAATCGTGATTGGTGATTGGCATTGTCGACAGTGGTTGGTCACTAGAGACCTAGGACGTTGGTGGTGTTTAGGCAGCTAACAGTGGAAGGTTCTGTTGACTAGTTTTGAATTAGGCAAAAAATGATAGGCCTAAAAATGAAAGTGTAAACATTTCCTGCCAAAGTGCTTTAATTTTATGGTCAATCGAAAAATAATTTTTAGTTCACCAACAATTTTAATCACTACTGTGAGGACGAGGATCCCAAATCTAAATTAAACAAGCAATCAAGGTTATTTTTGAGGATAACCTTAAACTTTGGGGACGTGCACTAGTTATGTGAGGCACATAAAGTTAAAACATAAAAAAAAAAAAAAAAAAAAAAAAAGCAGATTTGGCACGGAATGCGAGAAGGATGAAGAAAGAATGGTATAGAAGACATCTCCTCCACATTAAATACGAGACTACCACTCCTCTAGCTATATTAATGAGGAAATGACCATGAATAATGGTGGCACAACTAAGATTATAAGGTAAAACTTACTAGTATGTTTTGGAGGGGACCAGAGTTCTAGGAGGGCAATCTTAGCCTTCCAAGTGTAAGATCCAAATAAGCTGTAGTTGGATATAAAAGCAAAATGAAGATCTAGATGCAAAAAAGAAAAACAAAAGAAAAACGAAAGAAAAGAATCTATCCATTTGTAAACCCAACCTCGGACTAGACCCGAGGACCAAGTATTTTTTCTTAACCAGTTCTTAAACTATGAATTAATAGAAGAGTCTCCCTTTCTTATTCAATTCTATGATATAAACATTCTGATTTCTCGCACAAGATATCATAATAAGATTTTACTTCCAATCTCTAAACAAATTTTTTGTGATTGCAAGCAGTAAAACCTTTATTTATTTCCATTTGTTAACTAACTACTTTTTCACTGTTATAACAACAAAATAAGCAAATACAAAAAATATTTTTTGAAAATCAATTTCCAAAAAACAAACACAGCCTAAAAACTAAAAAATTTCAATGGCACGCACAACAAATGCGCAGTCCCTTCAAATTATTATTACTATCCAAATTACCTAACCTTTTGTTTTGTTGAGGCTATAAAATAGCTTCCCACTAGGAATTGTTCTTTCCTTGTAACTACTGCCGTCCTTTCAGGTTAGTTGTTTATGATTGCCACAATAAATCTGTTAGACCAATATGAAGAACAAATCATTCATTAACATATGTTTTACTAAACAGTTTATGAGGTGAACGTTAGGCAACATGAAATCTATGGGAAAAAACATTAGGTGGGATGAATAAGAGTTGGTACAAAACCGAAAGGGACGAATTATTCCATAATCCCAAAATTCAGCGGGGGAAAAAAATATTTATACACAACTCAAAAGGTACAACATTAAGTTATATACATTTTTGATGGATACGTTTAGTGCTCAAATTCCAATCCAATCATCAAAGTTACTATATATATATATATATATATATAGATATAGATATATATATATATATATATATAACTTTAAATAATATTATCCTATCACTTAATAATTCTTTATCAAGAAAATCTAACCATGTTCCATTTATTTTTAATACACGTATGTATCAAATGTTATACTAAGAGATATAGAGTTCAATCCTTGCCTACATACCAAAAACTAATTGATATCTTGGTCTGATGATAAAAAACTATTATTAGAAGCGGACGCCATAGGTTAAAACGTTCTTTAAAAAAAAAAAGTATAAAATGTTATACCAATCAAATGTTATATACTATTCAATATGTAAACTTATCTTTTGCAAATAATTTGATAAAATATAAACTTGAAATTTTAACATTTAACAAATGTCATAATTAGTGATCTTTAATTATTTTGAAATTTTACAAGCATGAAATATATATATATATATATATATATATATTGTAAGGGCGCAGTTTGGGTTCCCAAGTCCAAAGGATGGATGAACTTAAGCCCAAAAAACCCAATACAATGAATTTATAAAGAGTGGGTTGGAAAACTAGGCCCTAATAAGCTAAAACAACAATTAAAGTAGATTCAGATGATAAGAAAACAAAGATAAAATAGTTTTATACAAAGAAAATCGTCCTCGGCGCTATATAATGAGGTTAATTCTAATTTCCCTTTAGAATTTGATTACAGATTTAGTTCTTCTTGCTACAGTGTTTTTCTCTCAAATCTCTCATCCCCTTCTCTCAGGGTCTTTTTTCTATTTTATACTATCTTCTTTCTTTTATCTCCACCTTTCACGTGTAGGTTAGATTATTAGTATTGATACTTGTCCCATTAGCACATTCTTGAAATTTTTAGGAGTAGTTGTAAGGCTGAAATTTACTGTTCAGGTATCACTTCCACATTAATGCGGCTAAAGAGTTAACTACAGAGCATTCAATGCGGTAGTAGCAACTTTTTCTTAGATATTTCATAGTTTACCTTTATTCTATATCTTTAGGATGTGTATCCTTACCAGTAGAGTCTCCTGGAATGTTGCTCTGGAAGGCAAACCATATGCTTGGATTTCGGCTTTGACCAGCCAAGAAGACATTCCTCCTCGGATCACCATCTTGGACTCTTATAGTCTTATGATTGAAACTCACCCCTTCACTCCCTAATACGGACTCCCATGATTAATGCGGCTAGAGAGTTAACTACAGAGCATTCAATGCAGTAGTAGCAACTTTCTCTTAAATATTTCATAGTTTACCTTTATCCTATATCTTCAGGATATGTATCTTTACTAGTAGAATCTCCTGGAATGTTGCTCTGGAAGGCAAACCATATGCTTGGATTTCGGCTTTGACCAGCCAAGGAGACATTCCTCCTCAGATCACCATCTTGGACTCTTATAGTCTTATGATTGAAACTCACCCCTTCACTCCCTAATACGGACTCTCATGATTAATGCGGCTAGAGAGTTAACTACAGAATATTCAATGCGGTGGTAGCAACTTTCTCTTAGATATTTCATAGTTTACCTTTATCCTATATCTTCAGGATTTATATCCTTACCAGTAGAATCTCCTGGAATGTTGCTCTGGAAGGCAAACCATATGCTTGGATTTCGGCTTTCACCAGCCAAGGAGACATTCCTCCTCGGATTACTATCTTGGACTCTTATAGTCTTATGATTGAAACTCACCCTTTCACTCCCTAATACGGACTTCTATTACAGTGTTTACCCGTCCTCAAACTACTTAATGTCCTCGGATTGGACCCCCAACCCAATATATACACAGATATATACTATTGAGCCTATCACCCTTACATATATATATATATACACACACACACACACACACACACACATAATCCAACAATGTATTCAAAACTTGAATAAAACAAAAATTTAGTAGAATAACATTATTTAAAATTAATCAGTGTTTAACTTGAACTCAATCTATCTAAAAAATCAATATTTGATATATGAGCATTTCTATGGTATTTTAGAATAATTTTGAGTGATTGGCACATACTTATTATTTTTTTTTTTTTTGCTAGGCAAGTGCGGGGGATTGAACCCCGAGCAACAGGTCACTTAGGATCCCGGGTACCAACTCGCCTAGATGGCACATACTTGTTTATATATATATATATATATATATATATAATGCAATGTTATACATATAATTTTCAAGGAACTGTTATATAAGGGGAAAAAAAAAGAAAAAAAAAAGCAAATAGCGTTTTACAACATACACCCTTTGCATTTGACAACAAGAGTGTCCAAATTAGAGTGTCCAAATGTTGTGACATAAAGAGTTAGTCAAGTTAAATTAGCTTGATTCATGGAAATTTTAGTAATCAAAAATTTGTTGAATCTTCCATTCAAGAATAAAAATAAAAATTGTTGAATCTTCTTTTAAAGCTGTTTGGTTTCTTTATAAATTTGTCTTTTTCTTTCTTTCTTTCCTTTTTTCCCCTTTATTTGTCTTTTTTCTTCATCCGTCTCAATAACCAAAAAAAGCACGAGTTTGTTGGAGTATTTAATGGGTTCTTGCATTGCAGGCTGTAGCTGTAAATGTAGCTGTAGCACCGAAATTGACTATATGTAGTATATAATTAAAACGAAAGTAGTAAAAATGTCTTATTAGCCAATCGTGAATATTCTGAGTCAATAAATTATAAATGTAAGCCCCAAGGCCCCCAACTGTCATCCACCACCAAATTTTGAATCCCTAAAGACGGATTTGACATCTTTGGCCTTAATAGGTTATTGACAAACAAAAACTATGCGAGGGACACTAATTTCCGATTTGGACCTTCTTCTTGTTGTATTATGGATGCCTGTGATTTATTGCCTGGAAACTTTTTTTTTTTCTAAGCAGAAAGAACATTAAAAAAACACATACCGATTTGAATGAGTTTAAAATCTTTATATTTTATAGCACAAATATACAATACCTAACATTAGGGATTATTTCAACTAATACAAATGTTCTCGAGCTTGTCATTTCTTGTCATTCTCAAAGCTTCAGTGCTTCTTAGGACTTTCATTTTCCTCGTAATAAATCACTTTCTTCGAGGTCTTTGACCCTTTATTGTTCACTCACTGTCTTTCCAACTGAATTATCATGTTTCTCCAACGTATCTATTCGGGATATTCTCTGTAAGACTTTCTCTTCGATATTTGCTCATTTCAGCGGGGGGGTGGGGAGAGAGATAGGTGGAATCAACCATGAAGAAGACTATCTTCAGCACACTTTAGTCAGATGATCTCCATAAGAGCATTCACATGAATGCTACTCTATCTTATTTTACTATATAAAAAAGTCACTTTATCAATTATACAATACAATTTTATAATACTTCCAGTATTTCAACTTTTAGTTTCCTATTTTACTTATTAAAATAATATTTCTATACAATAAAATAATATATCCCTCAATCACCATCATTTACAATACAAAACCACCATCACCAACAAGCCCACCACTGCACTACACACACCTGACACCACTATCACTAGCAACTCATAATCTACCATCAACACCAAAAAAAAAAAAAAAAAAAAACACAGTAACCCACGATCAAACCCATTCAAAAAAAAAAAATCACTATCGGAGCCATCAGAGCTCCAATTCAAACCTTTGTCAAACCCATTCAAACCTATCGAAGCCATCACCAGCAAACCCATTCAAAAAAAAAAAAATGTTTAAACCCAGCAAAACCCATTCAAAACCCAGCAAACCCATTCAACGGAGCCATCACCAGCAAACCTTAGCCCACCGATCCACGTCGAACCCAAACCCACAACCGCATCAATCTATGTCGCCGTCGTCAACCAAAGAGAGAGAGAACGCAAGTCACATCGCCACCGTCAGCCAAGCCGATTTGCAAGGAGTGGTGGCTCACCGTGGTGTGGTGGCTATGGGTTTTGGGTCTGAAAAGAGAAGGAAGAGAGCAAAACTGCAGAGAAATAACGAGAGAGAGAGAGAGAGAGAGAGAGAGAGAGAGAGAGAGAGAGAGAGAACTAATTCAGAATAATTTAATAAAAAGTATGAGAAAGAGGGAATTAAATAATAATATTTATGTTTAGAATTGTGCTACAGTGCAATTCTAAAGATAGAATTGCACTGTAGCACAATTTCAAAATTTTTTGCAATTCTAGTATTGTAGAAGTCCGGATGCAGGGGTTGTTTTGAGCTTTTATGCTATATTTTTGCAATTGTAGCATTGTAGAAGGCCGGATGTGAATACTCTAAGTAATCTAGACTTTTAGTGTAAATAACTTATCATCTAAACAATGCATTATTTGTACTGCATCATATGTCTTTGATATGAAGTACCTCCTATACAGTTCACTACTATCAAATACAATAAAATTATTCAATAATTCTAACACGATATTAAAGTAATTACTTTGACCCTCCGACATGTTCTTAAGCAGTCTTATTTTCCTTGGTGTTTTTCATTGCCTTTGTTTATCATCGCCACCACCGCCTTCAGTACACCGAAACCATTGCCCTACCATCTTTGTCGTGTATCTTGCTCCGATCAAGTCGACATCATCACCATAAAGATCGCCTCTCTTGGATCTGCTAACATGGATAAGAACTAGCGTCATTGAAGTTTGCATGCACTGCCCCACATCGCCTAAAGAGCCAATATGAAAATGAAATCAACAACATGGTTAACATGAAGAAAAAAAATCAAATATGAAAGGCCAAAATAAACAATTTGAAACGTAAAGGGTCAAAATGAAAATAATCTTAAACTTTAACGGTCAAAAGAAGTGGCAAAGCTAGGGATTCAACTTTAGGGAGGGTGAAATTTATATTTTACATACATATGTCTCTGTATACTTGCTTACATAGCTTTATACACGAGCATAAGATAGAGGCATTATATATATCATACTCAAGTCCAGCATGTACAATGAAATACCACTCACGTGAATATTAAGCGATAATTTAATATTAGATTACCCATAAAAGATAGGATTCAGATCCTCTACTCCTAGGGTACTCTACCAAATAAATTTCCTTAAGTCTTAACCATTCTTTAATGATTTAATGGTCTAGATTTTGCCATGTTTGCATTTCACTAACAATAATCTTAATTGTTTTGTTTGCAACATTATTTTATTATTTTAAGAGTATTATTAGTGGAATGCTGATATGGCAGAATATAGACCCTTAAATCATAAAAGAGTAAAAAAATCTATTGGTAGAGCACCCTAAGAAATCTAGAAGATCTGAATCTTAAAATATAATATATCCATTATATTGTGTCGATTTATTAGGTTTTTTTAAAACTAAATAAGTTGTATTGTCAAATTTCACTTTCAATTCTCATATAACTCATATTAGTTTTTGTCAAAATCAGATAATATTTACACTAACAATTTAAAACCATATGGTAACCATTTTGTGCATCTAAAATTTTAGAATTTAACTTGAAAAAATATATATCAATTTATGGATTTTATTATGTAATGGTTTCCAAAATTTATTTTTATACACTATTTAATGAAAAATAATAAGTTACTACATAAATATTTAATGTCCTTACACTTTAAAAGGTAACAATATTTTTGTAATTTTTTTTTCTCTTGAACTAAAAATTTTTCTTTTTTCTTTCACCTTTTCCCCCTGTCCTTTTGTTTTTAATTTTAAAAATTTTTAACCCTTAAAACCATCGATGTAAAGGAAAATATTTCCTTTATATTTTTAAATGAAACATGATCTATAAAAAGAATATTATGAAAAAAAAAAAAACTTTAACATTTAGAAAGAACAAATCATTTTTATATCATATATTTGGTTGAAATCATTTTAATTTTTGTATGTCAGAATACGACGTGTTCCGTTATATGGCTCGAAATGCACCTTAGTTTCACCACATAGGCTCATAACCTACGTAAAAATGGTTTACAGGTTCGGAGTAGTTGAATTACTTGATGAGGAACTACCTAGGCTACGAGTGATCAACCTTAAAGTTCTTTTATTAGTGACTCTGCCACCACCTGTAGTTAACATGGTGGAGCTTGTGGCCAGTGGCCAGTGCCATTGGACATATTGCGATGCGGACACGTATTCGTATCCTAATGGTTCTAGTGGCCACTGGTCACTGGACACAAGCCAAACCCGTAGTTAACAATATACCAATATAATTAAGTACAAATATTTGTCCTAAATTTTGGGGCATTTGTAATGTGTAATTTAGAGTATAAAATTTTATAATGAACACACTAATTCAAGACTAATATGCAATTTGTAGCTTTCAACACCGACCTCTGGCTCTACTACTACATAGCCAAGACTTAGAGTTAGAGGGGACGGGTTTGTTGTTGGCTATGTGCGGCAACTCCGACCTCTGGCTCTACTACTACTTAGCCATTTGAGGGTTTTTTTTTTTTTTTTTTTTGGTGTGTGTGACTTTGATGTTGCTGCTAGGTAAGGACAAAATAATCTTATTTAAAATTTTTTAAAGAGCCGGGTTTTTTATGTTAAATAAAATTGGTTGATTGGACTTATTTTATTTTAGATTTACTATTGGTAATTTTGGTTATTGTACTAATTTTTTGGGTTTGTATATTTTGTTTTAGATTTTAGATCTATTAAGTCAAAAAGTGGTGTAAGCGATGGGCCAAGTGCAAACTAATATGAATTTTCTACTTCAACAGTTTATAAAAATGTTGTAGAATAGTTTGTGGCAATATCATTAGTCTTAAAAGAATTAATAATATTATTAAAAGAGGGTAAAGTGTAATTTTATAGAACAAAATTGTTAAAATTAATATCCGAGTATATACTAATATTAAAAAAAAAAAAGAGGGGGGGGGGGGGGGGGGGGGCGAGGGGGGCACTTCAAAGCTTGCCTTCGTCCCTACTTTCAGATATATCTCAACTAGTAAAGAAATTTATCATCGTATTTCTTATAGAGCATGCATCATTGGTTTATTATTATTATTATTCCGTCACTGCCAAATTAGAGTTCTAATTAACAAATTTATGGATAGTTATCTATCAAAAAATATGAGGCAATTGGAATGTGTACTTTAAACTATAGAAATTCTACAATCTACCCTCTAAATTGAGATTAATCTACTTACTGATTTGATGATCTAGAGTCCAGAGTTTAGAGTCAAGACAATAATTTAGACATTATGTGGACATTATAATTAACTAGTGTGTAACTTCGTGCATATGCACGGGTACATTTAAAAACAATCACAATTACATATTATATATATATATATATGATTATGTTTTTTATGGATTATTATATTGACCTCCTCGTTTTCTGTATTAAATTAACTAATTTGGCACAAAAATTTAAAAATTTAGATTAGATGGAACACGTGGTACAAAATTAAACTCTAATTAAAATACAATTTTTACCTAAATTAACTCATTTGGCACAAAATTCTAAAATTTAGATTAGATGAGACACGTAACATAAAATTAGACACTAATTGAATTCTAATTGAAAATTTAATTGAATTTTCTCTCTGCTTTACTTATTATATATATATATATATATATATATTTGGAATTGAGATTTTTTTTTTTTTTTTTGACAAACTGGGATTGATATATTGACTTGAAAAGTTTGTGGTTAAGGTGCACATTATAATTGCCATTATAGTCCGGTTCCAAAGTTTCAACATATCAGCCAATAATATTTGCCGTCTTTCAAACTCAATTTGTAATTTTTCTAAAGTCCAACTAAATTTCATAATTCATAATGCCAACAACATAGTTAGCTAAAAAGAGCCTGTTTGTTCCTCCAATTTCGCTCCCTTACCTGGGAAAGACTATTCTTCTTGATGGAAATAGTAGAATCTTCTTTTAGGTTTTACCAATATTGTTTTTGGCCTATCAATCCCAGAGATAATCCAATATTTAGTTTGGGATACCTTCCCCTATTTGCTAGCTTTCCTTATGCTTTGCTTAACCTATATTTTTATTTTCCTGTTTACAGCAGTAATAAAAAAAAAAAACTCTCATTTCTTATATCTTGATCCCCCTCATATTTTTTTGCCCTATTCCAAATTTTTTTCTTATTAAAGATAATGTCTATCTCCATCCGTCCATTCTTGACATCATGGTCATTCTACAAGTACAAATACTTCTGAAGTGGAGGAACAAAAGTTGAAGTTTAAGTATTCGGAGAAAATTTTTTATTATATGATTTCTCTATGTCATATAATAAAAAATAAAATAAAATCCAAAATTGGTTCTATAAGGGCATGGTTTGGATCCTAAGCCCAAAAGGTAAAAGGATTTAGGCCTAAAGAGCCTAATATAATAAATTTGTAAAGAGTGAGTTAGAAACTGGGCTCTAATAAGTTGGACAACAATTATAGTTGGTCCAAATAACAAAAAAACAAAGGTAAACTGGTTTTATCCAAGGAAAATCTTCCTCGGCATAGTCCAAGGAGAACAGTTCTTGTATATATTGTTGGGGTTTATGCCCTAAAATCTAATTTATTGGCATATCATAAATAATTAAATTGTTTAATTATATGAGACAATCTATAAATGAACTAATGAGACATTATCTTAGTCTATGAGATGCATAGTATGTGATTTATGTAAAAAGTCACAGAAGATATAGATCACAAATTCTTTGTAAACTCAGCATTTTAGTTCGTAGTCAGTAATGAAATTCGGCATTTCATCTGCGAAAGCTATAACATATCAACTAAAATGATTTGTCTTGATCATGGAAGTGGAGACTTCTAGTTGATATGTTGATATGTTTTAAGAGTTAAGACATATTGAACTAGACTGCTGTGAGATTTATTATTCTCCTAACGATTGTCAAATGAATAATAAATTTCACGACTTCTATTTACATCAACTCTAAATCCTGAGAGAATAATGAACCTGATCATGAGGTGTAGGTTACTTTGATATATCAGGAGTGTGATCTATAAGTTACAACCAAAACCTCAATATGTTGGGCAGCCACATTTAGTGTTGATGGAACATATATTCTCAAGATGAAATTCATAATCTCTTAACAGGGATATAAAATATTCTCTTGAGATAAGTTTAATGGGTTTGATTATTCAGAGTGTTAGGCCCAACCACTTTAGTAAGGAGTTATTAAAGTATATATTTATGGAATTGGATTTCATAAATATATGATGAATAATATAAAGGATTAAACCGAGTACTCAAGGATTAAGATGTAGTAATCTTCAAAGTAGCAGTCTATATTCATGATTTTATATTATTACGAATATTTTAATGAAGGGGCTGCATGTATAATAAAGTTTTGAGATATAATTTATTAATAAGGCCTATAGTGCAATTATATTCATATAGTGGTATTGAATATAATTAATGATAATTTTAGACTTGTCAAAAGTTGACAGAAATGTCCAAGGCCCATTGGAGCTAGAGTCTTATTTGTTCCATTTTGGTCTCACTCCAAGCCACATACTAGAACCCAATTGGAATGGCCCGCCAACCTAATTAGATAATCAGTTATATATAAGGAGAGAAACCTACAAAATTTCATAAGTCTTTTCATAAAGATTTTCATTAAGATCACATAAGAACATGAAATGGTTTGTATGTGAATGTTGGACATTCTCTTATTCTTTCCTTGGAAACTAATTGAGAGACCACATTTCTTGGGCATTAAGTGGAATTGGAGTGAGAATTAAAAGTGTTCCCAAGTACTTCTAATCTTTTGTTTTGAATTTTACCGCACCAAGGTACTCTTTCTTGTTCTTAAATTATGAAACTTACATAGTACATGTTATCAATTGCGAATAAAGTAAATCCGTTAATTTTCCGTTGTGCATGTTTTAGATGCGATACAAACATGCATTTTTTCAACATATATATTTTTTTTTTGAATTTGGTTACAAGTCTAGTTCTTATTGCTATAGTGTTTTTCTCTCTAGATTCTCCAATTCCCCCTTGTATAATGGTGTCTTTCTTCCTTATATTCCTTTCTTTTGCTTCATCTTCACCTTCCACGTGTAGGTTAAGTTGCTTGCTTTGATCCCTGTCCTATCAGCACCTTTCTGAAGTCTTTGGAGGCAGCTGTAAGGCTGCATATCACTGTTCAGGTATCACTTTCACATTAATGCAGTCAGAGAGTTAGTTACAGAGCATTTAATGCGGTGGTAGCAACTTTCCCTTAGATATTTCTTAGTTTTTTCTTGTCCTATTCCCTTTTGATGTTTATCCTTACTAGTAGAATCGTCTGGATTGTTGCTCCTGATGGCAGACTGAACCCTTTGATCTCTGCTTTGCTTAGCCGAGGAGGCTTTTCTCCTCAGACTACCTTACCGAACCTTCATGGCCCGAATCCTTCCACACCCTATTAATTTGTATATCTTAGCTAATATCTAACTGTCCTCGGATTGCTGAACGTCTTCGAATATGGCCCACGGCCCAATATATGCCCCTGGGCCTTCCATCCCTACAATAGCTTCTTGAAATTCTCCTCTTTTGCTCATCTAAAAAAAGGAGGATTTTGATATTTCAATAATAACTCTGCTCTCCCCTTACATCATCTCTGTTTGTGCAGGTGCCTTTTCAACTGCCTAGAAGCACGCTCCTGACATTTCGGCAATTAATTTCTGCGGCTCCATGTTCCCCACATTCTGCAGTACGATGGAGATCCAACGACTAGAGATTTATGGGAACTTAAGCGGGAGTTTTCCCGCTTGCTTTTCTCTCTCTCATATATATATATATATATATCACTCAAAAGTTTCAACTGTTTCACTTTTTGCACTCTCAAAACTCAAGAGCTAGTCCGAGGAGCTTTTCTTCTCTCCCGTAAGTGTCTCTAGCAATTTTTTCCCCCTTACTCCTCTTCGGTCTCTTTAGTCCTTCTTTTTATTCAAAGCCCTCTCTTCCTTAGCCCGTCTTATTTCACCCCGTCCATCTATTATCTTCACATTTTCTCTCCTATGGGTTGGTTTTCTTACCTAGTAGACTCCCTATAAGGTATAGAGAGTTTTAAAGCTTGATATCAAATCCCACTAGGGGTCTTTATTAGGTATTGCAAACAAAGGGAGTGGTATACCATAAAGCAGGAGGGAGAAGTAGTAAACCCTATGATCGCTTTTACAAAGGGAGGGATGAGAATCCCCATGGGTAGAGTTACTAGGGATTATCTAATAGCTCATAGGCTTTCCCTCACCTAGTGTGCCCTCAATATGTTCAGGATTTCAGGTAGAGTAGACGCCCTTAATGAGAAGATGGGCATGAACCTCACCCACCACGACGTCAATTGAGTTTATAATCGTCACAAATTAACATGACAGGGGTACTACCTAAAAACCAGGGTTCCCGAGGTCAGGCTCATATCATGCCTCCCTAAATCCAACAATGGCATGAATAAGGATTATTTAATTGTCTTAGAGAAGTGGCATAATGGCCTCCACTGTCTGACGAGAGAAAGGACCCCAGGTGGGATTCTTAGGTCTAAGTCTATTACTCTAACGACGCCTCTTTTTTTTATCACTAACATTTATGTACTCACTGTTTCTATTTGCACTTGTAATTTAGTTTTTTTTTTTTTTTTTACTTGTGCTATTTTCTAACAATGCTTTTTGTTTTTGATGGGTTTGCAGATAAGTACTCTGCTATTCCAAACTTCAGCCATGTCAACAAGGCAGATTTGATCAAAGTACTCAAGGCCGAGGTCTTTGTCTACAGGGACGGGCAATTAAGAGCAGCTTATCTCATCCTCGGCTACGATCCAATATCAACCAGCTTCTAGGCGCCCAAGTACGTGATCAAGGCAAGAGACGGTCAACTACATTTGATCAACGTAGCTATACCTGGTTTTCTCAATCCAAGGCCTACCCTAGAAGGCGTGCAACAAATAGAATTGTCATTCTAGCGCATTGCAGAGGAAGAAGCCACACCTTCCCAACCAACCATCAAGAAGGAAGAAGAAATAGTTGAAGTCTCAGAGTCCGAAGATGATTTTGAAGTTTTCAACAACCTCCATTCCCCAAAAGCTCTAGCCGATGACTTCAGTCATCTTCCCACAGCCCAAGTAAGCCACACCCAGGAAGCTCCAACAGTTCTTAACGCTATGGTACTATAATGTAAAACAAGATTAAGCCACTTGGACCTGCTGAAGTCCCACGTAGGAGGCAATGTGCCTAAGAAGGCAGTCCAACCCAAGCCCCCTACTCCTCCTTTTGGCTAGGTTCCCCAAGTTGACCCGAACGACAAGAAGAGGAAGCGAGACTAGAAGGGGAAGGAAGTAATGGAGGAAGGAAGAGGCTTCCCATCCAAGGAAGTTGAGCCCTAAAAAGGGGCCAAAGTAGCTAAAACTGCACATACTAGGTCCCCAAGTAAAGGACCTGTGGTGGAGATGAGGCGTGATTGCCAGAGCAAAGCCCCTACTTTAAACCCTCCATTCGTGTTGGATAGAGTCCCCCTGCCCATTAATGCCTCCATAAGGGATTTTCAACAAAGGAAGGTGGGGTATGTGGCCAATGCTTTGGAGCAGGCCCTTCTATTGCTTGGTGACATGGCCGACCTCAGGTCCATGAAGAAGCACAAGGTGTTTCTTAGCCTAAAGAGGGATCTTGTCCTTGTAAGTGTTTTATAGCTACCTTTTTTTTTTTTTTAAGGTTACAATTATTCTCATTGATCATTATATATATATATATATATATATATTTCAAAGGTTGTCCAAGCTGCGCATAGGGCTGAGGAGTTGGTGAATAGCTCCCACAGACAAATGAATGACGAGGAGAGGAGGCGCATTACAGTCGTGGATACCTTCAATGTGATTGAGAAAAGGATCCAGGAGCTGAATAAGAAGCTGACAGAGGCGGACAGAGACAAGAAGAGCACCGAGGCTGCCCTAGAAGGAGCTGAGAGGCAAGCGGAGGGTCAACGCAGACAACTTCACCAGACTGAGGACCAGCTAACTGCAGCCAAGGAGCAAATCGGGGTCCTAAAGAAGAAGCTGAAGGAGGCTGAGAAGGCCACAGAAAAAGCTGAACAGGATAGCTATGAGTGCCCTCAGGGTTGAAGTCTCTGGTGTGTGTAGAATCTATTGCCTCCAAGTGTGGAATGAGGCCCTCAACCAGGCCGGGGTTGAGGCCTCCTCTGCTTTTAGGAGAGCAGAGAATGTCTACTACCCCCTGTAATCTGAGTGTTAGTCCCTTCAAGTTCCCAAGCTGAAATTGCTTCCAAAGAGACTGATCCTAGTAAGGACAGCCCTATCGAGGTCCTACCTTCTCCTAACTAAGGGTGTGCGCGGTTCGGTTGACTCGGTTTTTTTTCAAATTTGTTACCGAACCGATAAGGATCGATTTTCTCATAATTAAAACCGATGCATCCTGATTAGGGTCAGTTTTTCGATCTATAGCGGTGCGGTTTGGTCGACTCAATTTCATCGGTTTGGTCGGTTTGAAACATTAAAAATTCTATTTGTTTTTTTTTTTATAAAAAAAATTTGTTCAACCTTTAAAAAAAAAATCTGTTCAATAGAAGCTTTATAAAAAAACTGTTCAACTTGTTTACACAAAATCTGTTCAAAAAACAGTAGCAAAGTCTATTCAATCTGTTCAAAAAAAAGCAACAAACTGTATCAACATGCATTTGTGTGGAAGGAATTTGTGTCCCACATGCATTTTCTGAACAATGCACCTGTCCCAACTATAATGTATCAACTATCAAATATCAACCCTCATTAAAGTTCAGCTAAAATTTAACAGACTCTGAATATAAAAGAAACATATTTATTTCTTTATATATATATATATATATACACACGCACAAATACTTAAGTATATGTGTTAGTATCATGAGAAATCAAGACTCAATAGTCGATATTGTTGATGATAAAAAATCGGAGTTGACCAAGGCATAAAAAGTATTTATACATATATTAACCTTCAGTTCTATCATACACTATGCAAATCATAAAAGCATATCCGAACACAAACCAAACAGCACAAACTGTTCTCCAAGGTTGCAAGAAGTCATCACAGAATCACAAACAAACGCAGCAGTAATATGTATAATACCTTCATCAGTACTAGTAGTCTAGAATATTATTATAATGTTCTGAAACTGACTCACCAATTTCGAGCGGCAAGAGATCAGAGGCGAGGCCACATCAGGCCGACGAGAGGTTGGAGGCGAGGGTGAGAGGCTGGAGGTGAGAGCGAGAGAGAGAGTTAAGGGTTATGAGAGAGAATAGAGTGAATTTATACCTAGGGAAATTTGAAAACCTAGCATAAAACGGTGTTGTTTTGTGCCTTTTTTTTTTTTTTTTAATAATACCAATACAATGCCGTTTTAGTAAAAAAAAAATTAAAAAGGAGACTTATGTAAACGACGCCGTAACCACTAAGCAGTAAGTAAGCACACCCAGAAGGCAGAACGCAGAAGCTAGAAGCACATCTATTCATCTTCATCGGTTCGGTTCAGCTCTCAACGGTGCTGGATTTCCTTCTCTGATCTCTTCATCGCACCGGCATCGGAACTTCATTCGCATTTCGATCGCCGGCATCGGCTCATTCGGTTGGTGGTAGTGGCAGTGCGGGAATGTCGGTGCCGATTGGTCTTGTCGGCTCCGGTGAAGGTTTGCACAGTCCTACTCCCAACAGCCCTTCTAAGGAGGAAAAACAGATCGAGGTACTTGTGAGGGAGGAGGACACAACTAATGGAGTGGTAAGTAAGCACACCCAGAAGGCAGAACGCAGAAGCCAGAAGCACATCTATTCATCTTCATTGGTTCGGTTCAGCTCTCAACGGTGCTGGATTTCCTTCTCTGATCTCTTCATCACACCGGCATCGGAACTTCATTCGCGTTCCGATCGCCGGCATCGGCTCCTTTGGTCGGTGGTAGCGGCGGTGCGGGAATGTCGGTGCCGATTGGTCGTGTTGGCTCCGGTGAAGGTTTGCACAGTCCTACTCCCAACAGCCCTTCTAAGGAGGAAAAACAGATCGAGGTACTTGTGAAGGAGGAGGACACAACTAATGGAGTGGTTCCTGGTGCCACCAAACTCGAAGTTGCGTCCAAGGATCCCTCCAAAGGTAAAGAAGCGTCCCAAAACACTGAGATCGTCCTGGCAACCCTCCCAATGCCTACCAAAAATGATCCCAAGGGCAAGGGTCCAGCCTTTACCACAACTACAGTTGCCAAACCCACCAAGCCTGCAGTGAAAGATAACCCTCCTCTCAAGATTAATTAGGACTTAAGTTGGAATCTATACACCTTTTGTCTTTGTGTATTTGTTTTATTTTTATTTTTATCATGTTGCTTTTATATATATATATATATATATATATATGTAATGACTGTTTGAATTTTCAAAGTTGTCAGTATTTTGCCTTTTCTAAGGCTCAATTTAATGACAATTATGAGCTTTATTTTATACTCACGGTACTCATGCAAATTCTGATTAAACTTCCGCCTTGCCTTACACTTAGTTGAGATATAATTTCATTCAACTTAACTGATATAAAAATGAGATATAATTTCATTCAACTTAAGATGTACCTATATCCTTAACTGCAACAATTGTCTGTATAAGTGATAGTATAGTTGCTACACTTCGCACACCGATAACAGGACAGGCTAAATCTTCCAAGTCTATAATCTTTAATAAGGAGTAATTTTAGCTTCAAAAACATGCTTGATATGTTTGAAACAAGCAACTTACATAATCATTCACGCTTTAGGCTTTCCTTCTCAACTCTAAACAATGGTAAAACATCCACTTAGTGGTAGATCCACACAACCGTAGGTATTAATTTACCTATAGTAGATGGTCTGAGGAACCAAACATGACTAAGGTTCTGTTTAATACCTAAAGAGATACTAAATAATGTTAATTTACCCAAGATGTATGGTCCAAGGAGCCAAGGATGACCGAGGTTCTGTTTAATACATGGATATTTGCTCAAGTATTAATTTACCCAAGGTATGTGGTCCAAGGATCCAGGTATGACCATGATTCTGTTTAATACTAGTAGTGAATATTAATTTTCCCAAGGTATGTGGTCCAAAGAGCCAGGCATAATCAAGGTTCTATTTAATATCCAAACCAGTAATAAGGAATATTAATTTATCCAAGGTATGTGGTCCGAGGAGCCAGTCATGACCAATGTTCTATTTACATTCAAACAAGTAATAAGGAATATTAATTTACCCAAAGCATGTGGTCCAAGGAGCCAGACATGACCAAAATTTTGTTTAATATTTAAACAAATAGTAAGAAATATTAATTTACCCAAGGTATGTGGTCCAAGGAGCCAGGCATGACCAATGTTCTGTTTAATATTTTAACAAATAATAAGAAATATTAATGTAACAAATAAAAATGTGGCAGAATTGCCTTTCATTAATAATAATACCTTCGTAGGTTATTTACATTCCAAGGACGTGGTATGACATTTTCATCTAAATCTTTAAGGAAATAGGCCCTTATACCAGCAACCGATGTGATACGGTATAGCCCTTCCCAATTGGGCCCCAACTTTCCCCATGCTAGGTTTTTTACCGTACCAACAACCTTTCTTAATACCAAGTCTCTAGGTGCTAATGGTCTTAACCTCACACTTGAGTCATACCCCTGCTTGAGCTTCTGCTGATAATATGCTAACTGAACCAAGGCGTTTTCTCTTCGCTCTTCAATCAAATCCAAGCTCTTTTCTAGCAAGCTGTCATTGCTGTTTGGAGTGAGCAAGCTTGTCCTCAGCATTGGGAATCCAATTTCTAGAGGAATCACAGCCTTGGTCGCATAAGTCATTAAAAAGGGTGTTTTCCTTGTAGACCTACAAGGGGTAGTCCGATATGTTCAGAGAACATGTGGAAGCTTTTACACCCATTTTTCTTTTACATCATCTAGCCTTTTCTTGAGTCCATTCACTATGACCTTATTGACAGCCTCAATTTGTCCATTCTTTTGTGGATAAGCCGAAGTTGAATACATATTCTTGATACTCAATTCACAACAATACCTTCTGAAAGCTTTGCTATCAAACTGAAGTCCATTATCTGAGATGAGGGTATAAGGAATCCCAAATTGGGTGACAATATTCTTCCACATAAATCTCTTGACATCCACATCCCTAATATTTGCCAGTGGCTCAACTTCAACCCATTTGGTGAAGTAATCAATGCCGACCAAAAGCCATCTCCTATTTCCTGCTGTTTTACGAAAGGATCCTACAATATCCAAGCCTCATTGAGCAAAAGGCCAAGGATTAGACAAGGGGTTAAGGACACCCCCTGGCTGATGAATGTTTGGAGAAAATCTCTGACATTGGTCATACTTTTTCACTTATTTTTGTGCTTCCTTTTGCATATTTGGCCACTAATACCCTTGAGTGAGGGCCTTGTGAGACAGTGATCTTTCTCCTGTATGACTTCCGCAAATCCCTTCATATAACTCCTTTAGGAGTGGCTCTACTACTTCAGGATGTATGCATAGCAAATACGGCCCAGAAAAAGAGCGCTTGTATAATTTTTGATCCTCAGACAACCAAAAATGAGGAGCTTTTCTTCGCACTTTATCAGCCTCCTCATTCTCCTCGCGCAAGATGTCATCCTTAAGGAACAAAACTATGAAATCTATCGAACTAGGTCCCACTCTAATTTGATGAACTTGGGACTTCTTTCTTTTCACTTCAGTAGGCTTACATAAATCTTCAACTAAGATAACCCGTGGTAAACTCTGCACCGAGGAAGTTACA
Source organism: Lithocarpus polystachyus (assembly GCA_033629205.1). NCBI lineage: Eukaryota > Viridiplantae > Streptophyta > Magnoliopsida > Fagales > Fagaceae > Lithocarpus > Lithocarpus polystachyus. Next base: position 14,538,147 of record CM066173.1, read on the forward strand.
AGCGTGGCAAGAAAGTCAGCATATGTATTTCTGCTTCTAGGGATTTGCTGTAAGGTGAAAGATTTGAACCCTAATTGCAAGAGCCTAACTTGATTCAAATATTCTTTCATTCTCAAATCCCTGGCTTCCAATTCTCCTTTCACCTGGTAGCAACCAACCTTGAATCTGAAAACACCTCCCCTATTCTTCCTCCCATTTTCTGAACCATAGCCATCCCTATCAACAAAACCTCATACTCCGCCTCATTGTTCGTGATCGAGAAGCCCAACCTTAAGGAATTCTCAATAATAATTCTTTTAGGAGATAACAGAACTAGCCCTACTCTCGATTCTCTTTGATTAGCTGCACCATCAACGTATACCCTCCAAGATAGAGGTTCTTACAAGGACACCATCCCAACTGATTTTCCATCCATGTTCCACTTTTCTTCCTCCTCGTCCAATGGAGATTCAGCAAACTCGGCTACCAGATCTGTAAGTACCTGGCCCTTAATAGAGGTGTGAGGCATATACCTGATATCAAAAGCCCCTAGGATTGTACCCCATTTGGCAATCCTCCCTGTGTAATCAGCTCTCCGAAGTAGTGATTAAAGAGGGAGTTAGGTTAAAACCACAACTGTATGAGCATGGAAGTAGTGAGGAAGCTTACGTGTAGCATGCACCACTACCAAAATGGCTTTCTCCAGTGGTAGATAACGTACCTCTGCTTCATGCAATGACTTGCTCACATAATCAACTGGTTTCTGCACTCTATTAGCAACTCACATTAGTACCAAGCTCACCACATGGGAGGCTACAATAATGTAAGCGAACAGAACTTCCTCCTCCTCGGTCCTAGACATAATGGGTGGCCGAGAAAGGTATTCCTTCAGCTGCTGGAAGGCCAGGGCACACTTCTTAATCCATTCAAACCCCTTTACTTGTGCAATTACTGGAAGAAAGGCCTACACTTGTCTGCAGACGGAGAGATGAATCTATACAGAGCAGCAGTCATCCCTGTCAACTTCTAGACCTCTTTGGGATTCCGAGGAAGTTGCAAATTGTTAATTGCCTTAATCTGATCTGGGTTGACTTTAATTCCATAATGAGTGATCACGTAGCCTAGAAATTTACCCGAGCCAATACCAAAAGAACACTTGGAAGCATTGATGCGCAGTTTGGGCCTCTTTAGTATTTCAAAAATATTTTCGAGGTCACCCACATGCTCAGACACTACCTTACTTTTCACCATCATGTCATCTATATAAACTTCAATATTTTTGCCTAGTTATAGCTTAAACATCCTGGTCATCATCTTCTGATCAAGTAGACCCTGCATTCTTTAACCCAAATGGCATCACCTTGTAGTGGTAATTTCTAGTAGGACTAACAAAAGCTGTTTTCTCTTGATCATCCAAAGCCAATGATATTTGATGGTATCCTTGAAAGGCATCTAAAAAACTCATCCGAGGATGGCTTACAGTTGCATCCTCTAATTGATCTATTCGAGGCATGGGAAAAGGGTCCTTTTGACAAGCTTTATTTAAATATGTGAAGTCTACACATACTCACCACTTCCCATTTTTGTTCTTCACCACCACTATATTGGCCAACCACTCAGGATAAAACACTTCTTTAATGACCTCGGCCTGCTTAAGCTTGACCACCTCCTCCCTGACGACATCCGAATGTTCCTTAGATGAGCGCCGAGGTGGTTGATTTTTGGGGATGACAGATGGATTGACATTCAAATGTTGACAAATGAAATCTATATTCCTCCTTGCAAACACACCAATATTCCTCCCAAGAAATACTATCGGCTCTTCCTTCTCCTGAGGAAGCAACTGAACCCCAACCTGGAAAAATCTTTCCTTATCGTCACCAATAATAACTTTCTCAAATTCCTCACACTTTTCCCCTTCTATCACCACATCTGTAGACAACACTGACATCCTTAACTGCTATAAACCCTGCTCAACAGAGGCCGAGGACTCGCCTTCAGTTTGATGTCTAATTATAGCTACCAAGCACTGCCTAGTCATAGATTGGCTCTCGATCAACTCCTCAAACTGGTCCTTAGACGGATACTTCACCTTCAAGTGTAGAGTGGAAGAAACAGCCCCCATGACATGAAGCCAAGGTCCTGGCATAATGGCAGTGTAGGGGGAGTATGCATCTACCATAATGAAGTCCACATCTACCACTTCTGAACCTGCTTGCACGAATAATCTAATCTGGTCCCTTGGAATAACAATTTTTCCGTCGAAACCTACCAAAGGTGAATCATAACATGCGGAGTCCTCAGGTTTCAATTTTAGCCCCTTATACAAATTAGGGTACATGATCTTTACACTTCTGCTTTGATCTACTAACACCCTCTTCACGTAATACCCTCCTATCCTGAGGGTGACAACTAAGGCATCATCATGTGGCTGCAAGGTTCCAGCTTTGTCGTCATCAGAATAACTCGATGCTAGTTGGACCTTTATCCTACCCCTCTTCGGCTCGGGGACGAGTCCTCTGCAAGTGGCCGCGCTATAGACATCATCCTGGAGGGATGAGAACCAGTTTATCCCGGAGCAGCGAGAATAACATCAATTGTGCCTAAAGGTGGTCTTGAAGAAGCATCTCTCTAAGATCCCGACCCTGCCTGGCCTCCTTACCCAATGGGCTGATATATAAATTGCTTTAACTTTCCACTTTTGACCAGCTGCTCCAGATGACTCCACAAAGTCTTACAATCTTCTGTGTGTTTCTTCACTCCTGGTGGTATTGGCAATGAAGGCTTTGGTTGCGCTTCATGGGGTCTCGTCCCATCTTATTTGGTCATTTAAAGTATGGCTCATTCTTAATTTTTTTCAAGATTTGATGTACTAGCTCTTGGAACACCGTGCTAACCACTTGAGTAGCAGTAGGTCCAGATTGCCCAGCAAAATCTCTTCAAGGTCGGTTATTGTTTCATCTATCCGACCTAAAATCCCTTTTATCCTAGAGGACCACCTTAGCCTTCCCCTTCCCTTGTTGTTGGTCCTCCTCAACTCGCTTATATTCGTCAATACAATCTATGAACTAACGCACACTCCTTGTCAAGGATTTTCTCAAATCATGTTCGACAGGTAGACAACAGAATACGTTTTCATGGTTTCCATCTATCTGATTAAACATCTCCTAGTATCCATCAGAATACATTTTCATGGTTTCCCCTTCTTACATAGTTATAGACAACAGGGAGTCTATGCGCCGAGGAACTCTATTGTACGTAACAAAACGAGCCCCAAACACCCTAGTAAGCTCCTTAAGGGCGTTCTTGGAACCTTCCTTCAAACCATCAAACCACCTCATTGCCACTGGCCCCAAACTGGATGGAAACACCTTACACATCAATAGTTCATTCATAGATGGACAGTCATTCTCTGGTTGAAGTAGCTGACATGCTCAACGGGGTCTGTCCTACCATTATACAAAGTGAATATGGGTTGAGTAAATTGCCAAGGAAACTTTCCTCCAATCCTACGGGTAAAAGGAGACTTAGAAATCTAGTTAAGAGCCCTGCTCATAGTATTGTTACCCAGACCTTTGCAAGATAGACTCTTACTTCTACGCTTATAGTGCAGATCCTCATCATACGAAAAAAGACATATTTGTTGTTAATCTCCCTGAAAACGACATTATTTTTCTATATTCATATCCAAAATGATATCATTTTTGTTAATGACATTCTTGTAACTAATATTTCGGCATATTTATTGTAACCTCAAACTCAAAGGGTAAAAAGTGTATTTTAGAAGATATTTATTTAGTTTAACATATTTGTACATGTGTTACATCTCGAGCTAAAGAGCTTGCTATTAAGCTCAAGCCTGACTTAACTAACAAATCAAGCCAAGCTAAAATTTTTCTGATTTTTTGAAGAACTCGAGTTGAAATATTATTTGTTAGCATGGTTCAAGCTTGAACCAAACTTGAATATTCTTTTTTTTTTTTTTTTTTTTTGTCAAGCCGAGCTCATAAATTCAATACTCCATAAAACTTGGTTCAATATTCTATAAAAGAAATTTTTGATTTGTATAGCATTGATCTTCATAGTGATGATATTGTTCTGTTTGCACACACACTTAGGATACCAATGAGCCCTTTGGTTTTGTCCTTCACCAATTTCCTTATTTAGTACAAGCAGAGCTTCGTAGTAGTTCGAATCCGTAACTTACCGTCAAAATGTTGGGAATTTGTCTGTATTGCCTGTGTCTTTTCAGTGTGTCCTAGAAGATAGTTTCAACCTAACCAACTTTGATAGACAGGACTTAGGTCAGGACTGAGGTATTGTATGACTTTTTATAAAGTTATAAATTTCCATCCTATCAAAAAAAAAAAAAAAAAATTCCGTTTCCTCGCAAGGGCAAAATAATTGTAGAGAAAAAGTTTACTTTAACTTGGTAGTGAGAAACATTCCTCTCATTCACCATTTAAAAAAAAAAAAAAATACAATGCACATGTACTTTATGTTGCATAATCTATTACATAAATTATGTGACTTGTTAAAAACAATACTAATAATTAATTTTATGAATGAACAAAGTTTTCTTTTAAATTAGTTTGAATGAATTTCCTTTTGTCCATTACATTCCAATTCATAAAATCATTCACTTATATTATTTAAACATAGCACAAAATTCATTAAAAATGTGATGTGACTTTTTTTTTATTATAGAAAAACAGTTTCAATTTACAACGTTCATTCTTAATGATTGTTCTTTATCAACAGACCAAAACACTAATTAGTTTTTAATATAGACAAAGATCGAATCTTAGATCTCTTACTTGATAATAAAAATATTTATTAATTAAACTAACCGATAAAATATAGTAAGTTAACGGGCGTCTCAACCGTTAAGAAATAAATTGGAAGAATTTTCCTTCGAACCACAATGAGTTTGAGTAGATTCCTTTGAATAAGTTTTGATTAAAATAGAATGGTCTTTGGGCAAGGGTGCAAGGACTGTCATGTACTCAGGCCCCATGATAACCAGGGTCCGCACCACGTGTAGGGCAAAGATTGAGAAGCTGACATCCCCCAATGATGCCACACCAAGAAGAAGAAGAAAAAAAATAAAAACCAAATCATAAAGCTCTCTCTAGCTCTAGGACGTACTGGGAAAGTTAATTTGCAATCTCTCTCCTTTATAAAAGTGGGGAAAAGTAAATGGGCCAAGGAGGATGAGGAGGCCTAAAAACACTGAAAGCTGAAACTTGTTTTGCAATTCGAAACAGCTGGCTACATGATTGATGGACCCACGCTAGGTGAAATTTATAATAATAATGTCTTTCATTCCACTTTGGAGATCACTTAAGATTTAACTTCGATTGGTTGATCATTTCATAGCCACTGAATCATATTATTGTCTCTCACCTACAGTTTCTGCTTTTTTACTTATGGGATAATTTGCCTAAATGGGTCTTTTTTTTTTTCTTTTCTTTTTTTTATGACCCATCGAAGTGTATTATGTTGTAGAGTATCATTTGTATTTTTTTTTCATGGTGATTGGATACGAGAATCATGATGGAAATGCATGTATGAGTTTTGGATAGAAAGATTCACACTGCCTCTTTTCATTATCGCGGTTCTGTTCATATATTGCATTATTTAACTCGTGTGCTTAAATCAGAGATGCGGAATTGATGGGCCTTGTATTTAATGATAAACTCGGGAGCATCCTTGGGTGCTTAGAGGCCCAACAATAATTTTGGCCTTTTTGAATGGATGTGAATTAAAAGACAACTTTAAGGGCCTCATAAATGTTTCTGATATAAAGTAATATTTTTCTGCCGTATCTACTAGGGCACGGTACGCACTATATTATGATCATTTATTTTAAGTGTTTTAATCCTAACCCATTTTTATTTTTTATATTCATGAAATCACTTGAAAATTACATGATTCTGAGTACCATACCCTCCCTAAAAAAATAAACAAAAAAGGCTACAATTAATTAGAATTCCCTCCTTCAATAAACATAAAGGGGACAGTTCAAGTTATACTTAAAAATAAAAAATTCTTTGCTAAATCAGTTCAAGTTATACTTAATATAATGTTTAATTAATCTGAACATCTTTATATCTTGTTTTATATATATAATTTGATAGTTTAGGAAGAATGATTTGAACCTTAGATGTTTCATTTTAAAATATCATAAAATATACCAACTAAACTACAAAGTTCTAGACATTTTTATTCTTTAGAGTTCATTAATCCCATAGCTAATTGCATGTTTTTCCTATGCCCATCATAGTGTCAAACATTAAAATGATAATTGGAAATTAATAAAACATCTCATATATAAATTCTTTAAAATTTAATTCTTTTCAAAGAAAACAATATTTAAAATGCGTATTGTAGGAAGATTTCCCGTACAAGCTGTTTATTCGCTTTGAGGAGTCAAGCCCGCAAGGTTTTGTTTTAAAGGGGTGGGAGCTTGTCCTACATCGCCTAAAGAAGCGCCCCACTTATAGTTTATAAGCTCTTGGAGCGACCATGAGTGTACCATTACTACCACACATGGTTTTGTTCTAAAGAGGTGGGAGCTTGTCCCACATCGCCTAAAGAAGTGCCCCACTTATGGTTTATAAGCTCTTGGAGCGACCATGAGCGTATTACTACCCATGAGTGGGGCGCTTCTTTAGGCGATGTGGGACAAGCTCCCACCCTTTTAGAACAAAATCTTGCGGGCTTGGCTCCCTAAAGCGAACAAACATCTTGTACGGAAAATCTCCCTACAATAAAGGCACTTTTGAAGGCAATGCCCATCATCGGTATTGTCCGCTTTGGGTTGAGAATGGACCGTTAAGGCCAATGCCACCCAGACCGTATGGTTTTATTACCCTTGAAAGGCAAGCCTCTACCACTACTACATTTTTTGAGTAATCCGAGTCCGAGTAAGAATATCTCCTCGGATAAGCTAAACACAGATCAGCTATGGATCCTAGTGATCAAGGTGACCTTCTAGGAAGCTCTAGTGATAGGAACGTGTGTCACAAACGTATAGGAACTCAAAAATATCTAGGAGAAAACTGCTAATACCACATTTATGTGAACATGACACCTGAACAGTGTTACCTTGGTTATCGCAACTCACAGAACACCAGAGAGGGTGTCTGATGGAACAGGCATTCAAGTATAGGCTTGGATGATTAACAAGGGGTAGACCCAGATTGTTTGAAATGGACTATATAATAGGAGAAACCCACCATAGAGGGAAAAAGGAACGGAGAAAGCACAATAGCAATCTCAAGAACTCCTGTAACCATCTCGTTCAACATTTACTAGAACAAAATTCTTTGGATTGTGCTGAAAACAAACTTTCTTTGGTAAACTCGGTTCATTTCTGTTTAATTGTCATGAAATCCATATTAACTGTTATCCATGCACTAAAACCTAGCTCTTCGACCCACTTTCTACAAATTTATTGTATTGGGCTCACTAAGCCAAGATTTCATACATTTTGGGATTGGTCTGAATATTGTGTCCCTGCACGTATATTTATGGGCCGAACATTAAATGACATCTCACTGATAGGAAATTTGGTTCATAATTTAGATATGGAAAACAAGTCTCTTTAACAACAAAATCTTGATACAATTTAAAGTTGTGACGGCAATGTAGTAGTAAATTTGAATGTTAACTTTAATCAAAAAGAAAGAAAGAAAAAAAGTTTGACAGAACACTAGACAAAAGAAATTCCAAACTTCCATAAATCTAAATGAGAGTAAAAGACAAATTCCATACAAGCTCCAAGCAACATGGTTTGAACTTAGAACTAGAAGGACAGCACGTACACCTATTATCCGTAACTTTAGACAAAGTTATCTATAATTCCAGTTACCATTTTACCAACTTACAAGTAAAATAATATTCTACCTCCAAAAAAAAAAAAGTGCTTGTTCCTTTTCTTTTAGCTGGATTTGTGATTGTTTAAGCCTGTAAGGTATCTTTCAGATGTCGGCAATGAAATAAAAAGTTGGACAGAAACAAATTTTTTCAGAAATCTAAGATGGACTTAGAAGCCCAGATTCAATTGTAGGGACTCTCTCCTGGGCCATCGTCACCTCTTACGCTCTTCGCCCAAATGGTTCAAAAAGTGACAAAAAAGATATTTGATTCGCCCACCGTGGGGCTCGAACCCACGACCACAAGGTTAAGAGCCTTGCGCTCTACCAACTGAGCTAGACGGGCTGTTGCTCTAATCACTCGTCCTTTTTCTCTAAACTTATAAAAACAAACCTCGTGGCCATTCAGGACATTCCAGGAGTATCCGAGAGAAATAATGCTACAGTTAAAAACACATTGGGCACAATGGAAACGACGTTGTTTTGAAAACTTTAATGGTGCTTAAAAGACTTCGGTTATTTTTATTTTTGACACAAAAGCGGTAGAAGTATATTAATATAGTAAAAAAGGCAAAGTAAAAAACCAAAAGGGTCTACCATAGGTAGAAAATTCATAATTTTAAAAACTGAACCGGACTGGCCGGTTTAATCGGTCCGACTGTAAACCAGTATGTTTACCGGTTTAGTTATTATAAAAAACCGAAAATATGAAAAAAAATAAAAAAAAAACCTATAAAACCGCGGTTCAATCAGGAAATCCGAGAACCAGAACGGTCAAACCGTTTCCCAGTAGTTCTCTAACTTAGCTACAAAACTGCTTAAAAAAAAAAAAAAATTACCAAGCCCGCATTGTCGACCACCTGAAGAAAAATGAGCACATTGGAACTCGGATTTAATGTCTTTGATTGAGAGATATTTGTGCAAAGCTTTCAAGTTTCAACTTTCAAGTTGAGAGATACAGAGAAACAAAAAAAAATGAAGTTTTGAGGGAAGAAAAAGGAGGCTGTGAATACTTTGGTCTAAGTATCGTACTCGCACTAGTGAAAAACCAACCCAGAGAATTACTGAAAAAACTCAAAAGCCAAGTATCAATGAAAGGCATAAAAGGCCATCCATTAAAGTATTAATGCTTGGCAGTTGGCACTTGGGAAATTGGGTTGGGTGTAATAAAGGAATACAAATACAAACATAGGGCATGTTTGATAGACTGTAATAGGTGTTGTAATGTAATAGCTATTCCTATGGTATAGTTATTCTTTAATTTGGTTATGTTTTTATTACAAGAAATAGTCATTCCTTATGAATAGCCATTTTTCAAAATGAAGAATAATTATTCCTCTTTAAAATGTTGTATTAGCTATTCCTTAGTAAGTGCATTAATTTCAAAACTTAATATATTTCCAAATAAACAAACTTTCCATATACATCTAATAATTATAAGAATAAAAAATCATAAAAAATAACACATATCTCTCTTAAATTTAAAAATAACAATTTTTAAGGAAATATAATTGTATGAGTAAGATATTTCCTAAAATAAATGTTAAGTTTCATTCTAATGTTATAACTCACAACCAAACTAATGAATATGTTTAGTTATTACATTACAACACATTTTATTACTAGTAATAAAAATTACAATTCCTATTGTAATCCTTATTCAGCGTACCAAACATACCCATAGTGTTTAAACAATAAAAGAATGATTTGTGTTTTAACATTTAGGCTACTATCATCTAATTAAACACCCTTTTATTTAGAATAGATCTTTAAAGTACAATTAAATTACTTATTCTTGATACCGTAAAAAAAATGATAAATAAAACAAAAAAGATATAACATTGCTATTATTTTTGTAATGTTAATTTTGATTATTTATACTTTTTTTCCCTTTCCCATATAATATAAGATATGAAACCCATTTATAATTTTTTATATATTTTTTGGATATATTTGATGAGTTGTTATTTATTTTATAATTTTAAAATAATTAATTAAATTATTTATAACATCATCAATTCGACCATCAGTCCGACCCTAGTCGGACCCAAAAACTGAAAATCACTACCGATTCCATCACCGTTCCAATTTTTAAAACCATGAGAAAATCCCAAACATAGTGGCTGGCAGACCTAAAGAAGAGAGTTACTAAACTTGCAAAACAAACCAAACTACACACGAACGTGTTCATCAGTTGGGGAGACTCACAGATAGGCTCTAGTAATCATCCAGCAAGAATGTGGCTCCCTGAAGGATTGCAGTGGGGTGGGACTGTAGGCTCTCAAAGTGATATATGTTCCTCGCATTCCACAAGGCCCAAGAAATCATTGCCCAAGTTTCTAGTTCCTTCATATCAAGTCGATCAACTAGGTGACGAACCAGGAGGTAGAAGTTTGAAGCATCAGCACTATATTTCTGCAACTTACCTCTGACCAGAGCCCAAACGTTCCGTGCTAGGGGGCACTCCCATAAAATATGGACTGTCATTTCATCATGCTGGCCATAGATGGTGCATATCGAATCAACTAGGATTTTATGATGGAGAAGATTGCTCTAGTTGGAAGGATATCAGAACAAGCTCGCCATACAAAATTTCTCTTTGTCCACAACTTGTGATCATGGCCAGCTAGGGAATGTTCACCACTGGGAGGATTGGCCGTTCCAATTGCAACATGATATGCAGATTTGACAGTGAAGTTTCTACGCTTAGTCTCCATCCAGCAAAGCTTTTCTCGACCTCCTGAGTTGCCCAATTTGATCCCAAGGACTTCATCTCTGGGTAGGCAGTGAACATGGAATGGAGAAGAGCTCTATCCCATTGGCAAGTGCTCAAGTTAAAAAAACTACTCACCTTCAAGGATTGATCCGCTTCAAGTCGAAAGATGGGAGGTTGAGGAAGCCATTTATGGCTAGCTACCCCCACAGTTTCATCATCACCTATTCGCCATGCAGAGCCTTCCTTTATAAGCTCCTTCGCTTGCAATAAACTCCGCCAAATGTACAAGGGGTTGCTTCCCAACTCAGCCTCCATAAATGAACATTTAGGGAAGTAATGAGCCTTATACACTCGATAGAATAACGAATGTGTTCCCTGGATGAAACGCCAGGCTTGCTTTGCAAGCATAGCTAAGTTAAAAACATTAAGGTGCCGAAAACCCATCCCTCCTTAATTCTTAGGCGAGCATAGTTTCCCCCAATTGATCCAATAGATTTTTTTCTCATTTCGTGTTTGGGCCCACCAATATTTTGCCAAGACCGAGTTAATGCCATCACACACCACTTTAGGTATTCTGAAGATGCTCATGGAATAAGTCAGTATTGCCTGGACTACAATTTTGATAAGAACCTCCCTACCTACCTTCGAAATGTACTTTTCTTTCCAGCCTATCACCCGTTTAGTGATTCATTCCAAAATTTCCATAAAAGTACCCACTTTCGACTTACCACCCACCATAGGGAGCCCTAAGTATCGTTCACAATTTGTCATAATCTATGCACTTAGCATTGTCCGAATATCCTCCTTCACTTCTTGGCTTGTGTTACGACTAAATAACAGAGTTGATTTTTGTCTGTTAATGGCTTACCCAAAGGCTTCTTCATATTGGGCAAGGATGTGGAGGAGGTGCTGACATTCCTGACATGTAGCTTGGCAGAATAAGAGGATGTCATCTGCAAATAAGAGGTGAGAGATACGGATTATCCCTCAACAGGAAAGTATTTATTGCATTTGATTCGTCTCAATCGCTTGTCTCAACATCGAAGATAGGCCCTCAACACATAAAAGAAAGAGATACAAGAAAAGAGGGTCCCTTTGTCAAACGCCCCGCAATGGCTTAAAAATCCCTTGGCTTCACCACTGATGAGCACTGAGTAGGATGCAGACTGAACAGTTTCCATGGCTAGGTTAACACATTGCTCAGAGAAGCCGAACTTCAACATAATCCGTTGTAGAAATTCCCATTCCACTCAGTCATAGGCCTTAATAATGTCCAGTTTTACTGCCATATGGCCAACCTTCCCTCTCCTCCAATTCTGCATTTTGTGGAGCATCTCAAAGGTCACCATAGTGTTGAAAGTGATATAAGTCTTTCAGGCACAAATGCACTCTGAGAGTATGAGATGAATTGAGGGAGAAAAGTCTTCAAACAGTTAGCTAGAACCTTTGTTACAATCCGTGAAACCATGTTGCTCAAGCTAATCAGTCGGTACTCAGTGACATACTGCAGGTTATTTTTTATTTTGAAATCGATATATATTGTGCATATATTACAACAACATAAACAAAGGTTTAAAGAATAATTAGGAGTAATTAAGAACAAAATTAATGTATCCACATTTATAAACCTTCGTTCATAATCTAAGGTTTATTCTTTCTCAAAATAATAATAATAATAATAATCTAAGGTTTATTGTGATGACAATTTTCTAGTTTTGTTTTGTTTTTTTGTTATGGCAACGTAACTTTTGATATATATATATATATATATATATATTGTAAGGACACATATTTGACCCCTAGGCCCAAATGATGAATGAACCAACGCAAAAGGCCCAAAACAATAAATTTGTAGAGAGTAAGTTGAGAAAAACTAGGTTAGGATGAGTTTGCAAGTGGACAGGATGGGTTCAGATGATAAGAAAAAGAAAACAGACAAGTTCAACTTCTAAAAATCGTCCTTGGCAAATATCCGAGGAGATTGGTTCTTATATATATTTTTTCAAGTTCTATTACACGTTTGATTCTTAGGGGCTATAGTGTTTTCCTCTTAATTTCTCAATCCCCTTCCTTTTGGGTATCTCCCACCATTTATACTCCTCTTTCACCTCTTCTTTGCCTTCCACGTGCAAACTAGGTGGTTGGTGTTGATACTTGTCTCATCACCCTTTTTCAGAAGTCTTTGTGTAATAGCTGTAAGGCTGAAAATCACTGTTTAGATATCATCTCCACATTAATACGGCCAGAGAGTTAGCTGCAGAGCATTTAATGTGGTGGTAGCAGCTTTCTCCCTTGATATTTTAGAATTTTTCCTTACTATACGTCAGAGCTCTCTAGAGTGTTTTCCTGAATGGCAAACCACAAAAGGGATTTCGGCCTTAGTTATCCGAGGCGATGCTCACCCTTGGCACCACCTCCTAGATCACTAAGCTCACAACTAGCTTCCTTGTCATCCAACACAAGTTCTCTTGACAGAGTTTAACCGTCCTCGAACAAATATAGTTCTCAGCTCGAGCTTTAGGCCCAACATGTATGTGGATAAGGAATTGTTGGCCCAATGCTCCCACATGTATATTTATATATTTATTTATTTATTGATAGTCTAATGAATCTTCCACCAAATACAATTTGTTAGTGAATATAACCCTTTTGGTATAAATAGTTTATCAATTTGTGCGTGGATGTTCTTATGTGGACATCTTGTTTGGGCTATTGGATTTATGTTCTTAATTTACTAGGTGAATATTGGCAATAATTGATTGAAATTTTAGTATGAGCTCATGATCACGCACCTTTGGCAAATTTAATTCGATAGAGAGAAAATTTAAAAAAAAAATTATGATAAGCATTTAATGATAAGGAACAGTTATTGGTGACCAGTTAATTGGACAAATTGATATGGACTAATTAATTTATATCATGTGAAATCATGTGTCGAAATCATCTTAAATATAGACACATGTCAGTACATGGAATAATTTAACACAATACATAGCAAAGCCTAAGGTTAGACTTCTGTAATCATATAGACTAATAAAAGGAAATGTAAACTTTGAACTCCTATTTTGCTTAATGCTCCAACATAGCAATAAACGAGAAACAATGAGTACTAAAGCCATCACAACCTGGAAGAACCCAAGTGTCCATCATTTGCACTGTAGTGTCCTCAAAAATCCTTCTTTTCAAGAGTTGCAGTTGTATCATAGATTGATCATTCATCCATGTATCAAAATAGTTGTTATATGGATAAGAACTATCTATCACTATATTCTGTTTTCCCCAAAAAGTGACATTCAGGCTGCATTTGTTTCAGTTGAAAATAGATTTGAGAAAACAATTTACACCCTGCCATGTGTTTGGTTGTGCATGGAATATTTGGTCAAACGGAAAATCATTTCCGTTGACTGTAAAATGAGCTTGATTGAAGTGTAAAATAGATTTGTAATCTATTTTACCTTCAAACCATTTCCAGAAAAAAAAAAAAAAAAAAAAAAGGAAAAAAAAAAAGAACCGAACCAAGAGAAAGAGGCCGGTCATCGTTAAAGAGAGAGAGAGAGAGCCGCCCACCGTCAGAGAGAGAGAGGCCGGTCACCTAAACTTGAGATCGACTCCACCGCCATCTGGGTTGTGCCTCTCACCGCCGATCAAGCAAAGATCTACTCCACCGCCAATTTGCTCTGTTTCTCTCTTTCTCCCTTTGCCACCCATGTCACTGATCTACCCTTTTTCTCTCTACCCATATCGAGCAAACCACCGTAAGACGAGTGACCCACTGTAACCCAGTCGCCTCCGTCGCGTGATCTTGCCTCCGCCGCTTCTAGATCAAACCCAATCGCCTCTCTCTCTTCCTTCTTCTCTCAATTTGACCAGATTTGATGATTTTTTTTTTTTTTTTGGGTTTTGTTTCTTTTGTGTTTATCTATTGAGAAATGATATTATATATTTGTTTAGAAGCTGAGAAAATGTGAGCAACAAGCAGAAAATGTGTTTTTTATAGTATTTTCAAGAACACAACCAAACACTAAAAAAAAAAAATTTCAAAGTATTTTTTAAAATGCCACCAAACACCTAAAAATATTTTTTTTCCGAAAAATATTTTTACCTGAAAATATTTTACACTTAGAAAACATTGTACATAGAACCAAACACAGCCTCGTAAATTGAATTTGACATATGATTTGTGGTTTGCAACAGCCAGCCTTCAAAATGTCAACATACAAAATTTCATAAAACACATAATTTTTTTTTTTTGAGTAAAATAAAATACATAGTTGAAAGTAGAAATTATATGATAAATAAATATTGAATGACTTTTTGGTGATTAATGACATATCAACTTATTAAACTACTCTCTCAAAAAACTTATTAAACTAAGTCCTTTTAAATATACACCATTATCAATTTTTTAAAAAATTTCTCTCCTCTTCCCGTGTGTGTGTTAAAAATACTTATTGTTCTAAAAAAAATTATTAAACTTAGGCGAAAACACTATTTTGGTCCCTATATTTTGAAGTCACAATCAATTTGGTCTGTACATTTTGGTAATAATCAATTTGATCCATGTTATTTTTAATTTAGAGTCAAATTAATCCTTGCAGTTAACTTACTAATGAAAAATGTTTATGTGACAAATGGTGTACACAACTGACACATTTAAAGTTTACATGGCTTATATAATAATATTGAAAATTGACAACTCATCATTTTAATTAATAAAAATGCAGTGTCATAAACAGACACCCAGGACGAAAGAAAATGAAAATATGCCAAAGACTGAAATATAAAATTTAATTCCCTTTAATTTTCTTTCATTTTCTTGCGGTCCAAATGCGCACAAACATCGAAGATCTACAAAAACTGTCTATGTGTATTTGAAATTGTGAAAATTGAAAATCCAGAGGTGCCAATTTCTTGCCAGTGTTCTCACCGCTATCCCAAACCCTCTGCAAGCTACTGAGAGCGTTGAGTAAGGTTTTAGCTCATTTGGCCTTCTGCTGCACCATGTAATCATAATCCTCGCTTCGTCAATGAGCTCAATGCAAAACAAGCAACCGAAGACCATGATAGGATTTTTGTTTACTCTTTTAAAAATGAATGTTAGTCCTTTACCAAAAAAAAAAAAACGTCTTCTACCATCTCTGTTCTTTCTTGTGGTATCTTCCTTAGTCCCCCAATGAAAACTCAAAGCACACAAGCCACAACCCCACACTATACATGCTAGTACAAATCAACTCCATTTAGTCTACATCCCTATTCTTCATCTTTAACTGAAATCCCCAAATTCCAAAATTCAAATCATCTTCCATGGCTGCACCATCAACTGAAATCCCCAAGCTTTGTATTCCACCCACTAGACTGAAACTACGACTCCATCCACTGGTCTTTCATATCTTACTTTCAGTTTTCACGTTCCAATAGAAGATTTTTGATGTTTGTGTTTGGATTGCAAGAAAATGAAAGAAAATAAAAAGGAATTATATTTTCTGTTTCGGTCTTTGGCTGATTTTTTTTTATTTTCTTTCATCTTTGGTGTTTGTTCATGACCTGGCACTTTTATTAATTAAAATGATAAGTTATCAATTTTTAATATTATTGTATAAGTTATGTAAGTTTTAAATGTGCCAGCATACCGTTTGACACTTAAGTATTTTTTGTTAATGAGTTAACGATAGGGACTAATTTAATACTAAATTAAAAATAACAGAGATTAAATTGACTATTATCAAAATGTAGAGATCAAATTAATTGTGATCCCAAAATATATGAACCAAAATAATATTTTCACCTTAAACTTATATAGTAAAATTTGTAGTATTTCTCCCATCACTCTAATGAATATGCATACAAAGTAAATAATATTACCCTTATGGATAATAATCTTTTTTAGTTGAATTCTATGAGCATTAATGATCTCGACACCCAGGGCGGCGCCAACTTGTCTCCAAGGGGTTCCAGTCAACCCCTAACTTGCAAAAAAATTATTTATATATAATATTTTTAAAAATTATTTATTTAATCATCCTAAAATAAAAACTTGAATGCCCTAAAAGACACCCAAAAAAAAAAAAAAAACAAACCAATTCATATTCAACACCAAATTTTATTTTGGCCTTTTTAAATTAGAATAAAAAAATTCCAACAACAAATTAATTTGATCTAAACTTTTTTTTTTTAAAAGCAAGTCCAAAAAAAATTATTCTTAATGAATCACAATGGCCAATAAGTTGTCAAAACTGAGTTGAATTGTTAAATAAAAGAATTGAAAAGGGTTAAGATAAAAACTAATAAATAATAAATTAAAGTATCTTCTTTTTTCTTTTCATTTTTTTGAGAAACCAAACCAAGAATAGCCTGGGAATTTATTCCTAAATGCTTAATAAACATCAACTAAGAGAAGAGGTGAAATAGCCTCAAGTGAATCTTCCAACCAAACCTCTAAATCCATACAGTCTCTCGCCTTTATTTAATAAGAGACTATAAATGATTTCCAAGATTTAATATTTGCAACAATAATTAATATTTTCATTATACTAATAAACAATATGCCCAATGAATTTATAGTTTATCATTTATTCTCTTACTAGTATTATTGGTAAATTTATCTCCTACCTATGGTTCATCTTCTAAGAGAACTTGCGTTGACTTCAAAAATCTTCTTTGGGTTACAAGAAAATATATCATCTTATCATCATAATTATTAAGATGAAATAAGAAAATATAATTTACAGAGAGGTCTTTGTTAACCTCTCCAACACGACCCTAAAAAATATTCCTGGAGCCCATTGTCATCACCAAATCATTGTATGCTCCTGTATCATAAATGCACGTTTGATGTTGTTCTAATTGTCATTGTTATGCACCTTCAATTTCAGCTGCACTTTCAATTTCAGCCACATTCAGTGGCGACTCCAGAAAATTTTTTCAGGGTGTTTCTTAACAAGCATAAATTATACAATCTAATAAAAAGAAAATTTTATATATTGACAACAACAACAATAAAAAAACACGCAAATACATAAAATTTACAATTGTCTTCTACGAGTTTTCATATCTTGAAATCGTTGCATGATAGTCTCGTTAACAATGCTACAAGCTACATCTTTTTCAATATACACAACTAAGCAATCATTCATGAACCGATCTCCCATTCGATTGCGCAGTTCATTCTTTACATATTTCATTGCTGAAAAACTTC
Organism: Lithocarpus polystachyus; assembly: GCA_033629205.1. NCBI lineage: Eukaryota > Viridiplantae > Streptophyta > Magnoliopsida > Fagales > Fagaceae > Lithocarpus > Lithocarpus polystachyus. The sequence goes on from CM066173.1 coordinate 14,555,917, forward strand.
TTTCTACTGTTGCAGTAACAACTGGAAGGGTCAAAGCTAACTTCACAAGAAAATAGACTAAAGGATAAGTCTCATGCTTCCTTGTGCTCACTAACTTTTTAGCAAGTTCACTAACCCCTTGAAGCTCTAAAAATAAGTCATTGCTACGCATATCAAAAATATAGTTCTAAAGTTGAGAGTCAAGTGCCAAAATATCTGTCCCAAGAAAATTAGAGGGATAGAACTTAGCTAGACGTATCAACTTTTCCTTATCGAAAGCCACAAATGAATTACTTGGATTCAAGCAAGCCATACAATGTAGCAAATCGGTATTCGCCTCAGAAAAGCGGTTGTTAAGCTCTTGAAGTTGCATATCTATAACTGTGTAGAATAGCTCAACACAATAATGATGTAAATTTGTATTTTGTTGAGTGTTGCGTCGCGGCCTCCCACTAACTACAAATATTTCATCCATGTTCAAAATAGAAATATCATGTGTGGTACAAATTAAAGACACTTCAATCAATAAAGATTTCCACTCATCATCTCTCATCACTTGCAATCGTTGCTTAAACACTTTAACAAGATCCATAGCATTTACTATATCTTTTTTTTTTTTTTTTTTTTGCAATGCTATCGACAACTCATTTGTGATCCCTAAAATGTTTTTCATCAAGTGTAGAGCAAAGACAAATTCAAAAGATAGAATTGACCTCATAATAGATCGAGCTTCAACTTTTTGGTCGGAGAGGCCATCTTCTTCAATAATCTCAAGTACATCAACAATAGCAGAGAACATCAAAATCAAGTTGAGAATAGTCCCATAATATGATCCCCAATGTGTATCACCAGGGTGTTTAAGATTTGTCTCTTGATTCAAACCTTGCCCACTTCTACGTACACCATTCTCTAAATCTTCTCTAATTTTAGCAAATTGTGCATCTCAAAGAGCATTTCGTCTCTTACAAGAGCCTCCAACAACAGTTACTAAATTACTAACCACATAAAAAAATTAAGCAATAGTAATGTGATTTTTAGCAACGGCAACAAGTGTCAATTGAAGTTGATGAGCAAAACAATGGACATAAAATGCTGAATTATTCTCTTTCAAAATTAAAGTTTTTAGACCATTGATATCACCTTGCATATTACTAGCCCCGTCATAATCTTGCCCACGTAGGTTCGATGAACTCAAATTATGTTCACAAAGTAAACATTCAATAGCATTTTTGAGTGACAGAGCGGTGGTACTTGCTACATGTACAACACCAAGGAACCGCTCTATAATAATTCCCTTTTTGTTCACATAACGAAGAACGAGGGACATTTGTTCTTTCACTGAGATATCACGTGACTCATCAACTAATATTGAAAAGAACCCATTGTCAAGATCCTTGATAATGACTTTGGATGTTTCACGTGCAATTGCATTCACAATGTCTTTTTGAATATCAGAGTGGGTAAGCTTGCAATTTTTCGGAACTCTTTGCAACACTTCATTAATAGATTCATTGTGATCCCCCAAAAATTGTAGAAGCTCAAAGAAATTTCTTTTATCACTTGAACCTTGAGATTCATCGTGACCATGAAAAGCTAATCCCCGGCATAGAAGGAATCTTATGCAATCAACTATTGCATTTAATTGAACCCGATAGTCAAGTTTATCTTGATTTGATTGCTTAACCAAAACACTTTGAATGTGTTGCTTTTCCTTCAGTAGATCTTCACTCTTCTTGACAGCATGGTTATGAGCACTATTAACTCCTCCAACATGGGAATCTAATTTCGCAAGCTGATTCCAAAGTTTGAATCCCTTTGTTACAAAAGTATCACCTCCTCCTTGCTTACCAACATCTTGCCCAAATAGGTAGCAATAAAAACAAAATACCGCATCCTTGTCTATACTATATTCCAACCAATTTCTACCTACATACCATTCAGATCTAAATCGACGAGGCTTTCCAGAAAAATGTGATATAGGGTAATCATGAACAGGTTGACAAGGGCCTTTTGCTAAATAATATCTTCTTATTTCATCATGATTATTAGGATGATAAGATGATATCTTTTGTCGTAGCCCAGGATCAGAAGGAAGATTTTCTAAGTCAAAGTCAACACGAATTCGCTTAGAAGATGAAGATGAATCTTGCACAGGAGATGAATCTTGTACAGGAGATGAATCTTAGATACGTGGTTTTCTTATTAAATATTTGTCCATAATTCTAGCAAAAAGATAAACAATAAACTATAAGTTCATTTGAAATATTAGTAAAATTATTAATTATTGTTGCTTAATTGTTTCATTAATTTGTTTGTGTTTTATAAACTATAATTTGTTATATTGTTGTTTCATTAATTATTAATTATTATTTAGCTTAACATAACTTAATTTGTTTGTCTTTTATAATGTATTGTTTAATTATATAGCTTTAATTATTGTTGTTTAGCCTAATAATAAACTATATTTCCTTAATTTATTTGTTATTAATTATATTACTTTAATTTATTATATTGTTTAGCTTTATGTGCATATTACACTAAAAAAGCCACCACTGATGTGCTGATGTGCACAACACATCCCATGTGCAGCACAAATGCACAATAATTAAAGCACACATAGCACTAAATGTGCAGCCTCCCCCCCCCCCCCCATATGCGGCTGTGCCCATCTACCCCACCCCACACAACACACAAGCACACCTCATCATGTCCCTGCCAATCAGAAAATTTCACAATCATACATTCACATTTACACTAAAAAACAATTAATATCACAACTGACAACACCAACACACTACACACACCAACACCAACAGATAAAATAAAACGGTAAAAGCCAAATTCAAAAGTCAAAAACAGACAAAAGTCACAAACTTTTTTAATAAAGCAATAAAGTTCGGCCAATCACAGCCGGGCTCAGTTCAAAAGAGAGGGAGAGAGAGTTAGTCCTATTAAAGAATAAAGATTAAAGAGACACAAGAGAGAGAGAGTTCCATTCATTTCATTTTAAGAATTTTTAAGTTCAGATAGAGAGAGAGAGAGAGAGAGAGAGAGAGAGAGAGACTGAGAGACTGAGAGAGTCAGAGAAAAAGAGAGAAGGAGAAGGTAGCTTGAAAAAATGAAATACCTTGAGCTTGAGGGAGGAAGCACCGGACTGACTGGAGCAGCCGAGCAGGGAGGAGGCGAGCTGTCAGCGACGACGACAAGAAGGCAAAGCGGCGGAGGGCGAGACCGATCCGATGTAACGTGGAACGACGATCTTCGACGAGCTATGACCGACCCGATCTCCGACGAGCGAGCTGTCTGTGACCGATTCGATCTCCGTCTGGCATCGCGTTTGTTGGCTTGAGTCAAGCGGCGTTGGGACTGAGTTTAGGTTTGCTTTAGGCTTTTTTAGTGGTTTTTTTTTTTTCTTTTGTTTTTTGATAAAGCCTTTGCCGTTTAGTGATATCTGATTTAGACTTAGGGACTAAGTCGATGGTTGCTCTGTTTTTTTTTTTTTTTTTTTTTTTTTTTTTTTTTTTTTTTTTTTGGAGAATCCGTGGGTTTGGAAAATTTGTTTGTTTGATGGGCTTGCCGTGGGCTTGGCTATGTTACAATATTTTATTTTATTTTTTCAGATTTTAGTTCAAATTTTTTTTTTGGCTTTTTTTTTTTGGCTTGAAAGTAGATTCGTAGAACATCTAAATTTTTTTTTTTTTTTTAATTTGAGGGTGTTCCTAATTCTATGGTTGAGGGTGTTCCTATTATAGGGTAAATATAAAAAATTAAAAAAAAAAATTTCAGGAATTTTTTCAAGTCAAGGTGTTCCTAGGAACACCCTAAGTTGCAAGTGGCGTCACCACTGGCCACATTGGTGAGCCTGATATTGTACGACTTTCCTTGTTATAGGCCCCAATGAGGGCAAGCCCCACAGTGAACATAGCAAAGCACCATAACTACAAGTAGTTTTGCCTTTGGAAATCAAGATTGCAAGAACACAACAATATTGCTAACTAAGAAGGTAATGATCAGCCCAATACCATTTCCAAGTTGCAATTTTGGCAACCTTAGGACTATTTCACAATCATAGTCTCTCATATATAATAGCCATATAATAGGGGCAAGTATGGGAAGAGAAAGAATGAAAGTGAGTATGGTTGATAACATTTTCAAGAGTTTTGCTTGGGTTGCTTTCCTTATCATGGAACCTTTTGGTTGATTCTTCTCTTATGTCAAGGGTGTTATAAAACAGCGGAAGCGCAAAATTATCCAGATTGATTGTGAAAATATTTTAGACTTGAGAAAGATTTCCAAACAAACAATAGGAACAAAAAAAATTAATACAAAAGAAAATAGACACAAAACACCATGAATTACGTGGTTCAGCAATAGCCTACATCCACGAGCAATGACGAACAAATTTCACTATAACAAATTTGGGATAATACAAAATGGTGTAGAGACACTCTCACAAACCCAAATCCCAAATACACTCAAATAGCTCTCTCTCACAAATACAAACCAAAGAACCAAAGGTTCACAAATACCAAATACGAATACCAAATACCAATTGTGCTCAAACCAAAGAGATAACCACAAATCAAATCCAAAAGTTGCAACAAATCAAGAAAGAGCAAATCTCCAAACCGCAGAACCAAAAATCAAGCAGTAACAAACCTCTCTCACTATTCCAAATTGCAACCACAAATATCAAATAACCAAACCAAGAGAAAACCTCTTTTTCTCACACACACAAAACTCTAAATTTGCAGCAACACACTCTGTTTATATAGGATATTCAAGTTGGCAAATATGCAAGTCCTTCAAGCAATAGAATTTGATATGTAATTTCCTTGTGTCCACATACACCATACTAATCCAAGCAAAAGACAAAGTTTACTCCAATTATAACTCTAAATCACATCGTTGTCTCTCAAGGTCGGCTAAATCAAATCAATCTCATGTTGGACTCCAAAGTCAAGTAGAATTCCAAGACTAATATAAGAACAAGTCTCCTTCACCACGTGAAAAGAGATCCAATTCAAGTAGACCTCCACCAAATGACTAGTCATCCAAACAAGGAGTCCTAGTTCAATTTAAACTAGGCAAAAAACAAGTGAATCCACTTATAGTGGAATTACTCCCATATAGATCATGTATGTGCATAAAAAGCCCCTAAATTCAAGCCATATCTCTATAAGGGGTGGTACTAGGAATTTTTGCTTGAGGGGCCAACTTCTATTCTTGTAGGCTATATCTTTTTTAAAAAAAAAATGCTTAAATAGTTGTAAATATTATAAAGGATTAAAAAAAAAAATTGGGGGGCCATAGCCCTCACACCCTTGGCTGTAATTCCACCCTAGTCTTATGTTACAGTCGCTGACTCACTGCCACTACTTCTCCAGAGTTTGCATCTTTTACCATATTTAAGTATTTGTCAGGGACGTTTTACGACAAGGGCCAAAAATGTGAGAATGGCCCATATCTCCCCTTGGGTTCTTTAGAAATGTTTCTTTGTGGAGAATCAAGCCCAACATTCCAAATGTATAATAAACAAAAGGCTAATGGTGCTTTAACAAGAGAAAAATCAAGTATTTGGGGGGCCATAGCCTCAACGCCCTTGGCTGTAATTCCACCCCAGTCTTATGTTACAGTCACTGACTCACTACCACTGCTTCTCCAAAGTTTGCGTCTTTACCATATTTAAGTATTTATCAGGGATGTTTTGCGACAAGGGCCAAAAATGTGAAAACGGCCCAAATCTCCCATTGGGTTCTTTAGAAATGTTTCTTTGTGGAGAATCAAGTCCAAAATTCCAAATGTATAATAAACAAAAGGCTAATGGTGCTTTAACAAGAGAAAAATCAAGTATTTGGGGGGCCATAGCCCCCACATCCTTGGCTGTAATTCCACCTGTCTTATGTTACAGTCACTGACTCACTGCCACTGCTTCTCCAAAGTTTGCATCTTTTACCATATTGAAGTATTTGTCAGGGACGTTTTGCAACAAGGGCCGAAAATGTGAGAACGGCCCAAATCTCCCCTTGGGTTCTTTAGAAATGTTTCTTTATGAAGAATCAAGCCCAAAATTCCAAATGTATAATAAATAAAAGGCTAATGGTGCTTTAATAAGAGAAAAATCAAAATGCCATAACTGAATTACAAGAAAATGAAGAAAAAACATAGATCTGAAACTTCGATCCACAGTCAACAAGAAGAGAAAATTGAGACAGGTTGTGAGGAAGAGAGGGAAGGTTCTCCTACACCCATATTTTTACCCCTTGGTTATAGAATTGTGAGAATGTTAGCTAACTGAATAAGCTTTTACTCTAAAGATTCAACTATATGGGTAAAACATGATTAGTTGATTTTTGAGCTGAAGAGAGTTTTGTATTGAGTTTGGGGTGTTGCTCATGACTGGTTTTTGGTAGTAGAAGAGGCTATTATCCCCCATAAGTCCATGACACTAATTTGGTGTCTTGGCATAGGTTGCTTTTTTTTTAAGAAAGAGTTTGGTATGCTTTTAACATGATTTGGGAAATAAATGGGTTTGCTCTAATTGGCTACCTTCTATCAGCCATTTCAGATTATTGGAATACTCACTTATGTGAGGGTTAGCAGTTGGAGTTGGCCAATAAGAGCCAACTATGTTTTGAAGGCAAAAATGGTTTAGGGTAGAAACTTTGGGCCACAAACAACCAGAGCATAAAAAATCTTTTGGGGTGGATATTTCGGGTACAAGACCTCCTCCATGAGCCTAAAGTGCTACTAGTGTCCCTTGCTTACTTGATAGCACACATGGGCTAGGTTCAAGCAAAAGATCCGAAAGAAACCGACTCATACCTTCAAATCACACTTTCTCAATTTCCCCCATTTGTCGCATGAGCTTGAGTCATGCTTTAAAATGATAAAATATAATAAAATACATGAATTGGACCTACAAGGCGGTTGGGCTTGGTTGAATCAGACTTGTAGAAATGTGTCATGAAAATGGATATCAACAGTATTCAAGTCTTGTAACCTTTAACATTTTTTCTATTATGTTTATTGTTTAAGAGAAAAGTTAACAAATGCTCTAAGTGCATTGGTTTAAAATATATTTTTTATAAACTCTTTTTGGGAAAAGAAAAAAAAAATTTTTGACCCATTGTTGTTTAATAAGTCCAAAAAAAAAATGTACATATTTTGTTGGTTGAGGAGAGATTTGGGGACGGTCATGTGATATTTCATATTTGTAACAACATAGTCAAAACTCAAATTCCTAACTAACTGATGTGAAAGTCAAATTTTCAAAACAGCATTATAAATGACTCGTGTCCTTGAACTAACCATGGAAAGGGTTAAAATAAATTTAAAATGTTTCTAGATATCAATAAAAAAATTTTAATTTGAACATTGCATGCCTTACAAAAATAAATAACAACTCATTTTGGTAATAGTTGTAGGTTCCAGTTAGCATAACTAATAAAGTCTCCGATGACAACAGACGCCATAGTTTGAAGCTTTTTCTTAAAAAGAAAAAAAATTTGGTAATAGTTTTCTTTTATATAGAATTATTTTCTAATATAAAAAAGAAACTAATCACGTAAAATATTTATAAATCCTAAGAAATATAAAACTATGATATGGAACAAATTTAAAGTCCGGTTATATTCAAGATGAATGATGCTTGATTGATTGTTGAAAATTCTTAGCACAAATTTCAGGAGCTCCGTGTAAAAAGAAACAAACTTTGACTAAGGGAGTATTTAGATACCACTTATTTTGCTAAAACTGAAAAATTATTGTTGAAAATACTATAAATAAAGGTACAAGTTAGTTGAAATAGTATAGTGAAATTCATGAATAGTGCCAAAAAGTACAGTGGAACTCATAAATAATAGCAAAAATAAGCTGAATAGTGAAATAATTTTCATTTTTCATCCAAACCCAAATGCACACTAGCTAAACTGTGCGCAAAGCTCGTCAATTTACTTAGCTGAAAAGAAGTTCATCAAGTTTTTTAACCTTTGCAACAATAGCTTTTAAGCTTTTGCAAAAATAATTGGAAGCTGGAACCTTTAAAAGAGATATGTCAACCCCCTCCATGCAGTCTTTGTTCCTCAAGCTTCGTACAGTTTCAGATGGAAGGAAAACATTCATAAATTGGATGAAATATAAGGAACTTCAATGCATAATTGGAGCAATAGGTGTCTACTTATCCCATTTCTTGAAATGCAAATGCCAATTAAGAGTTAAGATTACATTATGAAATAAGTAATAATACATTTTTAAAAATGAGATAAAAATAAATACTATGGGATCCAATTACGATTTAAAACATAAGTTTTATTTACAGGTTGACTTAGAATTTGTAACCCCCAAAACATCTGGCAAATAATGTAATACAGTCAGGCATTGATTGTAATACTACCCCTTTACAGGTTTTTGTTTTAGAATTTGTAATCCCCAAAACTTTTGGCAAATAATGTAATACAGCCCAATATTGAGTTATTGATACAATAATCCCAACAGCTCTTACAAGGCTAAAACCAACCTGACCATCTACAGAAAATAACATGGAAAGGAATGCCTGTTATAAAGTTGCATAATGAATCATTTGCACAAAAATCTGACAATTATACCATTGGCAGGTAATCCACAAAAGGAGAAAGTCATATCTCAAAGGACCGGAGACAACACAACATCAACATGCATACCTTATTTTACTTTTGAACTAAAGATAGAAGACCAACACTTACCTGAAATTCATAAACACAATCCAAGATCCCAAATCCTGAAATTCTGTTTTAAAGCACAAAGTCAAATTCTGAATCTTAGACATTAGAAATCCCTCCCTAAAGCTACACAACATCACAATTTTTAAAAGCCCCAAGTTAATATCCACCTTGGTCACTATGGACTTCTACTTTGACTAGGATGTTAACTTTCTAAATAGAAGGTTCCAGAATGTTGTCACTAGCAAGAAGCTTAACAAAAAACATTGTTCCAGATGGGTTCTGCAGTACCACAGCTAATCGGATTTAAGATCTTGGGTAGAAAAGCGATATGAGACTCCATTCTGCTCACCATTGCTTTTCAATTCCCCTTCAACTGTATTAGATTTAAAATAAAATAAAAAGCAACGTAAAATAATTAGTAGGAAGAAGAAAATACAAAACCCAAGATAGAAAAGATCTTCCCTGCATAAAACAAAATAAAAAATTCATGATAAAAATATAAAATGCAAGGCGGTTCAACCTCCAGGACAACCATTCAATACATTCTACATAAAGAAGAACACTTACCTGCTTGCTAAATCAATATGAATAAAATTATGGTGAAACAAGTGTCTAGAAAGTTCCTGAGTTACTCAAATTTTGTCTTTCTCAAGATATGAAACTAATCAAGTTGTCAAACTGATTCAAGAATCTTTGACCCATACCAAATAGTTGCATCAAGATTTTCCAAACCCCGCAAATGTTAACAAAAATGTCAAATAGGCTCTAACCAAAATGCCATAGTACATAATTAACATTCTAACAAAAACAAAAGGATAAAGAGAAGGGCAAGGTATTATTGGTTACCTTTTGAAGGATCTTCTTCTGATATCGATAGCCCTGAAGAAAACAATCAAAGAATAATTATTGCAGAAACATCTTTCAGTTGCAACCATTTTACAATGTGTATGTTAAAACTATAATTAAATGATTAAATTCATCATTTTTTAGTAGTTTAAGCTTTTGGGAGAATTAGTAATTTAACATGGTGACAGAACAGAAGATCCTAATTTTGATCCATGGCTTTACTCTACTTCCCATTTAAAATGTCAATAAAAAATCCCATGTGTTGGGACCCACTTATCAAGGGGGAATTTAGGCCCACATGTGAGGGAGAGTATTAAACTATGGTTAAATAATTAAATTCACCATTTTCTAGTAGCTTACTTTTGGAAGAACTGGTAATATAACAATGTACATAGCAAAATAAATTTTTTGAAAAATTTTGATAATACCTTGTCAGTTCCATAAATGTAATCACAGTAGGTGAACACCGAAGCAAAGTTGCTTTGGCTTTGTCCTCCAACATAATGATGGTAGTCATGATACTCAGCACCACCGTAAAAAGGAATGTATTTAGTGGGACTCCAAGGGAAGTCATACCTGTAGTGCAAAACATATGTTCAACATTTTTCTGCTGCCCTCAGTGGTAAAGAATTCCATATAGAAGACAACAAGGATATAGAGTAGCATGTGAAAGTGAAACCATACAACATTTGTACTAATCAACTCCTTTTTTTTTTCTTTGACAGATGATTACCTACCTATAAAAAAAAATGGAGCTGATTAGTACAAAAATCCATACAAAGGAAGAACCATCATAGGTGAATTCCCAGAACATGCAAAACAATGATAGACATGTAATTTAAGCGACTGAATTCCTGGAACATAATAATCCAAGTCACAAGTCACAAGCGACATTAGTATATTACTTATTCACTAAACCCACCCAGGGCCAGATGTAATACTCAAAAGACCAAAATATTCATCCGTTAAAACCCCACCTACGAAGCAGCAATTATTGTAATCATTGTCTTGTGGCCAGTTCACAACCATCTCGAGGCGAACTACACGGATCCTTTTTCACATAGGCTATCATCTAAAACTCACTTTACTTGGTACTTTTTCTTTCCAGGACTATTTTGATCTCATTAGTCAAACCCACTTGCAGACATCAAAGACCATAGAGCTCTCTTTTTGAATGAGCTGCTAAGATCATCCACAATAGTATTAAAAAATATCAAAAGATGTCTAACTCTCTATTAAACTGAACAGATAATCACACCAGCCTTTTTCCCACTAAAAATTTCTCTTTCATACTTATTCTTGATGATGTTGGCATACCAATGCATCTTTCTAACTTTCTTTATCAAAAATTGCAGCATATCCCATCCTACCCTTACAGCTCCATACAGGTTGCAGAGGCTTCAGTGACTTCTTGGGAAGTTGGCTATCAACTAACTATAAAAAAAAATTAAATAGAAAAATTTAAAAATAAAAGAAATAAAAAAAAAAACTTCTTTTTTCCCAAAAGTCACTGGATTAGAACTCTTGCGGGTAGAGTTCTGCAGATGCAATTTACAACCCTGATATGACAATAGGCATAAGGTATGATACAGCACGTACAAAAACATTGATTCAAGGATAATGAAACAAGTTTGTACTTATTTTTTATTATTAAAATAACATTCACTTTCAACACTGCCTCTATTTCTATCAGTCTCTCCCCATGGAAGTATGCATACTTAAATTACTAAGTTACTTTTCATAATCCTGACCAATATCTTGTCTTTCCTCTCCCTCACTGTAATTAACTTGTAAGTTGTAAGCCTTTAACAACTCTTCTTTATGGTGATTAGTAGATTTTGTAAGATCACTGTGGACTAGCAAGCACACTCTTACCTAAAACTAGGCCTAATAACAACCCCCCCACCCCACCCCCCCCCCCCCCCCCCCCCCAAAAAAAAAAAAAATTTGATGTGGTGCAAAAACAAGAAATAGCATCCAAGGAGACTAAAAAAAATGAATTAAAAAGATAGTCAGGCTTAGAGTTACTTAATATGCAAAAAGAGTCATATAGTATCAACTATCATGACAACAATCTCTAGGGACTCCAATAACTAATCAGTTATGTGCACATTGCCAAAGCTTTTACAAAGTTTAATAAAGAAATGATAATCATCAATGAGGCAGTCCTTAGATGGCATGCACAAGACATTTATAAATAAATAGAAAACCTTTTACATCAATGTTGCATATGTAAAAGTTTCAAAGTTGACTTTTAGGGATGGCAACTGATCTGAACTGCAAAATTAAAGTAATTCATATGCACCCACAACTATCACCCTCCATCTAACTGTCAACAGATTTCTAAACTGAAGTTTCCAAGTTTCAGCATATCTACCTCATACTTTTATATTTGTTAATGTATAAATGATTCGTTTTGCTAATTTGTTTGTGTAAAAATTAACAGTAACTCACTACTCAAAAACAAAATAACAACAAAGCAAAGAACTCCCTTCTCTGCCCCCAGCCATCCACCATCAAAAAAGAAAAATAAAAGAAGAAAAGCAAAAAGGCATCACACTGACCCTAGGACCCCTCAACAAAAAGGCAAGGCACTATTGAAGATTCATGAAATCCAATGTACTTTAAATAGAATTCTATTACTAGAGAAAAGAAATAAAGAATGAAAAAAATTCTAAAGTTGGCATCATTTCATCACACTCAACTAAAGCAATAAAGAATAGTAAACAAGTAAATGAGTCAAGTGTATCATGCATACCCGCTATGTGTATCAATCGCCTCTATATTCCGCAAAGAAATCCACAACCAGAATGTGATCATGTGACCAGGCACCATGGCTGGCCCAAGGAAAGATGGAATCCCGAGGATCAAAACCTCGGCCCAATGCGCATATGGTGCTGCATATCCAATTGGAGCTGTGTATTCATGGTGAACTCGATGAATCTTTTCATATCCCCATTTGTTATGCAGAAACCTGTGGATCCAGTAATTGGTATAATCCTCTATCAGAAAATATACTAACAACTGTGCAAACATTTCCCATCCTGAAGGCAATGGCAACCCCGCTCGAATCCCAATCATCTGTCGATGAACACAAATTTGCTCAAAATTCAATACTTCAAAAATTATTCCAGAAAGATAAAGGACAGGTCCATGAGAACTAAAATTACCAAAAAGAAAAATCTCCAAATAAAAAGGCCCATTATTTCATTCAGAAGTTCAAGATTTTAGGCATAATTAGCCCCAAAAAAAATCTCATAAATTCAGAAGCTTGCAAATCTCATTAGGCACATGGAACAGAATTTGCAATGATTACTTCAAATCAGGACAACTGCCAAAAGCTCGAATCATAGAAATTGTTTGACATTACAAACAATCACGGAATTCGTATTGCATTGAAAACCCAGTAAAAATATCATAAAATAAAGATGAAAACTTTATTCAAAAAACATATATAATCACCAAATTTCACAACCCCACAATCACCATTGCAAAGAAATTGAGAACCCCAACAAGCCAACATTGTAAAATAATCAATAAAACCAGAGATTTGGCAGAGCCCAAAAGCAAATCCAAATCTCATTCCCAAAAACACAAAAAAGCATACCTTAATAGAAGGGTAAGAAACGAGCTGTAGAGGACCGACAACGAGAAGGAAAATGCGCATAACATCCTTGTAGCAACGAAAAATCTCGGGCCAAGACAACCTAACCTTTGGCTGAATCTTGTATCGATCAACGCCAGCCAAGCGAGTGAGCTCAAAAAAGACCAGAGGAAGAGGGATCACTGAGAATACAATGAAAAGGAAGATAATGTTGTGGCAGTAAAGGAGGTAGTCGGACTTGCTAGCCGAGTAGTTGAACCAAATGGTCTCCGCCGTGGTCAGGTTGCGGCCAAGCGCCGCCGACGCCTCCTGTATTGTCTCGTACGGCAGCATTTGGACGGTAACTACAATGACAGACCGACGGCGGAGATTTGGTCCAGGAAGTGGGTCTCTCTCTCTCTCTCTAAATTCAATGAATTGGCTGACACACGCACACAAAAAGAGAGTTTGCGACTTTACAACGTTGTTTTGTTTGTGTTTTTTTGGATAGGATGAGACGCAGGGTAGGTAATATAGAGCGGGGATGAGCTGTATGTGTCTTAAAATATGCGGGAATTTTCAAACCACCTCTTGTTTCGTGTTATGTGACTGTTAAATTATGACGAACGCAAACCCATTCATGCCTAAAATTTCCATGGCTGTTTCACTGTTTGTGATGTACTCGTTTTGAGTTCTAATGGAGTGGGTGTACAACATATATATAGTAATATATATCATAAATCTTACGTCCTAGCTTTTCTTTTCTTTTCTTTTTTGGGTTTTTGATTAGGGGAATTATTGTACAAGTGGGAGGAGTACACTTTATGAGTAGCTAGTTTTGGATAGGATTGATGTTAGTTATGTACTTGTAGATGGATAGTTTTAAGTATTTGTTTGGTTGGAGATTTTTTGGTGAACGAGAAAAAAAGAAGAAAGAATATGTCACTTTCCTCGTGTTTAATTTGAATATGTTATAAAAATATTGTGAATATAATAACATCTAAATAATGGATTAGATTGAGTAAGTGTACCATATATATACTAAAGTGTTTGTTTGAAAACAACTTATTTAGTTGAAATTGAAATTTTTTTGCTAAAAGTACAGTATATAAAGTTAAAAGGTAGTTAAAATAGTACAGTGAGACTCATAAATAATACCAAAAAGTATAATGAGACTTAAGAATAGTAGCAAAAATAAGCTAAATAGTAAAAAAAAAAACTAATTTTTTAAGACAATGCCGAACGCACTCTAAATTTATCATAAATCTTAAGTGCTAGCTTTTTTTTGTTTTTGAGTAAGGGAATTATTAAACCTGCGGGACACTTTTTTCTTATTTTGATTATTGAAAAAAAAAACTTATGAGTAGCTAGTTAGGTTAGGATGTTAGTTATACTTTTCCTCAAACGAAATAAAGAGAAGAAAAAAAAAAAAAAAAAAGATGTATGTTGTTATCGAAATAGAGTAGTCTAGTTGTATGACCAAAATGTTTAGATTATTTGCATAAGCTCATGCAAATATTTTTGTCTATTTTAGAATAAGAATATTTTTTTTTTTTTTTACATACTCATTTTTAAAAACAGTTCACATTAAACTATCTATTTTACACTACATTTCATTAACATGCTATTTCATTATCAATTTTTTATTATTATTTAAAATCATATCTCTCTTTTCCTTACTGGTAAAGTAAAATACTATTAAAATATACATTTATAAAGCTAGAATAACTGTGTAATACACTGTTGTTGTAGCAAAAATATAAATATACAAATTTATAGATTGATTGATGTGGATAGTTTTTGGACTTGTTTTTTTGAATGAATATTTTTTTAAATATATATTTTCAATTATTTATTGGTTTGCATGCAAATATTTATCATAATTATATGTTTTTTCAAAATTTTATACAAAATTTGACTTAATTTCTTAAATATATTTAAAAATATTATCTAGTGGAGTATTAAACGGTGTCCATTGATGCACTAGTCTTTCCTTTTTGTAATAATTGTAGTAATTCACTGGTGAGTAGTTTTCTTGGGCGGTTCTTCCTTATCATCGTATAATTATGTTCATGGGTGGGTTTCAGTTAGCTCAACTAGTAAAGTCTCTGATAGTTAAATAAGAGATTTGGAGTTCAATTCCGGCTTACACCAAAAACTGATTGGTATTTTAGTCTAATGATAAAAAACTATTACTAAGAGTAAATGTCATAAGTTGTGAAACTCTCTCAAAAAAAAAAAAAAAAAGTTGCGTTTGTGGGTTTTCTTATCTAATAAAATAGTGTTTTCCTAAATAATTACATGGGAACCACATGTTTCCTTGAAAAAAAATTGTACTTTCTTTGGTAAAAAAACAATTATGACTTATGAGCCAATTAAAAGAGAGTCTGGAAAGTATCAGTATATTACACTATTCCAAACAATTAATCAAAGCGTCTTGTAATTGTTAATAAATCATTTTAGATAAATTTTAACATCACTTTTATAAATAATTAAAAAAAAAATTATTAGTTTTTTTTTCCCCTTAATCAAATGGTCCTCTTAATATGTGCTCTTAGAACATTTATTAATAGGCTATTTTAGGAAAGTTTTTATACCACATTTATGACAAATGTAGAAAATTGTAAAAAAAAAAAAGTCAATTATTTTTTCAAAAAAAATTTCTAAAAATACTTTCTAAATCAATGCTTTGAAAAATATTTCATTAATCAAATTTAGTATAATGATTTGATGTTCTTGAGGATTTTTTTTGTTGGAGGGGCAAACTGCATAATGAATGTAAATTTCCTTTTATCCCAAAATTAGTTTGTCTTAAATTCTGACTCATGAACTTCCCTTCTTTAAGAAGAAATCTTATAAACATAGTAAACATAAATGTATATAAGCATGTATGGATCATGTTTTATGCTCACCAATACTACAATTGAATACCACTACGCACCATTGGCATAATGATTACTCCATAAGTATAAGCAAGAACGGACCTAGGATTTTTTGATGTTCTTGAGGATTTTTTTTGTTAGAGGGGCAGACTGCATAATGAATGTAAATTTCCTTTTATCCCAAAATTAGTTTGTCTTAAATTTTGACTCATGAACTTCCCTTCTTTAAGAAGAAATCTTATAAACATAGTAAGCATAAATGTATATAAGCATGTATGGATCATGTTTTATGCTCACCAATACTACAATTGAATACCACTACGCACCATTGGCGTAATGGTTACTCTATAAGTATAATCAGGAATGGACCTAAGATTTTAAGCTAGAGGAGGCTAGAGTATAAAGAAAAAAATAAAACTCCAAATAAGCATCCATATAGTATTAAAAAATTAAAAATACTCAAAATCATTGTTTCTAAATACATTAAGATGCAATCGTTTACCAACAAAAATAAAATAATGTTTTTTTTTAATACAAGGCTGGCTAGGGTTTTTTTTTTTTTTTTTTTTTTGAAATTAGAGCATTCACATTGGTGGTGCTAAAAATTTTAGCTTTCAGCACCTCAAAATGTTACTTTATCTATTTTATCACTCCACTTTACAATACACCAAATATCAAATGTTCAATTTTTTTTATCACTTCATTTAAAATAATATAAACAACTTATTAAAATAATTTACGAAGCGAGAGAATTTGACTTTTTTAATTGAAGGAAGAGATATAATTTTAATAAAATATTATATTTTATTTTTAACAACTTATTACAGTCAACTAATATTTATACCAATTTACTGTAGTTACAAAAAATTTAGTTTTAATTTCTCTAATAATACATGATTTTTTTGTTCTTTGATGGTAAAATAGTTTTTTTTTTTTGAATATTTTTATTATTTTTGTTAAGCTTATTGAGGAGAAGGGAACCTAAAGTTTTGGAAGGGAGGCCCAACTACAAAAATGAAAAAAATTATAACTAAAAAAAATTTTGGACCCCAGGGGGCTTAAGCTCCCACATGAATTTGACTCTAAATATAAGTGCTTATGGAGTGTGGAAAGTAACTCAAGGTTTAAATCTCCAAAATGTAAGTTTCATAAAAATATACACTTCGATTAGACTAAAATATAATTTATGTTTTGTAAATTAAAAAAAAAAAAAAAAAAAAAACTACAATTGAACGGGAAGATAGAAAGCCGCATCCCTGTTGCGCCACGTCAATAAGAAAGCACGTGACTTCCTCCTGCAATTCAATGGTGAGACACATGGAACATTTGACAGGCACACCGCACACTCTATGATTTTGTCCTCCTCCACACACAAGCACAAAAAAAAAAAATATATATATATATATATATATATCATGCTATCATATGCTAACGAATGATTTTAAGGCAATAGTTAACAATCAAATTTAGAAAAGTTTTGACATCATTTTTATGGAATATAGAAAAAACTGTCAAAATATTATTTTTATTTCTTTTTTCATAAAAATTTTCTTTAAATAAATTATTAACCATTGCTCTAAAGGCATCCATTAGCATTTCCCAAAAAAAAAAAAAAAAAAAAACTAATAAAAGCATGTTACCATGCAAAGCAAGATCTCATTCAGAAAAGAAAAAGAAATTTAATAAAAGTTAATTTTTTGTTTGAGTAATACTATAAATACAAATTATTTTACAACATTTTTACAAATTACTGATGTGATTTTAGTAATTTTCAAATAATCATTGATAAACATAAATGTGATATTAATGGTGGATTTATATTAGAACTAATAAGAATTTGCCACATCAATAGTTTGTAAAAATGTTATAAATAATAGTTTGGAATTACCCTTTGTTTTCATTCAGGGGCAGTTAGAAATTAAAAATCTAAAATAGTCTTTCTAAATTTCTCTTTTTATAATAGAATATTTAAGAAATTCCATTAAAAGAAATTAAACTTTAGAATGTCAAAAATTTTATAATTCAATGATATTACCTGATTCTTTTAATTAAGAAAACATGGGTTCAAATCTTTCCTCTCTTACTTATTGCACACAAAAAAAGAAAAAGAAAAAGAAGATCAAGCCTAATTCTATAGTGTTCAAACCTAATTTTATTGTGTTTTCATGAGACTCCTCTTTCTTATTTTGATCTTGTTATTGAGATACATGATTTATGTCTTGACTCTCTTTTTTTTTTTTTTCACATGGTTTAATATATAGAATTCAATTCTTTATTTTCTATTAATTATTCTGATCGGGCTGTATGTATATTTGGGTCTATGTATCTATATAGATCTCATATCCATTTGTTAACATTCAATATTTCAAAATTTGATTCTCAAAGAAAAAAAAGATTCAAAATTTAATTGAAAGCTATATCTCGATCATGTGATAAAGGCATACATTGACTATGGGGCAATGGCCCCCCAATTTTTTTTTAAATATTAGTATATAAATAAAAATATATATATTTTTAATAACATGATTCTCTGTTTGGATTTCAACATTTTGCACACAAAAATACATTCACACAAATTCTTAAACTCTCTAAAATATCATTGTCTTTTAGTTAAATAATTTTAAATAAAAAAATTTGTTAAAAGAGTAATTTATTATTCTTAAGTTTTGCCTTTTTTCCTTTATTTTCTTTATTCGACCAAAAACTTAAGATACTATCTCTATCTCATTTTTAAACATTATTCTACATTACTTTACATATTTTAAAAAAAATACAAATAGTTATTTATATATCACTTTTAAACATTATAACACTAAGAGCAAAACTTACGTACAGTACTTAGGTGTTGTTCCTTAGGTTCCCCTTTTAAAATTCTGCCATATGCATTTTTTCTTATGGAATGGAGAGGTATTTTTAAGTTAAATAGCCACATGGCTGAATCTTAAGAGGAGAATCTAAGAAACAACACCTAAGGTACTGTACCTAAGTTTTGTCTTAACACTAAATCAAAAAATAACACTAAATCAAAAAACAAATAAATAAAAAGAGTATTATTGCACGCACAAAGCACGTGTGATGAGTCTAATATGTATATAATATATACACACACACACAGATACACACACTAATACTAATACTAATTTTAGCAACAAACAAAATTACATTTTGCCCTCTTTAACAATATTATTAATTCTTTTTAGAGTAATGTTATAGCTACATACTTATATACAATATTTTTATAAACTGTTGATGTACAAATTCTTACTGATTTGCATCTGGGCTTATCACTTACATTACTTTTATACTTGTTAATAACCACTCACCATATCAGTAATTTGTAAAAAAATTTAGGCAAAAAACCCTTTTTCGTCCCTACATTTTCACGCGATTTTCACATTGGTTCCTAACTTTTTTTTTCACCGCTTTTGGTCCCTAAAATCAAAAAAGCGATCTCGTTTTTGTCCCTACCGTCAGTACCCTAACAACAAAGTCCTAGGTGGCAAACAGAACTTCCTGTTAGCTGACATGGCACTGACGTGGTAATTAAAATATTATTTGGCTTTTTTATATGCCACGTCAGCATTTTAATTATTTTTTTAAAAGCCATGTTAGAAAATTTAAACCAAAAAAGAAAATAGATTAAAAAAAAACTTGAATCTAATTAAAAAAGAAGCCTTTAAATTAATTTTTTTTTTCTTTTTTTTGGAAGAACACGAAGAACCCAGAACCCAGAAGATGTTCTTCATTTTCTTCTGGGTTCTTCCTCATCATCACCATCATCAATTTCGTGCATCTCAACCATATCATCGTCATCATCGATTTCCTCCCCTCCCTCCACACGCTCAACCCTAAACCCATTCGCCTGATGATTCGAGCCATTCACTCTCCTAGCAGTCTCCGTCTCCTCCTCATCAACATCGCTCTCTTCGTCCTCATCCACATCAACCACTCCAAACGGTCGATCCTCCCTGTTGATTTCACCGATCCCGGGGTCATCCTCCTCGTCTTCCTCCTCATCATCACTTTCAGGCCGCTCGTTCTCCTCCAAGAAACAATTTCATAAACACATAAACCCAAAAACAAACCTATAAACCCAGAAATTTTCTTGGGAAACAAACACACAAAAACCCATAAAATCAAAAAACTCCACATCCTCTCTAAAAAACAAAACCCGTCCTCGATACCCAATTCGCCACTGGGAAGCTCAATTCGAAGGAAGCTAATTTCGTTGAAGTTTTTAAGGACCTGGGTCGGGGTTAAGGAATTGGGAAAAGAGAAGTGGGTTGCCGGCGCTGAAAACCTCGGGGTAGTGCCAGTGGGATTGTGAGACGAAGACGAAGTGCAACACGACAACGACGACGACGAAGGTTTCGGCGGCGAGAGAAACGCTCTGATCTTCAGAGACGAAGGTGGTGACACGGCGAACTCTTCGATGAGTTTCGCGAGGTCCTCATCAGAGGTTATCGATACCAGAGCATCTAGATCCTCCAACGGCAACTGGCAACGAAGGCTCACACAACTCTCTAGATCCTCCGATCGATACCACACAACTCTCTAGAGTCCGGATTGAGATTTGTGTTTGGTTTTTGTGTTTTCTTCGATGGTTTTTGTGTTTACTGGGCAAACTTAGTTGGGGAAGAAAATGAAGAACACTTGATGGTTTATGTGTTTTCTGGGCAAACTTAGTTGGGGAAGAACATGAAGAACTTAGAACTAGGTGTTCTTCATTTTCTTCCAAAAAAAAAAAAGAAAAAAAAAATTTCTAATTAGGTTAGAAATTTTTTTATTATTTTTATATGACGTGGCTTTTTATGAAAAATCAAAATGCTGACGTGGCATATAAAAATGCCAAATAATATTTTAATTGCCACATTAGTGCCACGTCAGCACCACGTCAACTAACAGGATGTTCTGTTTGCCACCTAGGATTTTGCCGTTAGGGTACTGACGGGGGATAAAAACGAGATCGTTTTTTTGATTTTATGGACCAAAAGCGGTGAAAAAAAAAGTTAGGGAACAAAGTGAAAATCGCGTGAAAATATAGGGACTAAAATGAGTTTTTCGCCAAAAATTTATAGTTCTAACATTTTATTCATTTCAAAAATTGGTTAAAAAATTTATAAATCTAAAATTTAAAACAAAATATACAAGTTAAAACAAATTTGGCAACAACATTCCACTAAACTATCACGTTGTATCATTCTCATTAATTTCATTCTTATCCTTCTTTTACAAAAAGCAAATTTGACTATCTGTTTGACATTGAGATGGAAAGGGAATAAAAACAAGAGGCCTGAATCACATTATAAATTTGAGCCTCTTTTTCATCATTTGTTCTTTCACGCTGCTACCCTTCTTGCATTGCACCAATTACACCATTATTGTTTTCACTTTTCCCAGTATTCAATTACTACCTTTCACACATTCGAGCGTATTACACTACCTAGATAGATCAATAAAAGGTGCATGTATTACTATGTTATTGTTAGTTCATCAGTACCTTTTCATATATAATTTCGGGCCCCCTTTATTTTTTTGTTTCAAGGAAGAAAAAAAATTGAATTGTTTTCTGATACTATACAATGAGCACCTTTTAGATTTTTTTTTTTCAAAACAAATTTTAATTCTATGTTACTTTCATAGTTTCATTTTTTCCCTTCTTTTGGTATGATACTGACATCCTCATTACTCTGATAATTCATTTTAATTTTTATAATCTTAACAATTCACATATATTTGTGAAGATAAACAGATTATCAAATGGATAGATCAATATGATTTTTTTTATTTATTTTATAATGAAAATGGATAGATAGGATTACAAGAGTATCATATGTTAAAAAAAAAAAGTAATGCTATATGTACAAACTATTTTATAATATTTTTGTAAAATATTGACGTGGTCAAATTTTTATTGGTCTTTATCTAGGTCTACCATTAATATTACATTTTTATTTATCAATAATCACTCGCCACATCAGTAATTTGTAAATTTTTTTATAAAATAATTTGTATCTTTATCATTATTTAAAAAAAAAGTTACAAGTGCCATAAAAGGATAATTTATTTCTTAATAAAACTCGGAGAAATTATGATCGGATGGCATCCATGAAAGCTGGTGTGGTCTAAAACATTTTTTAATTATAATCATAGAATTATTAGAAGAAACTATAATATCTATGAAAGTTTAAGGAGTTGTACCTTTTTTTTCATTAAAAAATTGTATAATAATTAACCATATTATTTATGATGAATCTGAAAATGTTTTGTCCAAATGACAATAAATGGACCTTAATGCTGATATATGTACATCAGTAACTGACAAAACCTTCAGCAAGTTCTATAACTACGGATCATTAAAGATGGTCAACTTAATTGTCTGATACATTCCAAAGGCAATAAAGCCTGATTTATAGCGTATTAAAGGCAGGTTTAAAGGCCCAGCTCCTATAAAACGAATCAAACAAATGAAGAAAAGGTGCACACAAATACAGCATTGAAATTCTGAAAAAGCTCTGATTACTTAATTATCACTAGTGAAAGTCACAATATTGACTTCCCTATTGGAGGATTTTAAGAAAACACCCTACTAGTATTTTCTTTATCGAAATCTCTCTTTTGTCTTTCGGCTATTCAAGGAAGACATTGACTCTGTTGGACGAATAACATACCGACAATTTTCGGCATCATTAACTTTGATGATGCATTATCTGACAATAATTTCCCCCTAATTTAAAATATAAATTGCTAAGAAAAATCTATAAAGCATGACAATAGACAATACGTTTATCTTTTGGGGTATCCTTCCCATCACTAGGTTCTAGGTACACACTGCCAACAACACCATACCTACATGAAATATTTTTTTTAAAATTATAAAGTCATAAAATGTTGTCAAAATCATTTTCAAGTTTACTACAAATATAGAAAAACAATTTATTTTTCCAAAAAAAAAGTTTTCCAGAGTGTTAAAAAGTAAAGATGCATATGCTTATCAACAACTCATGTTATTTTTGAATTTTAAGAATTGTTGGAATTAATTATCTGTAGTTTCGAAGGGAGATTGTATTAGCCTAATTTTTGTTTAATTTTCAAGGGACCATTGTTTGCTTTTAGTGCACAGTATTTCCTTTTTTTGGTGACAATTATGATAAGTTGGATTGGCTTTTTTCTACGTAAAAAAAAGTGAAAAGCAACTGATCGTGATAATCCTAAATAAACATAACCATAATAGCTCTCCTATCTGCTAAGAAATTAATGTCTAAAACACTGAAAGAGTATAAAGTTGAAGATGCTTTATCAAGTGAGTTGAGTCATAACTTGAGTTCGGTCATACTTATACTTATAATCAATAGAAAGCAATAATCTTTAAATTGAGCCAAGATCCTCCTCTTAGTCATCTATCCCCTAAAGTTCAAACTCAAGACGTGCCTCATACCAAGAAAATAAATATTGAGCCACTACTAGCTCTAGCTCCTAGATAGTAATTAATTCCTAGTTCTTATCATTTGTAAAGCACGTAGGGCATTGTTAAATGAGTATTACGGTTTTTGAAAGATTCATCAGATCTACTAGTAAACTTTATCGAAAAACTTTATAATAAAAAAAAAAAAAAAAACAAAAAACAAAGTTACAAAACTATGGTAAAAGATTAGGCCGACGAGACGAGAGAATGGTATATCTTTATCTCTTCAGTGATCAAAAGAGACGTATCAAAAAACTAAACAAGTGGTGGGGGCTGCTAGAGCTATATTTACTTTGAGCCGATGATTGGCCCCCACCATTTTGATCAGTCTCTTTGTGTGGGGACGATGATGTGATTTGGGGCATGGAATGCATGTGACACCAAAAAGTTGTGTTTTTGCTTATATCTTTGTCGTATTTATGACTATAAAGATATGATGATGATGATCGAAATGTGCAAACTGATTAGCATGCGAGTTGATGAAATGCATTCAAGACTAGAGTGATCGATGGCTTATAAGGTGACTGTTAATCTTCATGCTTCCCTTAAAGGGGCTTTAAATAATGGGAAAAAAAATATGTGGTCTTTGAAACTGTTGTGTTTTAAAGTTGGTCAATTGTGTTATTTTGCAGGTACAACTTTCCACTTTTTCTTGAGAGGTTTTAATCATTATTCACTTGGTAAATCTTTGTGGTCGATTTTGACGATGAAAGTTCTTTCTAGTGTTAGGCAGATGTGTCGCCTGCATTGGAGCTAAACTTTTTTGTGGAGTTTTTTTTACTAAAATATATAATTTATTATAAAAATATTGTAAACTTAACACTTTTTTTAAATAACCGAGATATACATAAAAGTCAAATAATGAAATCATTCCACAATTCATTTAACAAGGTTAGAAACTTCACAGGGTAATAAAAGGTTTAGTAAATAATAGCGAAATGCAAAGAAAAAGATGACAAATGCCCTTAACTTTTGTCCAAATTTTCGTCCTTGACTTTTAAACTTTCGCCAACTTTGATGATGAAAAAATAAAATACCTTATCCTGCAGCTAATTTTTTTTTTTTAGAACAAAGTTTCTCTCCAAACTAGTTTGGAGAGAAACTCTACAAACTATTCATATATCTCTATATTGAGTGTGAATTTTGAAAATCTAACTGTTAAATTACATGTTTTTATTATGGGTCATACTAACGAGTGCCCTTAAAGTATTGGTTAACAATCCATTTTAGGAAAGTTTTGACATCATTTTTATTAAAAATGAAAAAAACTGTCAAAACATTAATTGTTTTTTTTTCCATAAAAACTTTCTTTAAATAAATTATTAATCAATGCCCTATAGGTATTCCTTAGCATTTCCCTTTTATTATATTCTTCATGCATGTAAAATTTTAAGAAAATCAAAGATTAATTGCTATCTCATCAAATAAATGTTAAAATTTCAAATTTTTATGATCAAAAATTGTGTATACAAAATAAGTTTATTGATCGAATAGTAAATAATATCCAATTTAAACGAAATTTGATATGCATATTAAGAACATAAGGAACATGAAATTCAACGGTTAGATTTTCAAAATTCACAAACAAAAAAGAGATATATGAAAAGTTTGAAAAGTTTCTCTCCAAACAGTTTAGAAAGAAATTTTGTTCTTTTTTTTTATTTGAATATTATCTCCTACAACTAAATTAATTAGTTATCTCAAAATGTGAAAAGTAACAAATTTCTTCTTCCTTCTTCTTATTCAAAATTTCAAAGAATTCATTTTAGTTCTTTTTTTTAAAAAATTATTGAATCTTCATTCAAAGTAGAATCTTTCTCAAAATTAATTGGCCAGTTGGGTACCCAGTTTCAAATTCAGTTATATTAAGGTGAGTCTAAAATTTCCTAAAATAAATTTTTTAAGTGTATCGCTCACTTGCAGCTTCTATTTGTTCAAGATTAAGTCTTTTCAAGGTCTTTTATTTTTGCTATTATTTATAGATAAAATTTATAAATAATAACAAAAATAAATTAAATAGTAAAATAATTTTAAATTTTTATTGATATGCAAAGTCCAAAAAAAAAAACAAAAAAGGACAAAAAAATTGAGTCTAGATGGTTTTCTAGGCTTATCTAATTTTCAACCAGGCAGGGCCTTACTCCAAAGTCTATGCCGCCCTAGTTTGGAATCGCATGGTTCATATGATCTACCATCAAGTTTTGTCCCAAGTCCTAGGCCCTAACCGTTCATCCAAAAAAGTCCCTAGTCCTAACCCCTATAACTATAAGCTTCAAAAAAGATTATATTAAAAAAAAAGGTCTTGACCCTACAGATTCTCTGTCAACATGCAGTGTAATAGACTAATAGTATTGTATACTTCTATTCCTTTCTCTTTCCATCCCTTTTTAAGTAAATAAAGGTCCATTAATACTTCTAGTGACATAAATTCCTTTGTAATTTCTGACGCTAATGGTCTTTATTACGGTAGACGTACCACTGCTACTTTGGCCATTATGGCTAGTTAATATTTAATGCACTCTCCTTAAAAAAAAAAAAAAAAAAGTGCATTAATATGTAAAGTTATATTAAAACCGGATTGTAAACATAAGAGGCGGCTCTACGTGTAAGTGGGGGATTCTCTATCTATAGGTAATGTAATAAACTAATAGTGCTCTATACTTATATTCCTTTCTTCTTTCCATCCATTTTTAAGAAAATAAAGATGCAGAGCATTCACAGCAGTGGAGATAAAATTTTAACTATTTAACATTAGAAAAAGTTACTTTATCTATTTTACCTACTGACATGCTGCAACAGTGAATTTATTTTAGCTTTCAATACAATAAAATAATATAAATATCATAATAAAATAATATATCTACTACAATAAAATAATACATCCCACTACAATAAAAAAACACCACAAACCGATCCACAACCACTGCCAACCAAGAACAACCGCCCACAACTGCCCAACAACAACTAGCAAGCCAAGAACAACCACTCACAACCATTGCCAAAAATCCAAATTAGCCAAAAACTAACACACAAATCACCACCAACACAGCCACACCACCACTGGCCCACGAAACTCAGCCATCATGAAACCCAACCAAACCGCCATTACGAAACCTAGAGAAACCCACGAAATCCAGCCACAGCCGCAAAATCCAACCACGAAATCCGCAGCGCTCTTGAGTTCGATGAAGGCGGTATCAATGGAGCTTGGATCGACGATGAAGCTTGGGTCTGTAATGGAGCTTGGATCGGCGGTGAGATGGAGGACTAGGCTTGTCGGCGTTGGGTGAGCGATGAGATGGAGGACTGGGCGAGATGGGTCGGCGACGTGGGCGATGATGAAGAAGATCGACGATGAAGATGAAGATGAAGACGAAGACGAAGATCCAGAACAGATCGGTGAAGTAGAGAGTAGATGAGGGAGAGAGAAAAAAAAATGAGAAGGAAAAAAGAAGAAAGAAGAGAAGCCAGAGAGAGAGAGAGAAAAAGAAAGAAAGAGAAAATATTTTTTTAATGGAAGAGGAGAGAGAAATTTAATAATTTTTTTTTTAGCTCTTAGTTACAGTGCACATCCATACATAGATGTGCACTGTAGCAATTGAAACTAAAATTTTTAGCTTTAGCACCACTGCTGTGAGTGCTCTTAATATGTTAAGTGATATAAATAAGAGATATTATTTGAATTTTCCTTGAAATTTACACAACAAAGATATTACCAAAAGAGGTGATAGAAATAAAGCGTGGACCAAGTAACTATCTTGAGACAAATCGTGCCGTTTATGATTTTTCTGATGTAGTTAGACAAATAATTTTTGCACGTTGTCCCAAGATACAACAACCCAATCACCTTTGTTGATCTCTTTATCATCAAACTAAAACAGCAATCAGTTTTTTGTGTAGGCAGAGATTGAACCCCAGATCTCTTATTCAACCATTAGAGACTTTATCACTTGAACTGACTGAAACCACAAATGGTGAGTGTTTTGAACAATAATAAAATATTTTTTTGAAAGTTTGTAACTTTGTAATTCAAAAATAAGGTGATATATCAAATTTTATTTCTTATATATATATATATATATATATATATATATATAATAGCCAACTTGTCCCCAGCCAAAGAATCAAAACTTTTTTTTTTTTGATAGGAAAGTGCAAATTTTATTTCAACTCAAATAGAAAAAGATACATCATGGATAAGAGCTTGCGTTAAGAAGCAAGGCGACTCTTCCATCCATGCTACATAATCAACAATGCCTAAAGCATGTTTTGCTAATAAGTGGGCAGGTTTATTACCCTGCCTACGAATGTGGGAAAATTCAACCTGTTGAAACAAACCACAAAAAACAAGTGCACCCGAGATGACTGATGCCACTGAGGATGGTGGGGGTGAGTGACCACACAGAGCATTATATATGACCAAAGAATCCCCTTCCACAATGAAGTCAGAAATACTTACATCCCTTGCAAACTGGAGAGCTATCTCAACTGCCTTCGCCTCCACCTCCAACGCTCCCAAGGGTGCATTTATTTTCTGGCTTAGAGCTGCTACTATCTGGCCTTGTTCATCTCTGATAAGGACACCCACACCTGCTGATTTTTGCGTTTTGAAGATCGCTCCATCCACGTTTATTTTGTATCTTGTCCTTGGTGGGGGAGACCACTTCACATCTTGACTTCTCGGTACCGGTTCTGGTGAAGAATTCGCACCCCTATATTCATCCAGGTATTGCGCACTCCATTTGACCAAAGCTTCACCCGTCTTCTTTATCCCACCATGGCGCACTTCATTGTGATTTGCCCACATAGACCATGCTATAGTGACCACCGTGGCCACCTTATCTTCATCAAACTCCTCAACCATTATCAGGTGCCATACAAGATCGAAGAAGGAGCTGATGGCAGTTGGTTCAAAAGCAAACCTGAGTTTAGTGCATTGCCAAATCTGTCTGGCTCTCTGGCAGCTCCAAAATAGGTGACCCGAATTCTCCAACCCATTATTACATTCCTCACAATTATCCGTGTCCACCACTTTTCGCCGCTTCAGGTTCGCCTTCGTGGGCAAGATCTCTCGACAAGCTCTCCATGTGAAATGCCGTATTTTATGAGGGACCGGTATCCTCCAAATGCGCCTCCAAAAGATTCGAAGTCCACTGCCATCAGAACTGGAACCAGCGTTATCAGACCGAGACAGCTCCATTGCTAACTTATATGCACTACGAACACTAAATGAACCATTAGTTGTTGCAGCCCATATAAGCTTGTCTGGCGGTAAGTGAGTGCTTAAAGGAATACATTTGATAGTGTCTGCCTCATGGGGAAGAAAAAAGGCATCTATCACCTGCATTTTCCAACCCATTGGTTCATTGGAAATCAGCTCACTAACCCGTAGATCAGCAGGCATGAACAGCCTAGGGGACACCACCCTGAAAGTAGAAGATGATGGCAGCCGTTTATCACCCCATACACGAATAGACTCACCATTTCCCACATTCCAACGAATGCCTTGTTTTACCAATTGTTGAGCGGCCATGATACTCCTCCAAGCATAGGATGGGTGATTCCCCATTGATGCATGGACAAAATCTGTGTGGGGAAAATATTTCGCCTTGAAAAGACGATAAACTAATGAGTCATGCATTATTTGGAGCCTCCAACCTTGTTTAGCAAGAAGAGCTAGGTTAAAATGATTTAATTGACGAAACCCCATACCTCCCTCTGCCTTGGATTCACACATTTTGTCCCAACTAAGCCAAGACAGTTTTCTCTCATCACCTTCTGACCCCACCAAAACTGTCGGATCATACTAGTCAACTCATCACAAAGAGAATCAGGTATTTTAAAACAGCTCATAGTGTATGTTGGTATAGCTTGAGCTACAGCCTTGATCAACACTTCCTTGCCTGCTTTTGAAAGGAGTTTCTCTTTCCAACCTGCTAGCTTTTTGCTCAGCTTATCCTTAATATCATTGAAAGTATTCCTCTTATTTTTCCCCACCAAGGATGGCAAACCCAAGTACTTCTCATGCTGCCGAATCACCTGAGCCCCAAATCTAGTCTTTATTTCTTCTCTTATATCATCAGGAGTGTTCTTACTAAAAAACAAAGCCGTTTTTGTTCGATTCAATTGTTGGCCTGAAGCTTGTTCATATACCCCCAAAATTCGTTGTAGAGCATTACATTCTTCAATTGTAGCCTTACAAAAAATAATACTGTCATCTGCAAAGAAGAGGTGTGATAGGCGAAGAGCACCCCTACAAACTGTTATCCCTTCCATCTCACCCATATCCACTGACTTTTTTATTAAAGCTGAAAGTCCCTCCGCACACAATAAGAATCAAAACTTTTGATATCAATTAAATGGTCATAAAGCTTTTGAAATCACTAGACAATCAATAGCTTTCTTTCTATATATATAATATAAAAGCTGGACATCAAATTGTCTTCTGCCTAGTCTATATACGTTGAAAACAAATTAATAGCCAAATTAAATTGTCTTTTGGTGTCATAAAGCTATTGAAATTAATAGCCAATAAAGTGGATGAAATTTGAATACCAATCCGTTTAAGACAATTTCAGAATATACATAAATATTGCCATTTATTTTGACTTTCTATTAAACTAAATAGTAAACACTTTTTGTATATATGGTAACTTTTTATAACATAAAATAATTCAGTAATAGTTGTATATTTAAGTACCGAAAAACTTTCCATATATGACATTACCATATCATATTCAAATAAGAATGTTTGAATACAAAAAATTTATAAAGGAAAGTGTGTGTGTGTGTATATATATATATATATATATTGTAATAAAACCAAATATGCTGGCAATGATGGTATTAATATCTCGTTAATGTTCACAAATTTTCTAATTAAAAGCCATTGACTATAGTTATTCAAATTCTAAATTATATTTGAATTTCAAAATTTAGCAATTAACATATCTGTCATTAAGAAATAATTGATTTCCTCGATTCCCATAAATGAGTATTAAAATAAAATATGATATTTTTGTAAAAATATCCAACCATGTTAAGTTGTTACAACTGGATTGTAAGTATAAGGGGCGGTTCTACGTGCAAGTGAGGTGGTCACAGGATCACCCTCACTTGCAAAAAAAAAATGTGTGTGTGTTTGTGTGTATATATATATATATATATGAGAAATAATATGTCCACAACATTTTCACAATATTTTTATAACAAATCTTAAGTGGCAGGTTGTTATTGGTTGTTATTGTTAGGGAAAAAAAAGTAATCTAAGTGTTAAGTTCAAATTTGAACCAATAACAACTAACCACCTATGATTTGTTGTAAAAATGTTGTGGATGTAGCATCTCATATATATATATATATATATGTATGTATTCTTGCAAAAAATAAAATTATATGCTAAACTAACCTATTGTGACTACCCTATTAAAAATATTAAACGCCCTAATTTGAAAATTATACAAACTTGAGTTCAACAAAAATAAGTGTAATATTACGTACATAACATTTTTACAATAATTTCATAACAAATCTCATGTGGTAAACTGCTATTGGTTCTAATTTGAACCTAATACTGACAAAGCTTTTTACTCCACCAATAATAGTTTTTGTATAAGATTTGTTGTAAAAATGTTGTGGACGTAGACTTATTCAAAAAATAATTTTGGCTCCCCAAACATAATCCTTAACAAAAAAGAAAAGCTTAAATAACATAAATATAAATTAGCTCAAATAACAACAAAAATAACCCAAACAAAAACAAGACTAAACCAAACAACAACGACAAGTGACCAAATTATTCAACAAATGGCATATTCAAAAACAAAAAGATAAAAATATCTAATCATTCAAATTTATATCTCATGCACTCGTTTAATAAAAATAATCCATATTTTTATTTTTCTTTAACAAATGGTACCAAGAGAAATACTATATGACAGTAGTTATGCTCTCTTTAGTTTTGCAGTTGTAACAATTTTGCTCTCCTTAGTTACTTGGCTTTCAGTTTGTAGCAAACATTCTCTCTCTCTCTCTCTCTCAAAAATTCCTAGAGCCGCCACAGCCCATGTAACAGCATCAAAGTTACTGTATTTATTATATATATATATATATATATATATTTAGAGAGTTTCAACCTAGAGCGTTTGCTCTTAGTAATAGCTCTTTATTACTATATTTATTATGGCTAGAAATTACTAAACTATACAAGAGTAATGCTAGAGATATAAATTTTTTTACAAAAAGTTTTACAAACTGCTGATGTAGTAAGTGGTTATTAATAAATAAAAAAATGATGTTAATGGTGGGCCTAAATAAAATCCAATAAAAAGTTAGCTATATCAACAGTTTGTAAAAATGCAGTATCTGCACCTCGACCCAGCCCCTATACTCATGCACTTAGTGCATGGGAGAGGTATCACTTGGACACTTTTATTGAAATCTCTTCTTGCTAAGGCATCCCCACAGTTCCCTTACTAGAAGTTAAGTTTAACTTCAATATTATGGATTAGGGTGTTAGGCCTATGATTGTCACTGAGGATGAGGAGTAACACTAATTAATTGCATCTATCTTAACAACTAAGCTCGTGAGTAAAGGTCTCTAATGTCATGTCATTTAAGATTTTAAAAATAATTTGACATTTGTAGTTTTGTACTCTGTTTAATTTGAAAATTAAAATCTTAACCATGAAATCATGAACAATCTCCAGTTCTTTGATTTCACTGTCTGTTTCATGCCGATAGCTTAACTGACTTTGTTTTCTTCACTTCGATGGAGTGGGCTGTGCATTAGATTTCGAATAGGCCCAAAAGACCAATTATTATAAATGGTAGGCCTAATTTGGGCTGTGTATGACCAAGTATTATTATTATTATTATTATTATGATCATCCCACATCTGTCAGTTGTTTTTTTTTTTTTTTTTTGTTTGGAGAAATAAATATGGGGAAAGGAAAAGGGAAATGAGTTCTAACATAAAAGCACACAATAACTTCACTCAAAAGTCATGGTAATTTTTAAGGGAGGGTGGAGCAAGTTATACTACATACAACACACTCTCTTAAGCAATGTGAGACAATTACCCATTCTTATTTTTTTTATTTTTTTATTTTTTAGAGAAACAAACCTACACATCTGTCAGTTGTTGACAAGTTAAGGCTATGTGCTGTTCAATAATTCGTTTTCAAAACTCGGGTCCATAATAAGCTTTTCTCCACGTTAATTTAGATTTAGCAAGCAAAGCAAGATTTCTGGGCCTAGCAATGCGAATTCCCAGTTCTAATTCTTCAGGAAGTGTATATTGTGTAACTTTGCTCCTTTTACGAAAAAAAAAAAAAAAAACTCCAAAAGTACAATAATACGGCTTTCTCACCATGTGTATAGAACCCAGTTATACAAGAAAAGTGAGTACCAGTTTATCATAGTCCTGGAATATTGTGTAACGAGAAAGTTTGTGGGAAAATTCCTCAGGCACTTTTTCTTTTTCTTTTTTTTGAGGGGGGGGGGGGGGGGGGCGGGGTGGTGGAATTATATTCAATGCAATTTTTTTATAATTGTTTGGATTTAGAAGAGGTGATGGTTTGTAGCCTCGCCTCTAAATTTTTTTTTTTCAGAGACTAATTCTTAAGCAAAAAGCTACCATCTGTTACTTTGAATACAAGACACTTATCATTGCATTAAGATTTGACCTTTAAAATAAAAGGCATGAAATTTTTTTTAACCATTTAAAAATAAGAATATTAAAAAAATTCAAAACTAAATAATATATAAAAATTAGAACTAGCACATATTCAATATTTAAAAAAATGTGCACAAAAAAAGTATTTGAAATGATTATTTTTAATACATTTCTACTCTTATTAAAAAAAAAAAAACTCTGATGAGGATACAAGTGTGCCTCGTCCATAGAAAAGTGTGGTTTGTCCATGGACATGGAGCTCAAATTCGTCCTTGAGCAGTCGTCAGTCAGGCTCAGGGCGCCATGGTAATGACCTATCAACCCATTACCATCTAGGCTTCTGAGTGAAGCTCGTCTACATAGGGTCATCCAAAGATGGACAACCCTTAGCGCAAGGTTTGTCTATGTGAGTCACCTTGTCACGTGGATTGTAACCTCCCATCAGAACGTTGAACTCACCAAAACAGTTAAGAAAAATGAGAGATAATTTCTATAACGGTT
Source organism: Lithocarpus polystachyus (assembly GCA_033629205.1). Classification (NCBI taxonomy): domain Eukaryota; kingdom Viridiplantae; phylum Streptophyta; class Magnoliopsida; order Fagales; family Fagaceae; genus Lithocarpus; species Lithocarpus polystachyus. The sequence goes on from CM066173.1 coordinate 14,589,551, forward strand.
ATAAAGAGTTAGAAGAAACCAACTCACCTCTACAAATATGGGGGAAGTTACAAACAAATAATTGCTTCCACAACACTATAAAAACACTCCTCCCCAACAAATAAAAAAAGGGTAATTCATTTTTCTTTGTTACTGAATTCTCTAAACTTTAGATTCCAGATTTTGAAGAAAGAAACTAACTTCATCATCGGAGGATTTTAGACCGGTCAACCCCGGTCTCCTTTGATTGTTTCTTCTTTTCAGGCCTTACAGATCATTGAAATCCAAAGCGTTCAGCCTATTGATTGTCTCAGCATTATTAGTTGGCGCCGTCTGTGGGAAGAGTAAGTTTGTATTTTTACAATATCTTTCTCTGACAAAAGGCTGCATGGTTCGGACAAGATCAAGGGCCACTAGCCCGGGCCATCAAGAGAGCAGGGATGCTTCTAGCAATCCCCACGAGATCATCAATCAGTGCCTGTCATGCAACCATCTTCAGTTCAACATATACAGTCCATGGCAGCCGCCATGGCGGGGTTAACTCACCAAAACTAAGAATTGACTAGGGAGATTAATCTAAGGAGGCAACATCATGAAGGATACGTTGAAGGACACGTAGAAGGACAAACCCAGAGTCAAGAAGATAGAGGAAATCTTGGGCTAGAAAGCCAGTCGAGGGGCACCACCTCGCGAAGAGTGCCACATCTGGAAAAAGAGATGGATCAAATGAAGAAAGTCATGGACGAGATAAAGGAGAACATGAGAAGGACAAATCGCGTAGAGGATTTGGTCCACTGAACAGACTCCCCTTTCACTGCTACCATCAATGGTCACTCCTTGCCTCCGAAGTTCAAGATACCTTCCTTGGACTCATACGACGGAACCCGAGACCCATTTGACCATATTGCTACTTTCAAAATAACAATGCATCTCCAAGGGGTTCCAGACGAGATCATGTGCAGGGCCTTTCCTACTACCCTCAAGGGACTAGCGCGAGTATGGTTCAGTAAAATACCACCGAATACGGTGAGTTTTTTTGAAGAATTGAGTAAGTTATTTGTCAATAATTTCATTGGAGGGCAAAGACACAAACGTTCCTCGTCCAGCCTGTTAACCATAGAACAAGGAGAAAATGAGAGCTTGCGCTCCTTCATCACTCGTTTCAATAGAGAAGCCCTGGCGGTGGATGAGATGAATGACAAGTTACTATTGGCAACCTTCCATAACGGGGTTAATTTTGATTTGTTCATCCATAAGCTTTATGAGCAGGAGCCTTAGACCATGGCTGAACTTGTCCATTCGGCCCAAAATTTCATGAATGCAGAAGACGCAATCATAGCTAAGAAGAGGAAGAGAGCTGATAGAATAGAAGCAAACTCCACGCGGCACTTCGAGCAAGGCCCTCGTCCAAAGAAGGGACGAATGGACGATAAGAAAGACCAGGATAATAAGAAGGCAGGTCCTTCAGCACGGAGTCAATAATACACGCCACTGAACGTGCCGCTTGAATAGGTTCTCATGCAAATCAAGGATGATCCTTCTTTGAAGTGGCTAGAGAAGATGAAGGGAGATCCCAATAAGTGCAATAGAAACAAGTATTGCCGTTTCCATAGAGACCATGGGCATGATACGAATGAGTGTTACAATTTGAAGCAGTAAATTGAAAACCTCATCAGGCAAGGAAAGTTGAGAAGTTTCCTAGGACGAGATACAAAGACGAGAAGCTAAAGGGCAAAGTAGAAGAGTCGTCGCGGCCCCCACTTAGAGAGATAAGAGTAATTATAGGAGGAGCTTCAATTGGGCAATCTTCCAGGTCCAGAAAGACATACCTTAAGGTAGTGCAAAACGTCTAACTATCTGGACGATCTCCAAGGGCAAGGATAACGAACGACAACCCATCACATTCATGGACGAGGATGATGAAAGGGTTCACCACCCCCATGACGACGCCATCGTCATTACCTTACTCATTGCCAACTATACGACTAGAAGGGTGTTGGTGGACAATGAAAGTTCGGTTGACATTTTGTATTATCCAACTTTTCAGCAAATAAGGCTTGGACGAGATCAACTCCGTCTAGTGAATTCACCCTTGGTAGGGTTCGGAGGAATGAAAGTGCAGCCCGTTGGCATTATTGCATTACCACTGGTAGTGGGTGCATACCCGCAGTAAATAACCAAGGACGTGAATTTCCTTGTGGCAGACTGTCCTTCTTCTTATAATGCTATCATTGGAAGGCCTACTTTAAACAACTAGAAGGTAGTTACGTCTACTTACCACCTGTCAGTCAAGTTCCCTACAGAGCATGGGGTGGGGCAAGTGCAGGGAGATCAGCTAGCCCGTCGGCATTATTGCATTACTAGTGGTAGTGGGTGCATACCCGCAGCAAATAACCAAGGACGTGAATTTCCTTGTGGTAGACTGTCCTTCTTCTTATAATGCTATCATTGGAAGGCCTACTTTAAACAGCTAGAAGGCAGTTACGTTTACTTACCACCTGTTAGTCAAGTTCCCTACAGAGCATAGGGTGGGGCAAGTTCAGGGAGATCAGCTAGCAGCAAAAGAATGCTACTTGGCCATGTTGGCCATAGACAAACAAGTCCAGACGATGAACATTAAAGAGAGAAGGGTTGTGGCAGAACCCACTGAAGTATTGGAAAACATCTCTTTAGACGAGAATAACCCCGAAAGGTGCACCAGAGTTGGAGCGGGTATGGACGAAAAGATGAAGCAAGATCTTGTCCAGTTCTTAAAGGAGAGCAATGACGTGTTCGCATGGAGTCATGAGGATATGCCAGGCATAAACACCGCTGTCATTATCCACCATCTAAATGTACATCCATTCTCTAAACCAGTACCATAGAAGAAAAGAGTGTTTGCTCCTGAAAGAGACAATGCCATTAAAGAAAAGGTCCAAAAGTTGACTGCGGCGAACTTTATTCGAGAGGTTTATTATCCAGATTGGTTGGCCAATGTAGTAATGGTCAAGAAGGCTAATGGCAAATGGAGAATGTGTGTGGACTTCATTGATTTAAACAAAGCCTGCCCTATGGATAATTATCCATTGCCGCATATTGATCAGTTGGTGGATTCGACTGCAGGTCATAAGTTGCTAAGTTTCATGGACGCCTTCTTCAGATATAATCAGATAAGAATGGATGAAGCGGATCAAGAGAAAACATCCTTCATCACCAGTCAAGGCTTGTTTTGCTATAAGGTGATGCCCTTCGGTCTGAAGAATGCAGGGGCAACGTACCAAAGGTTGGTTAACCATATGTTTCGACCGCAGATCGGGCGAAATGTGGAAGTCTATGTTGATGATATGCTCATTGTTGCTGCGTTTTGGGTCAGTTTTGTATTAGACTGGATTGTTCTCTCCTGCCTTACTAAGCCCAAGTGTATTCTGGATTAGAAAGTCGGGACCGGCCCAGTTGTACTTCACCCTGGCCCGGCTTGTGCGCAAGCTATGCCTTAGCCCAGCACGATCGCGTTATGGAATTGTGGCAGGCAAATCTTTTACAAATGACTGCCGCAGACAGGTATGCTACCAATATACATAAAACTAGTTTGCTGCGTTTTAAGTAGGCAAACAACTGAATAAAGACATAAGGGTGATAAAAATGGACTTAAAGAAGATAGTCGCAAGAGAAAAAGAGGTAAAACACTTCAATAAGTCAATCAGGCTTTTGGCCTGCGGCAATATATCGAAGGAAAATAAATAAAAAAGGAGACGACACTCCCTCAATGCGACTAACTTCTCTGACGAGAAATTAGTGACTTTGAAGGAATGGTCCTAGATGACCTTTGTTCCAGGTATGAGTCCATAGAGAATGTGGTTTCTCGAGAGGGAGAGAGGGATCAACGATCCACCTTGGTGCATGCCCTTTTTTTCCTTTTACACTCTGTTTTTTTTTTCTTTCCTTTGTTTCTCTGTTTTTCTATTCTTTGTTTACTCTGTTTTTCTATTCTTTCTTCCTAGTTCCCTCTCCTCCCCCTTTTCTGTGCACCGGGAGCACCTTATATAGTATTTTGTGATGCGTTATATTTACCTTTTTACCCCTGTAACCATCTTTGTCTGGTGTGTGTACCACTCGACCATTGCTGATCAGTCAGGCACCCGGCTAGCGCCACGTTCCTGCGCTGGCCGCGGCGCACTTACGCCTCCAGACAAATATAAGGGTTTTTTGTTTGTTAGCTCGCCGTGGCATTCTCTCTTACCACGGCAGAGCACTCTTTCTCTCTCATGACATGCACCAGGAGACCCCAACTCAGTTTTGCCATTTTCGGGTGCCATGTCATCCTAGCAGGACACTCACCCGAAAGTGGCCTGAGTGGAAGCCCCGAAATGGATCGTCTCCTCTCCCCTCCGCCAGACCACACCCTCCTTACCTCTGACCCGTGGCCCACCTTCGCCTGTATTGGCTGGGTACAGGCTGGCGAACCTGGGCCTCGCGCGTGCCTATGTCCGTCCAAAATTCCTTCGTCAGTTAGTCACACGTCACGGCTTGGGTGTTTACTTTCCCGCCTCTACGCATATCATCAATTCTTTATCTGTGGTTTTGGGCTCATCCCTGCTATGGGCCTTCCGTTTGCTTCATGCTGTGTTGAAATGATTATACCCTTTTGGGTTTACCAATTCCTTTTTCAATGGCTTAGTCAGCCCACTGGGCTTTTATTACTTCTCAAGTCTGCGGGCCCCTGCGGCCCATTCATCCTTCTTTGGGGCATCCTTGGCCCCTTACAATTTCACATTTTTCCATGGGCCTTTATTACCTTGTTAGGCTTTCGCGGCCCAACTATTCTCTATTTTCTCTAGAGCCCATAAACTATGGCCCTGTATTCTTGCTTTACTTTGGGCTTGCCACAATGGGCAAGGCCCATACTTACTTTCCTACATCCACGGCCCATGGTTCTTACCTTTCCGGGCCTTTTCAGGCCTGCTTACCTCTTCAAGACTCGTTTGTTTGCTTTACGGACCTATTCCTGCCGCTCAAATTTAATTGGGCTTATTCCTTGATTGTGGGCTCTCTCCTCTTTCTGGGTTTTATAAAAAAATGAGCCTCAACACTCATAAAAAGCCTAGACGAGAGGAAGCACTTGGACGACCTGCAAGAAACTTTCGACACACTTCGACGATACAACATGAAGCTGAACCCCAATAAATGTGCTTTCGGAGTCTTATCAGGAAAATTTCTTGGGTTCATGGTTTCACATAGGGGAATTGAAGCAAACCCTGACAAGATTCAAGCAATATTAGATATGAAATCTCCACGAAATATCAAGGAAGTTCAATCTCTTACCGGACGAGTCGCTGCCCTTAACAGGTTTGTCTTAAGAACTACTAACAAATGTTTACCATTTTTCAAAATTCTTAGAAAGGCGGTTGAGTGGACGGACGAGTGTCAGAAAGTTTTCAAAAACCTGAAGATGTACCTCATCACGGCTCCCTTTCTAAGCCCATTTATGCCTGGTGAAGAGTTGTACTTGTATCTGGCGGTGTTCGCACACGCTATGAGCTCGGCTCTGATTAGAGAAAAAGGAAGGGTTCAGAAACCGGTTTACTATACAAGCTGAGCACTAAAAGGAGCGGAAGGACGGTATCCCATGATGGAAAAATTAGCCTTCACTTTGGTTACAGCCTCTAGGAAGCTAAGGCATTACTTCCAAGCTCATGTTATTAACGTCCATACAGACCACCCGTTAAAGAAGGCAATGAATAAATTAGAAGCTGCAAGATGATTGATCCAATGGGCAATAGAACTTAGTGAGTTCGAAGTCAGGTATCAATTGAGGAATGCTCAGTTTAGTCATGGACGAGGAATGCTCAATCCAGCCATGGACGAGGAAATGCGTACGTAAAGCCCACAGAACGTCAACTAAGATAGTCCAATCTCTAGACGAGTAAAAAGTTGAAATAGAGAATTAGCAACCTCCCTAAAGACGAGGCTGGAATTGTCCAACTAATGGACGAAGGGGGATGCTGAGTCAAGTTCACATAAGGCTAACAAAAATAACGTCCATGGACGAGTTGTACTATAAATTCAAAGAATAAAGCTTAACATGGACAAATTCTAATCATGGACAAGTCATGGTTAAGATTACACTATCTGGGATATAAAATAAGTTTGTCCACATAATATTTTAATGAATAAAAGAAAAGATAAAGGAAACAAACACATATTCATTAATTAAAAAGGGGGACGACTTACGTCCAAAAACTCTTGTATAAAGTAGAAACTAATAAAGTAATTTGTTTATAAGGTCATCGTAAAACCCTGGACGAGATAAATGTACTTAAGTTACATTTAGTGGTCCAAAACAACAGACCAAATAAAAAAGAATAAAAGATAAAAAATAATACAAGGGTAAATGAACAAGTATAAGCTTCGTCTTCACTGGGGAGGATCAACATTAGAGTCGTCTTGATTTGGCTGGGTGGTAGCGTCATCTTCAATGTTGACGTCTTTTGAGTTCGTGTGGAGGAGGGAGCTTGTAGTGGCACCACCAAGATTGAGTTTGATAGAACTGAAGTCGAGCTCAGGAAAGTTCTCTATGGCATCCATTCTGAAATCTTCAAACCCAGCTGCATAGTTAGCGTCCAATAAATCGGTAAATTGTTTAGATGCCTTGAACTCTGCAACTGTGTCTTCCTTATCTTTTTCAAGAAGGGTACTCAACTCCTCATTCCTCTTTTGGAGGTGATCAAGACGAGTATCCTTCTCAACGATGTCAGCCTTCAGTTCCTCAGCTTGGTTTTGCAGCTCCCTAACCTCGTCCTTAGACTTGGCCGCCACCTCAACCCATTTTTTGCACTTGTCCTTCATCTCCTTAACCCTGGTCTCCAACAAGATCCTCGTCTTGTCCAATTCAGTGGCCTGCTTGAACGCCGCGATGAATTTTGACATTTCCTACAAATAGGAAAGGATAAAATAAGGGTTAGACGAGGAAAGACATAAAGTAGTGAAGACGATACGAAAATGAAATTACGTACCTTAAAAAGATCATGGATGCCAGAGTGTTCAAAGTCCTTTAAGGACATGTCATAGCATGCAGCTATGTCCTCGTCAAACAAAACCTTCTCAAAATGTCCCCAAGCTAAGTCTTCATTTTCAATGAGATTCATGGGAATTTTTTGAGAAGGCTGGGACGAAGGCGCAGCTGACTTGGACGGAGGAGTTTTGGATGGGGTAATCTCAATTGGAGACGCATCTATACCAAGTATTTGGACGGGAGTTTGGGACGGAATAGGAGTAGGCTTGACAATCTGAGATGACCTATACTTAGGTTTTTGCCTCGACGACTGGGCAAATTTCCTAGGTCAAGGTTTTTAGACACAGACTTCCTCTTGTCTCCAGTGGAAGGACGAACTTGGGATTGGATCTCAGGATGGCTTCCCTCATCCATAATTTCCTTTCCCCTGTTCTCTTTCAATGTTGTCATTCCTATAAAATAATGAAATGAAAATGAAAATTAATTAAAAAAATATAACATATATAGTATGTGTTAAGTCCAAACTTACGTCTACTAATTGTATCTTTGTGCGTGATATCTTCGTTGGACGGTTCTAGACCAAGCCCCTACTTAGCTAAACGTCTAAGGGTGAACAAGGAATGGAAATCCCTTTCAACGTGCAATCGAGTCCTATGGACGCGGTCACGGTAGAACTTACTCAACGAAGGTCGTCCAACAGCTGTAAAGCAATAAGTGGATAAAGGTTAGACGTCTAAGTGAAAAAAAAAAAGAAAGAAAAAAAAAAAGAAAGAAAGGAAAGGGGCATACATTCTGGACGAAGGTTCCCTAAATCCCCGGTATAAGGGGCAAAAGTGTCCTTGCCAACGTCCACAGGGTTCCCAGCCCAGAAACCAGAGACGAAGAAAAGTTCCGTCTTCCAGTTTCTGTCAGACGAGGCTAAGGACTTGATTAACCTACAATTTGAGCCCTTAGCTATGAACTGATAGAAGCCAAGGGATTGATTTATTTCTGAGGGTTTGTAGCAAAAGAGGAACTCGTCCACTGTGAGTGGACGGTCCCTTCCAAATACTTCCCTCCACAAAATTTGCATAGAGATAATCAGTCTCCATACATTTGGGTTAAACTGACAAATTCTTAAACCTAACCTAACGAGTAACTCTCTAGCAAAAGCATTCAAAGGCAACCTAAAACCCCCCAAAAAATAAGCTTCATAAACACCTACCCCAAAATGAGGGTTACAACACCACTCTCCACGGACAGACAACCTAGGGTTAAGCTCATCAGGGATTTGGTACCACAACCTAAGGTTATTAAGTCTTTGTTCATTGGTTTTGGAAGAAACACCCACTGCACAGCTGTAAACAGTCTCCACCTCATCCAGAGGACTAGACGAAAGGACATTGGACGAGGTACTAGCCTGGGACCCAGAAGCTTTCCTAAATTGTTCTTGAAGAACCTCTAAAGGGACTCCGGGGACACCAGAAGTGTATCCCTCGTCCGTGGAACTCCCCCTACTGCTACTGTTACTGGTACTATTGCCAGAACTACTGTAGCTGGTAGTGTCGTAATACTCGTCTATAGTTTTTTCTATTCTATTACTAGACGAGGAGATAACGGTTTCAGACATTTTACTGAAAACTTAAAGGAAAACCTAAAGACGAGAGAGAAGAAAATACCTGGCTCTAGACGGAATAGGACTATGGACGCGAGGAGACTTCTAGACGAGGCTCTAGACGACACAGATCGAGGAAAATTTTTTGAAATGAGAGAGGTAGGAGAAGAATTCTACTATTTATAGGCAACAAGGTTCAACGATCGAAGCGATGCGACCAACCAAGATGAGCCACGTGGCATCTGCCTTGAAAAGCGAAAAGCCATGATTAAAACACACCTGGTTGAACCACACGCCCAAAAAAATAAAAAATAAAAAGAGAGAGAAGAGAGAAGAAGAAAGAAAAAGAATATGTTCTTAGGACGAACAACTCAATGACAAAGGGGCAACTGATGAGGATACAAATGTGCCTCATCCATAGACAAGTGTGGCTCGTCCATGGACATGGAGCTCAAGTTCGTCCTTGAGCAGTCGTTCGTCAGGCTTAGGGCGCCATGATAATGACCTATCAACCCATTACCATCTAGGCTTCTGAGTGAAGCTCGTCCACATAGGGTCGTCCAAACATGGACAACCCTCAGCGCAAGGTTTGTCTATGTGAGTCACCTTGCCACGTGGATTGTAACCTCCCATCAGAACGTTGAATTCAACAAAACAGTTAAGAAAAATGAGAGACAATTTCTATAACAGTTATAAGGAGTTCGAAGAAACCAACTCACCTCCACAAATATGGGGGAAGTTACAAACAAATAATTGCTTTCACAACACTATAAAAACACTCCTCCCCAACAAATAAAAAAAGGGTAATTCATTTTTCTTTGTTACTGAATTCTCTAAACTCTAGATTCCAGATTTTGAAGAAAGAAACTAACTTCATCATCGGAGGATTTTAGACCGGTCAAATCCGGTCTCCTTTGATTGTTTCTTCTTTCCAGGCCTTACAGATCATTGAAATCCGAAGCGTTCAGTCTACTAATTGTCTCAGCATTTTCAAATCCTATTCAATCATCTGTGATATATCAAAATGTAATTCAACTTTCTTTTAAATCACAACAATCATTATGACTGAATTTGGGTTATATGCCATAACAATTTTTCTTTCAATGTATAAAATCAAATAATTAGTTAGAAAATCATATTTTATTTTCTTGTGAAACCTAGCTTTGATAATATTCATGACGGTAAATATTGGTTCTTAATTGCAATATAAAAATTAAAAAAGTAAATAGAAATACAGCTATTTCATAATCTTTTGAGATAGAAATAGCTGTATTTCTATTTAACATTATTTCCTCTATAAATATTTTGCATATAAAAATTAAAAAAGTAAATAGAAATACAGCTAGTTTTGACTCTTTTGAGATCCTAGTTGAGCTTCAAGCCTTGTGGTTGTGGATGTAATTAACCATTTTCGGCGCAATTGGTGAGGGTTTTCCGGATTTTTTTTTTTAAATTTTTTATTCACAACTTAACATGTCACAGAGGCATTGGATTTGATCACACTGGAGCAAAATACCTCGTAATCTGAATGGTGCTGCCAAGACTAACAACGTTGTTGAATAACAGCCTAACCGTCAGTCAGGCAAAGCAAATCCATGCACAAATCCTCATAAACGGTCTCAATAACCACTTGGCACCCCTCTTAGTCCGCCAAATCACCCTCTCAACTTCCACTCACTCTAGAATTGTTGCTCAAGCTCAATATCTAAAACTAATTCTTTACCAATTGCAAAACCCAGATGCTTTTTCTTGGGGTTGCACAATTCGGTTTTTTTCCCAGCATGGCCAATTCAAAGAAGCTTTTTCGCTTTATGTTCAAATGCACAGACTAGGTCTGTGTCCAACCACATTTGCTGTTTCTTCTGCTCTAAGAGCTTGTGCTAGGATTGAGTGTAGGATAGGTGGAGTTTTAGTACATGGTCAAGTTCATAAATATGGATATTGTAGCTGTGTCTACGTGCAAACAGCACTTGTGGATTTATATTCTAAACTGTGTGATATGGTAACTGCACAGAAGGTGTTTGATGAAATGTTGGTGAAGAATGTGGTTTCTTGGAATTCTATCTTATCTGGGTATTTGAAATCTGGTAATTTAGCTGAAGCTCAGAGGGTGTTCGATGAAATTCCAAAGAAAGATGTTATATCTTGGAATTCAATGGTTTTGGGGTATGCGAGAGTAGGAAATTTGGACCAGGCATGCTCTTTTTTTCAGCAGATACCGGAGAAAAACACAGCTTCTTGGAACTCAATGATTAGTGGTTATGTTGAATGTGGGGACATAGAATCGGCAAGAAGCTTTTTTGAGGCAATGCCTCAAAGAAATAATGTTTCTTGGATCACAATGATTGCTGGGTACTCAAAATGTGGGGATGTTGAGTCTGCTCAGAAACTCTTTGATCAGATGGGTGAGAAAGATCTGCTCTCGTTTAATGCAATGATATCTTGCTATGCTCAAAATAGCCAACCTAAGGAGGCCATTGAGCTGTTCAACCAGATGCTTGAACCAAATGTAAATGTTCAGCCAGATGGATTAACTTTGGCTAGTGTTACATCCGCTTGTTCACAACTAGGAGATTTCAAATTTGGGCCTTTGGTTGAGTCATATATGAATAAGTTTGGTATTGAACTCGATGATCATTTGGCTACTGCTTTAGTTGACCTGTATGCGAAGTGTGGAAGCATTGATAAGGCATATGAGCTGTTTCGTGGCTTGAGGAAAAGGGATTTAATTGCTTACTCTGCAATGATCTTGGGATGTGGGATAAATGGTAAGGCATTTGATGCAATCAAGTTATTTGAAGAGATGATAAATTCCCATATTTGCCCTAACTTAGTCACCTACACTGGACTGCTAACTGCCTATAACCACGTTGGTTTGGTTGAAGAAGGCTACCAATGCTTTAACTCCATGGAGGACCATGGACTTGTGCCTTCAGCTGATCATTATGGAATCATGGTTGATCTTTTAGGCAGGGCAGGACAATTAGAAGAAGCATATGGACTAATAAGGACCATGCCCCTGCAGCCTCATGCTGGGGTTTGGGGAGCTTTGCTTCTTGCTTGCAGGTTACATAACAATGTTGAGCTTGGTGAGATAGCTGCTCAGCATTGCTTTGAGCTGGAGCCTGACACAACTGGTTATTGTTCTCTTCTCGCCAACATTTATGCTTCGGTTAAGAGGTGGGATGATGCCAAGAGATTGAGAAAGGTTGTGGGGGAGAGGGGATTCACTAAGATACCTGGCTGTAGTTGGATGGAATCTATTTGACTCTTCATAATTGAAAGATCAGGCATATACCGCATGCTTAGAGACCCCAAATTGTACTACAATTCTTTGTTGGCAACTTACGAAGTTGTTGGAGTCTTGCATGAATTGGGTTTAAGTTGAAAATGTCCCTAGGTTCTATTCTATCTTGGTAGGTTAGATTAAAAGGACCAAAGGCTAAAGCTAAGGAAGGATATATTTTCCCTTTTCACCTTGATGATCCTAGTGTTGGAAAATCCTCTTCAATACGTTCGAAAGGAATGCTTCTCCATGGACCATGTTCAACTCGAAAACACAATTCATCACTTGTTGGAATCGTTTGAGGTATGGAGGGTCTGCAAGTAACAAGAATCCTAAAAATAATTCTGTTCATTCTTTAATTCTATGGCCAAGCAAGGTGCAGACATACAAGTTCTGATGTTAGCAACTCCCCTTGTTTGTCTAAGATATATATTACTGTTTATATCACTTGCAGATGTTTTTGATGGTAACATCTGTAGTTGTATATAAGATTCATATGTATTTCTTACCTCAATCCTTGTCAAGTTCAATAATAGAGGTGCTTCATTACAAACAATTCTGTAGATACTGCACTATACCTTCTGGGGAAATTATTGTGTACTTTCGGAATACTATAAATGTGTACTCTCTCCTCTCATATGAATGATGGGTTCCACTCATTAAATTCATAGTGGGACTCACCATTTATGTGAAAGAGAGGAGTGCGCATTTATAGTACTTCGGAAGCACCTAATAATTTTCTTACCTTCTGAATTCAACTTTCATGGATTATCAAATCTATTATTATGCAAGTTAATTTTCCGAATCTTTTTCTGCTCGTGTGTAAAGACTAGTCTATGTAAAGGATGTGATACCTTTTCAATTCAAATCTTTATTCATCTATAAAGGAAAAAGGAAAAGAAAAAGAAAAATCTAGCTAGGGGCTAGAAGCAATTTACCATAACATTTAATTAAATGAATGAAGGTGTCCAGCTAATTGAAAAACTATGTCATGTTTATGCATAGGGACAACTTTTGGGAAAATAATAAAAAATATAAGTACTTATAAATATTTTCAATAATATTTTTAGTCTAGTTGATTTGGAGCTGTGCCCTTTAATTTATATTTGGTGTCTGAGAATGATTCCACAACTTTGCATATTTTAATATTTTAAGAAAGGAATCAGAGTGTTACAACTAATTGTTGTTTTTTCTTGGTTGAATCATAACTAGTTGTTGAATACGTTTGTACTTATTTTCAACTGGCCGAATTTAGGAAGATAAATTGATCTTTTCAATCAATGGAAATTTGGACTTGTCTGTGAAATTTTGAATTTTTAGAAGATGACACTGCCATGGGGGATTACTTGTATATTTTTGCAGGTTGAAGAGTGGAGTCCCATCAGATCTCATGGGCCGAACCTCTCTCTCTATTTAGATTGTTTGAAGTCTAAAACACTATGGGTTTTTTTTTTTTGTTACTCCTCCCCAAACCCCGCCCCCACCCCCCCCCCCCCCCCCCCCAAAATCAAATTAGTCTCCAACACACAAATAACTGATTGTATGTGAATTGGCTTTCACTGAGCTTATTGAGCTTCTGCCAAAGCTCCTGCAGACCTGGTTCAGTTGACTCGGATATTTTACTGCAGATTACATCTTACCAAGTTCAGTGTGGACTTGCGATGTAAGTCTACTTGTTGATTTCAACCCATTTCTCACAGAGTTTCTAACTCTGATGACTTGAACGTGCTCTCATTGACTAAACTTCTCTGAATTTAACAGCTTAAGCACTAGTCTGTAGAATAAGTTCTCAAGAGCCTATACGAGTATACGTTGTTGAATATCCCATGTTGTGCTGCTGAATGACTCATACCATGCTGCTGACTTCTTTGTGTCACCACCAAATGCCCCATACTATTGTTTGTTAACTACCTCAAGTTGCCATTGTTAAGTGCCTTCCAACAATGCTAAATATATTGGCATGTCACCATTACATACGTAACACCACAGCCGAGTATCTCATGCTTGTAATATCATTTCCACCAAAAAGTCACACCACTTATTTTAATATCAAGCAACCCAGAATCTACAAGATAAGTCTTGTGCATTATTTATTTCAACTCCCATTAAATTACAAATACTATTTAACTTACAAATATTTATTCTTTTCTAATTTTCTCACCATTTTCATTTCATTAGAGCATTTGCATCAGCTCGTGCAAAAATTATTGCATTTTACACCTCTAAAACCTACTTTTTCTATTTTACACGCTCAATTTTACAAGACACCCACATCAGTTTATCTATTCTACACCTTCTTTTATTTAAATAATATTTTTCACACATTTTTTTATTATTCACACCTACCCGGCCCCACCAACTTTAATACACGCATTCTGATCTTTATCTCTTTCTTTTTCTTTCTCACTTTCTTCTTTTTCTCTATGCCTTCTCCCAGCGTCTTTCTTTCTCTGTTTTTCTTCTTCTCCATTTTTCTCAGCGCCTCGTCTTTCCTCTTCTCCACTTTTTCTTCTTCTTTTCCATTTTTTCTTCTTCTTTCTTTTTCTTTTCCTTCTCCGTCTTTCTTCGTCTCTATCCATTTTTTGTTGCTCTCTCTCTCTATACCCATTTCTAAGCACAGATCAACCCTCCCCTAGCTCGGTCAAGCACCGATCGTTCCATTCAAGCACCGATCGTTTCGATTCAAGCACCGATCGTTCCATTCAAGCTCCGATCGTTCCGATTCAAGCTCCGATCGTTCTGATTCAAGCTCCGATCGTTCCATTCAAGCACTGATCGTTCCATTCAAGCGCCGATCGTTCCGATTCAAGCTCCGATCGTTCCGATGCAAGTTCCGATCGTTCCAATGCAAGCTCCGATCTGTCTTTGTTGGTTTGTTTGTCTGGGTTGGTTTTTTCGTCTAGGTTTGGTGGTTGGTTATTTTCCTCTTTCTGGCGCGCTGGGTCGTTGGTTTGGGAAGAGAGGGAGGGAGTCTGAGAGAAGAGAGAGAAAAAAGTATAAAAAAAAGTTTTGCACATGAACAGTAACCGTGGATATATCCACGGTTACTGTTCATAGGTGCATTTCTACAAGTTTTTGCACCCACTGATGTGGGTGCTTTTTTTGCTCATATTGTGTAAATTTGGTCTCTTTTTGCATTTTGCACGAGCTGATACAAATGCTCTTACCTAAGGAAAAAAAATGGTAGCGGTCAACGAGTGACCTATTAGCAAGGATTCCGGACTCAACTCTCCCAACATATCTATCTAACCGTTGATGTATGAAAGCTAAGAAAGGTAAGATCTCATGTTTCTAAGGCCAAGAAAGATATCGGATTCTAATATATAAAGGGTGATTATTAGAGCTTACTACATCTATTAATCAGACTAGAGAAATGCCAGTTTAATGTTTATATCAATGCCTGCTCGAAAATGTAATAGTTGGTGTGAAGATTGGGGGAAAGGATTTAATATATGCAAAGCAACAGCATTCATCAAGTCTTCAACCTGCTGATGTACAGTTAAAAGATATGGCAGACAAAATGTTTGTAGATGGGACTGGACAGTACAACGTGTATTCAAATGAGATGCCGAAGGTTTGAAGGAATTCTGTCTTTGTTTTGCAAAAATATAGATATCAAGTAACTTTCAGAACATGTATATGGCAATGCTGAGCAATGTGGGCAGACTTCCACCTTACCCCCTCCCTCCACCACAAACACTACCCCCTCCCTCTTCTTCCCTGCCAACCCATCCTCCACCAGCGACATATCCAATCCTACCTGGCTTCCCAAAATTTTTTCCGTACTCCATAACAATTCATTCCCCCATATCCTTGCCCTCTCACACAATCCTTCTATTGGCCAATTCAGTTTGGTCAGTACATTCCTTGTTATACCCAAACCAAGCCTTTTTACCCCAAACCAGGGATACCAGAAAGGAAGCATTCCTTTTCTTTTCGTATTCATTCAAAGTCATTCCTCTTGGCTCTTGATGGGGGTCGTATGGATGCTTACTCCATCACTGAAAAAGCGGATAGGCATCATGGCTCTATTCGGGTTGGTAGATTGGGATTGGATTGGACCATTGCTTGTTTGGTAGAGTTGTGCTGGTGGGACTTTAGCAAGAAATACTTTTTCAAACGGTTCCATGTGCAGTATAAAATCTTGGAATTTTCTAGTAGGTCGAACAAGAGTGGTCTGTTTTTAGAGATCTCTGAGTATCATAATGGGGCAAGACATGGTTGTTAGTGTGTCCTGGAAGGGAGGAATAAGGGCGGTTGGGCTTTCTTTGAATTGAAGCTTCGAGAATTCTTCTTGGGAAAACCAACTTCTAGGCCGGGGAAGGAGGTGGCTAGTGGTGGTGGTGGGCTTGAAAAGTCCACCAATAATTCAAGGAATCAAGATTGGAAAAATCTTAATGGAGTCGGGAAATCAGGAGGGGAATTATGTTTGGAGAATCAGTTTCCAAATATTCCTAGCAATTTAAATCAGAAGGAGAGTTTTGGGGGATTTCAAAATTCAAATAAACATCCCATTAATAGACGCCCCTTGCGTGGCCCTTATGCCAAATGGACCTAGGCCCACTTCTCCTTGAAAATTACTGTTGCTTTAGATGGATATACTCTCCGTGAGGTCCGCTGGAGTCATTTTGTCAAACCAAAAGAAGCTAAGTTGGGCCCTGTTGTGTTAGAGCCCGGGTTGACTACTGATCAAGCTCAAGGGGCTAAACCCACTAAAGCCCACAACGAGTTCATTAAAAATATGTTACGGTTGACTGAAAGAAGTTCATGGGAGGTGGGTGAAGGATCAAGGTCAAATGTTTCAGTAGAGAAGATTCCAAAGTTGTCTCCGAGCACCAGCGAGTTGGATAGGGACCTCCCAAGGACCGATGGGTGCGTGGCTGCGACTCACACTTCTTCGGCGGGGACCCAGATTAGTGAAGGATCGGACCCCCATGGCTTAGCTGAGAAGCCACTGATGGTGTTTTCGGGTACTGGTGAGATAGGTGGTGTCCTTACAAGGTCCAATGGGTGTGGTGGTAAGGTTGGGGTTGTCGGTGGTCTTCCAGTGGACCTTGAATCAAGCGAGGCTGAGGTGGGTTGTATGGGCTTTAGTGGGATGGTCGCTGATGGTTTAGCAGAGGACTTCCCAAACTTCGGGGCTGTCCTTAACTTCGAAGGGCAACTTGTTCATGCCAAACCCTCTGCTTCCTCGCCTCTATTGGTTTTTGGCTTTTCTGATATGTTCCGCCACCACCAGATGTTGGGTAAAAATTGTTTCTCTCCCCTCATTGAGCTGGGTTTTGATTCTAAGGACGAGGAAATCTTGCTACTGGACTGGGTCAACCCCACGGGGTCAGGTAAGGATGAGGATGGTGGGAATGCTTTGGATTGTGTGCCTCTGGCTAAGTGGGATCCTCAAGGGGGTATGGAATTAGTTTCAGAGGAGGTTGCAATGGATGATTTTCTTGTTGGGGAGGATCTGGAACCTTCAGTATGGGTATAGAGGAAGATCAAAGGCTTTAGTAAATTTGTTGGTTTTCCTATTGATGCATGTGAGCAGTAGTGTATTGCCTTATTCCAAAAGCTTGAGAAAGTGTGGGAAAAACAAGCCACGGTAGGTAGTTTACGCCGCAATGCATCTTTATCAAAAAAAGGGATGAGGGAATTGAGGAATTTAGTCTCTTCCGTTAACTATAAGGGGCAATCTGATCGACAAACCAGAGAGATTGGGAATTTCTGTGGGGTGGGCTCAGTTAGTTTTCCATGAATCTCAAACTCTTATCTTGGAATGTGAGAGGATTAAACAATCCTCAAAAGAGGGATACGGTGAAGAATTTACTCAAGGAGTGGAAGTGTGATGTAGTGTGTTTTCAAGAAACCAAGTTAGATTCTGTCAATTCTGCTGTTGTGAAAAGTCTTTGGAGTAGCCCTTTTGTTGATTGGGAGGCTTTGGATGCTATTCATATAGCAGGGGGGGGGGGTTATTCTAGCTTGGGATACAAGGGTGTATAAAAAAATAGATTGTATGGTTGGATGCTTTTCTGTTTCTGTTTTGTTAAAGAGTGTGTTAGATGGTTTTGCTTGGATATGTACAGGGGTGTATGGTCCAAATGTTGATGGTCTTAGGGATGCTTGGTGTCTTTTTAGTGATTTTAATATCATCAGATATCCAGCAGAGTGCCTTGGTTGTTCTTCTTTCAGTCTAGCCATGTTCAAATTCTCAGACTTTATTGAGAGGAATTTATTGATTGATATACCTTCGGTGGGAGGTGAGTATACATGGTTCCGTGACTCAAAGAACCCTTCTATGTCTAGAATTGATAGAGTGCTGGTATCCGCTGATTGGGAGGATCATTTTTTGGATGTGACTCAAAGGCCTCTTCCTAGAGTGATTTTGGACCACTGCCCTCTTCTTGTGGAGGTAGGTGGAATGTCGAGGGGAAAGACTTCTTTTAAATTTGAGAATATGTGGCTTAAGGTGGAGGGTTTTGTGGATCTTGTGAGAGGTTGGTGGAACGGATACCATTTTGTGGGGTCTCCTAGTTATGTTCTAGTTGTAAATTTAAAGCTCTTAAAGGAGACTTGAAGCATTGGAATAAACATGTTTTTGGGGATGTGGCTTTTAAGAAGAAAAAATACTTGCTGTCTGAGCTTCTAGACCTAGATTTGAGAGAAGGGATGCAAACTTTGTCATCGGCAGATATTGCAAGAAGGGCTGAGATAAAGGCTGATATTGAGTATTTAGCTTATTTGGAGGAGATTTCTTGGAGGCAAAAATCGAAGGCTTTGTACTTACAAGAAGGGGATAATAATACTGGTTTCTTTCATAGACTAGCTAATTCTCATAGACGTACAAATACTATGAGAGGAGTGGAGGTTGAGGGCATTTTGTATGAGGATGAGGTGCAATTTAGGATCAAGTGGTGGGTTTTTATAAGTCCTTGTATCAGGAGACTGAATCTTGGAGGCCCATTATTGATGGGTTAGAGTTTGCAAATCTAGATGAAACTGATCGGATTGCTCTAGAAAGGGAGTTTGAGAAGGAGGAGATCATTGTAGCCTTACGGGAGGCTAAGGGTGATAAGGCTCCCGGCCCAGATGGCTTTACTATGGTTTTCTTTCAAAAGTGCTTGTGTGTTCTTGAGAAGGAGATCTTGGCTTTTTTTTTTTGCAGATTTCCACAAAGAATGTATCTTTGAAAAATCCCTCAAAGCCACCTTTCTGTGTTTTATTCCCAAGAAGCTTAGGCAATCAATATTAGAGATTTTCGCCTAATCAGCCTGGTGGGTAGTTTCTACAAACTACTTTCAAAGGTTTTGGCACATAGACTTCATTGTGTTTTAGATAAATTTATTTCCAACTCCCAAAATTCTTTTGTTGAGGGAAGACATATACTTGACTTTGTTCTTATTGCAAATGAATACTTGGATAGCAAATTGAAGAGTGGTATTCCAGGTGTGATTACTAAATTGAATATTGAGAAGGCTTATGATTATTTGAGTTGGAGTGCCTTGTTTTACCTTATGGAGAGGATGGGTTTTGGGGAGAAATGGGGAAGATGGATGAAGATGTGTATTTCTACTGCTCATTTTTGAGTGCTTATTAATGGGTCTCCAGTTGGTTTATTGGGCAGCTCTCGTGGTCTTTGCCAAGGGGATCTCTTATCTCCATTCCTATTCTTATTGGTAATGGAGGTATTGAGTAGGTTGTTGAAAAGGATAGAAGATGGAGGCCTTCTTAGTGGTTTCCAAGCAAATCCTAATACACGTGGAGGTTTGCATATCTCTCATCTTTTGTTTGCTGATGATACTATTCTCTTTTGTGATACATCCAAGGAACAATTACTACATATTCGTATGGTTCTAATTTTCTTTGAAGCTATCACGGGACTGAAAGTAAATATTGGTAAGAGTAAGATTATGCCGGTTGGTGAGGTTGGGAACTTGGATGCCTTAGCTCATATTTTACGATGTAAGGTAGGCTGTTTACCCATGTCTTATTTGGGGATGCCCTTGGCGGCACATTATAAGGATTCCTCAATTTGGAACCCTATCATTGAAAGGATGGAAAAAAAGCTTGTAGGTTGGAAGCAGTTATATTTGTCAAAAAGAGGTAGACTTACTTTATTGAAGAGTACTTTATCAAGTCTCCCTACTTATTATTTATCGTTGTTCACTATTCCACAACATATGGCGGACAGAATGGAGAAAATTTAGAGGAATTTCCTTTGGGGGAGATCTAATGATGTCTTTAAATTCTCACTTGTTCCTTGGGAGAAAGTTGTGTGGCCAGTGGAGTCTGGTGGCTTGGGGATCCGGAAAATTAGGCTGTTTAACCAAGCTTTACTTGGCAAGTGGCTCTGGTGATCTGGGAATGAGGTCACACGTTTATGGAGGCAGGTGATAGCATCCAAATATGGGGAGGCTAGTGGGGGATGGTGTACTAGAGTTGTTAGAGGGGCACATGGATGTGGTATGTGGAAGAACATTAGGAAGGCGGCTAAGAGTTTCTTTGGTCATGTGTTGTATGCGGCGGGTGGGGGTTTTCGTATCAGATTCTAGCATGACCTTTGGAGTAGCCCTACTGCCTTGAAAAATTTATATCTGACACTGTTTGCTATTGCTATGAACAAGGAAGCTATGATTTCTGAAATGGTTAATTATGCTCTGAATGGGAGTGGTAGAACCTGGAACTTACGTTTCTGTCGTGCATTTCAAGATTGGGAGATGGGGATCTTTTCTGAGTTCTTTGCGTATATCTCCTCCAAGTTACCTAGGGGGGTGATGATACCATGATATGGCAATTGAATTGTAGTGGTGTTTTTTATGTGCGTTCTTTCTATACTTCATTGCTAGCTGCCCCATTGGTGTCTTTTCCTTGCAAGAGCATTTGGTGTGTTAAGGTACCTTAAAGGGTGGCTTTCTTCTTATGGACAGCTGCTAAGGGTGGGCTTCTTACTATAGACAACCTTGTTAAGAAGAAGTTACCTTTTGTGAATTGGTGTTGCCTTTGTCGATGTGAAGAGGAAATTGTGGATCATTTATTGATCCATTGTAAGTATGCTTATACCTCGTGGAGTGGAGTCCTTCGTTTGTTTAGGGTTCAGTGGGTGATGCTAAAGAATGTTGTTTCTCTTCTTAATGCATGGTGGAATTGGTTGGGGAGTCACACTTCAAAAGTGTGGAATATGGTTCCAGCATGTCTTATGTGGTTAATTTGGAAAGAGCGCAATGCCCATACTTTTGAGGAAACTGAGACTTATAGACTATTTAATGTCTTTGCTCCTTAGGACATTGTCATTCTTTGTTTGACTTTCTTAATTTCGTCAGTCTTTCTTTTTGATTGGTTTGTATTCTTTCTAGTGTAGTGAGTTTACTATTGTAAATTCATTGTACTTTTATTATCAATAAAGCTGTTATTACTTATCGAAAAAAAAAAAAAGGAGATCTCTCTCTCTCTCTCCCTCTCTCGAAAACCTTTCAAATTTTCTCTCTATGCATTATAATTTTTTGCTAAATCCCTAAGATATGAAGATTGAACCCAACCTTTTACCACTTAGTAGATATGAAGATTGATTCTCTCTTTGCTTTTACCACAAGCTCTTCCTTTGCAATGCTGACATTAGAAGTGAATAAATACTTAGATAATGGGAATCTTTAAGTAGGTTGTATGATTGTACCTTTAAATTATCATCATGATATAAACAATTGTATTTTGTTATTCATCATTAAAAAAAACGCAGAAGGCAAAGTATGTTGAATTAAATAGATGGCTTAATCGCTTCATCCTAGAGTCACAAGACGTCAATCTCAGACTCAAATTTTGTGTATTGACCTTTACCCAACGGTATATGCATATTTAACATGAAGCTAAAGAGACTATGCTTGCTAAGTCAAGCACAATATTTCATTAGTTATTACTTGTTACGCCATTTATGTTGAAAAATTAAAATGAAGTCACTTTCATTCTTTTATCAAGATGTAGATAAAAGCTTTACCCAGAAATTTATAATAGCTCCTCTAAGTCTTTAGTGGCCACAATGAATTGGCCGGTTGGGGGGGGGGGGGGGGGGGTCAATCCCTACGGGGTAAAAAACAAAGATAATGCAATTTAATTGGTGACGGTCATAAAAAACGTTCAAATGTAACCATCAGATGTTGTATGTTAAAAAACTTTGTTCATAAGTAAAAAAGAAAATAAAAAGCAAATCATTAAAGGCATGATGATACAATCTTAGTGGTTGAATATGCACGCCTCTAATTCGAATTGGGTAAGCAGCAGCATAAAGTGCGGTTCAATTTTCTTCCTTACCTTCCCTACGCTATACGTAAGGTGTTTATTACATGAATTCATGTGGTATCCAGGACCAAGTCAGAATTTCTGACTCAGAAATTATTGAGGGGCCGATCTGTAGTACCAAAAATAAAATTATATAAAACTCAAATCACACAAACATGTAATTATGTATGTGTTTTCTATTTTACTTAAAAATGTGAGCAAAAATTTCGATATTTTGTTAGAGAAAACTAAATTAACGTTACAGACGAAGAACTTAATTTAACCTTTTTTTATAGATAAACAATTAATTTGCTCACAAATAACAAAGCTGTAAACAATACACCAGTTAAGAATCATTTTATGAAATTATCATTCCAAAAATCTCTCAAAAAACTCAAAAAAAAAAAAAAAATCAAATAACATCTCGTGTGACTTTGCATTTTTTGTTATTGCAAAGATTATCAAATTAAATACTAGAAAATAAGAATGAAAGAAAGGATCAATAAATTGAAGAAAAATAATTGAGTAGTTAGAAAAATTACGAAAAAAAAAAGCATATATATGAAACACATAATCTGAAAAGTGCATTGCTGAAACAGGGTTGCCAAATTCTAAAAGTCCTTTTACAATATTTTATTACTCATACTAAATAGGTAGTATATTTTGGATATGATAAAAATTTTCTTTATCCACATGCCTAAAATAAAATTGTATATTAGAAGTTTAGAACCGCTAAAGAATTTTTCACGTATTATTTTCATAAAAATAATGAATTTGAGTGAACCTAAATTTATAAAATTTGCATATTCTATTTGTAGTCTTTTTTATTATTATTATTTTTTTATTTTTTTATGGGATACTACAATTTTTGTAAGTTCCTAAAAAGTGGCCCAATTTTAACTAGAATCTAGTTCCAAATAACAATCATTTATAAAATAATAATAAAAAAAGGATGGAAGAAGAAGAACTTCTTGATAAAAATGTCCACTAAAGGCTTATTTGGCTTATATAATTGATAAGGCTAGTTTATTTATTTATTTTATGTTTGATATGACGGAAAAAATAAGCCAATTTTCTAGGAATAAATCACTATTAAGACAATGTTCTAAAATATAGCATTCTTCATTCTCTTTAATTTTTGTTTTTTAAAAAAAAATTGTTACTAGTGGGAGAAAGATGATTCAAACTATGGTTCTCTATTTCAGCCACAAAAACATAGCATTTCAGTCCTCTTCAGTCAATTCAATCTAATTTGGTCTATTTTAGTCTATTTCGGTTTATTTGGTCCACTTCAATCTAATTCAATCAATTTTGGTCTACTTCGGTCCATTTTGGACCAATTGGGAATTAAATTGATTTTTTTTTTAGATTGCATTTTCAGTTTTAGGCTCAAAAAAAAAAAAAAAAAAAAAATTCATTTTGGGTTGAAAAGTATGAAATTTTATTCTATTTAGGCTAAACTCTTTTAGTTTTAGACTAAAAAATACAAACAAAATAGAAATTAAAAATTAGAGATATGGACCCTAAAAAAGTAATAAAAATAATAAATATTCATAAGTTTACCTTAAAATTTCAATAATATATGCATTATATTTATATTTGGAAAAAAATGCTACAATTTTAAACTTATATAATAATTTAAGGGGAAAATTAACGAATGTCCTAAGGGAAAAATTAATGAATGCCCTAATAATTTAAAAATATATGCATTTTAGGAAAGTTTTTATAGAAAAAGAAAAAAAAATTAATGTTTTGATAACTTTTTCAATTTTTCATAAAAGTGCTATAAAAACTTTTCTTAAACGATTTATTAACAATTGCTCTAAGAGGTATCCATTAACATAACTCATAATTTAAACTATTTTTAAAAAAATTTAAGAAACATATAATAATTTAAATTTAATGTAATATGTTACATGTGTTCCATTAAATAGGGATACATTTTTTTTAATATTCTTGAATATATTCAAATTAATCAATCGATTATGGTATATTAAAAAAAAGTATTTTTAATAACAACTTCTCCATTTAAAACAATATTCTAATTATGTAATATAAATCATTTTATTAAATTACGTTTTCCATATATATATATATATATGTTTATATCACTATGCATGCACTGTTGTTGAATGCAAAATATTATATACTCTATTACATAAAACTTACAAAAATATAAAATACTTTTAAATAACACATACATTATTTAACCTACAAATTTTACATAATATTCTAATAAAAATAATAATTTTACATTTTGGCAGGCATCTCACGAGTTTGAGATTAGTTAAACTAATAATAGACTCTTGTGCTATTATTATTAAAATTTAAAAAATAAAACTATTTTTTTTTTTGGATCTAGATGTTTATAGATTAGAGAATATTTTTATTTGGAAAAAAATACAAAATGATATTTACAAGACTTCAAATTTACAAAAGCACGATACCTATAAAGTCAAGTGGCATATAAACTTGCTAAAAAAAAAAAAAACATACTTGCGAAAAAAATAAATTAAAAAAAAAAGTGTCTCCAAGTTTGTCCAATAGTGTGACGAAGAAAGAATATAAAAAGCGCAGCCGTTAACTTCAAAAAAAGAGAAAAACAGTGCGCACTTTATTATTAAACCCTTATTCCCACGCAAAAGTAAAAACTGCCAACTACCCTTCTCTCTGTCTCCTTTTTCAACTACTTCTTCTCGTTTTCCTTCAAAATCCCTCCAAAACCAAAACCAAATCCACAAACCCACTACTTAGTCTTCTTCTTTTTTTTCTTTTTTTATATATATGCCTGAAAGAAGTATACGGCGGCGGTCGGCGGCGACTCGAGGCCGGAAGAGCAGGCCGCCGAACCCTTCTCCGTCGCCGCGTCGGAGGACCCCTCCGCCTCGGAGATCGGCGAGGCAGCAAGCACCTTCGAAGCCCATTGGGAACTTGAAGCGTTGCTCTTCGGACCCGATGCTTTGGAGTAGTGCTTCTGTTAGCAGCTACAGCGACGATGATCGGAGTTTGTGGTCTGAGGGTGGTGTTTTTTTCCGTCCTCAGACATGTAACGACGTTTTTGGCTCGTCGTCTTCCTTGCCGGGTTTCTCTCCTCGGAGTCACGAGGTAAACAAAGACTTAAAGTTGGTCTTTCTTATTGGACCCAGCAAACAAAAAAAAAAAAAAATCCTGACAAAACTTGGTTTGTTAGTTTTTGAGTTGTAGATGGTAATGGGTTTTAATTGGTTTCGAAGATTAGCGTGTGAGTTATAAGGTTTTTTTATGGAAAAATTTTTATTACCTGGTTTTTTTTTTTAATTTTATAAAATAAATATAGTTTATTGTTGTTTGCATTGATTATGATCCTATGTTTGAATTTCATGGGGAAGAAAATTAAAAGGACAACCTTTTAATTGAGCCAACCTTATATATAAAAAAAAAAAAAAAAAAGAATACTAAATCTAAATGAAAAATAAATAATTTGAGGAGCTTTTCTTGTTCATTGAGTTGTTTAAGCCATTAATAAATCACCATTCACCACATTTGGTTTCTACATTGAATTGTATTAAGTATTTTCCATTAACACACCTTCGCCTTTGGTGAGTCCATAATTCATTGAGTTGTTGTATTAATCATTAATACGTCCCCCCTTTTGGCTTGTCCATTGAATTGTTTAAATCACTAATAAATTCTACCATTTCAATCTGGAATAATCATAGACTTTCTGAATTTCATCATTGGTGGTTTATAATTGTTAATTTGTCACTGCCTTTCTGGTCATAAACTATAGGACTCCAAAGTAACCTTGTGCATTTCTAAATAGTGTAAACTTGGGCAATGCAGGGATACAAGAAAGATGCGAAGGTGGTGGTTAATGTGACAGTTGAAGGTAGTCCAGGACCAGTTCGGACCATGGTTAAGTTAGGGGCCTCTGTGGAGGAGACCATAAAGGTTGTTGTAGACAAATATAGCAAAGAAGGGCGAACTCCTAAGCTTGATCAGGGCGCACCATCCTCATTTGAATTGCATAACTCCTATTTCAGTCTTAAAAGTAAGTAAAATTTATGATTTTAAGTTTACTTGCTCAGCTTAGTTGCATTTGCACAATGTTAGGTTTCAAATCTTATGATTTCGTGTAAGTTTCTTTTTTTCCCCACCGCCAAAGAAAGCTATGTTTAACTAAATGAGTGCGTTTCTGTTAGAAATTTGACCAATTTGCTGATCTGTTTTCTTGTAGAAAGAAAACGTTTTTAGATATTCTGAAGTTTTCCCTTCTAAGTAGAGTATGTCACTTTGTTCATTAACTAGATAGTTGCCAGATTTTTATATTGTCTTGTTTGACTTTAAACTTTGAAAAATGTTGATTGTGGATTGGGGGCTAATTGCATTTAAGCCGTCATATTCGAAATACAGAGGACTATTATTCAACTGCAGTTAATTGAAATTGAATAATTTAATAGTGTAATCTGAAGCCTATTCTGATGAAAATTTTACCATAAGATGGGGTTCTAAACATCCATATGATACATATGGAGACTTTTAAAAATTATGATTTGGCTTTGGAGAGAGTACCACTATTTCCTGACTCCATTCTGAATGGCCCATTCTAAGAAGTTGTTGGCTGTAAAGTGACCAATAAACATTCTAAGAGGTTGTTTTCCAATTAATATCTGATTGTGATATTTAGTCTTGCAGCCTAATCAGTGGTCACACTTTAATCGTACAAAGATACCAGTGAGTTTGAAAATAAGAAATAACTGAATAGATTAAAGAGGGACACTCCGTTTGCTTCCAATTGCGCTTATGCTGAATGGTTTATCTTTGTTTTTATTGAATAGGTTTGGATAAATCTGAATTAATTGGGGATGTTGGTAGCAGAAGCTTCTATCTTCGAAAGTGTTGCAGTGGTCATAGTAGTAATGGAGCATCTCCTTGCACCTCAGAAATTGCTCTGCCAAAAGAAAACTGTCCTCCTCCCATTCCACCTCCTGCATTCTTACTTCCATGTGTAATTGCCCGTAAGATCAGTAAGATTTTTAGAAGAACCCGTAGGCTTTGGAAACTCTTGGTCTGCCTGCAATGAGGATGACCAGTCAGCACATGCATCGTTTGAGTAACACAACTTATTATTTGTGTTACTCCTAACAACAGCCATGATTCTTCTTTCTGAAATTTTTTCCCCTTTTCTCTTCAGAACAAAAGTACCCGTTCTTTCATACAATATGTACATAATACCAATTCATACTCTTATCAATTGCTGCGTAAATTGCTGTAACTCCCATTGCAAATTCAAAATACAAAATGAAAATTTACAGCGTTCAACTTTGACTCCTACTCTTTGATGTCATTTTCTGACTATTGAGAAGTCCGCTGTGAGCTTGTTATTGTTCTGCCTTACACTATCTTAATATTGTTAGCATGACCAATTTTCAGATTTTTTTTTCTTTTGGATAAAGGAAAGGAACACAACATTATTCAACATTTCAAGAGTAATATTTTCTCACTTCACATGAATAGTATGGTTTCACCATAAATTGAAGGTCTTCAAGAACTGATGAATTTGGATTGAGTGTTAGTTTTCACTGATTGAATTCTGATTTAACCAAACCATCTGATGTAAGCATTGGGGTTGGGGGGGGGGGGGGGGGGGGGGGGGTTGGAGGGTGATGATTTCTAGCAGACGAGCTCCATCTCATCGCCCTTTGTGATCCATCATTGTCAGCTCTGACCGAATCCAACAGCCACACGTGGAAGACGAAGCGGTTGAGATCATGGTCAAGTTTCGGTTTGAACCCAAAACCGTCTCAACTTGACATGTAGACAGGCCTGAGCGGGATCCACTATTATCTAAGCTAAGGAATCATTGTTCTCATAGTTGAGGGGAGATACTCACATTTTGACTGGATGTGAATTGTACATACCCTTTTGATATATAATACACCAAGATTATTTTCAAATACTTTCATGTTTTTTCTATGATGACAAAATTATCCTTTACTAAGGCTTTAAAAAGTAAATAGAATACATCTAATTAAGGTTATAAATGAATTGTGCTCTTTTGAACAACTTGGGTTAACTCAAGAAAATGCTTGTTTATGTCTGTTTATTTACTAAAACGAGTTAAGCTCAATCTTTTATTTAGACTTGATTATTAAACAAGTAAAACGCAAACATAATATTGTTTTTATGAACAAATTCATAAGTATGAGACTTGATATTTTATATATAATATTATATGTATAAAAATATACTTATATAAACATAAAATTAAATTATATAAGTTTAAAAATAAGTTCATTCTATATTAAATACTACTGTAACTTTTATTGATAATATAAATAGTCCTTTACTTAATAAATATTATATTTGATTTGTAACAATACAAAGTTAATGTATCTAATTTTTATTAGTTCATAAACAAAAACCATTCTATCTAATTAACTCAAATAGAATATTTTCAACTATAATTAGTTATTAATATTAGTGATGACGGACGAAGTCGTCAATCGTCGTATGTGCGTCCGAGTGGAGTCGTCCTTTCCGCAGTGGTCCTCCTGTGGATTAAGAATATCAATCCTTCAAAGGGGCACCGGTGTGGTGCTTGCCACCACGCCTCCGATGCCTAAGTTAGTAAAGAATTTCTGTAAAAAATGGAAATGAATCAACAGTGTCTTTTTTAAGATGAATTTTTTTCTTACCCTTTGGTTGATGTGGTGGAGGCTTTATATATCCCTGCAGTCTCTAGCCGTTGCAGCTTTTAATGCCCTGCTTGGTAACGCCTGTAAATTTTAAAGGGAGCACTAACGGCATGCATGGCTGGCCCTTTAAATGACTGCATTGAAGGGTGCCGTTTCACTGGCCTGAGTTCGTCTTCAGAAATGGGCTCGTCTTCTCTGACGATCTCGAGGGGTCGTCAGTCCCACCAGTTGCCCCCGAATTATGGGGTCGTCATTACATGTATGGACGATCTCAGAATTTTAAGAGTCTGTGAGCTGTACGTGCTTCTCGGGATGTTGACCGTATTAGATGCTTATGGGTGGCGCCACACGTGTCGTGGCCGCGTGGCTTGTTGTGATTTAGCGCTATGCGACCCTTGGATTTCCCGCTGAATTTCGGTTTTTTGGGCCTTTTGGTTTTTCCTTCCTTTAAACTTTTCCTGTTCCCACTTCTCCCAAAATCTCTAATTATTGCTCTGAGTGTTATCTTCTCCATTTTCCCCTCCGTGAACCTTCTCTGCGACGTGGTGGTGCTGCTTCTTACATTTCCCTTTTTCGAGATATGTTCCCTTTCTTATCTTCTCCTTTCTTTTGCTGTTACGATATGATTACGATTTTGATTTTCTTTTCCCTTCCTCCCTTATATATTTTTTTTTTGAAATCTTTTTGGGGTTGAAGTGTCCGTTTCTCATGGTCGATAGTTCTGTGGTTAGGGAGGTCTGCCCCTCAGTTTCTTTTGCATTTGCTCACTTAGGGGCCTCTTTAGGTACTTCTAGTGCTTTTCTTCCATTGCTCGAAAACTTTGTTTTTGAGGGTTGTAGTTTGCGGGTTGTAGTGGGTGAGTTGTTTCCGGTACTCAGCCAATCAATTAATTGGTTTGGGGGTTTGGTAAAGGGAGGTAAAAGGATGTCGGAAGTACGGTCCAGTGATCTCGAGACTGGGCTATCGTCTAGCGATGGTCCGGTGGAAGAAGATACAACCGTCTCTTCTCCTAGAGAGATTAGGGCTTTTCATGCTCAAGAGGAGACGTGTGGGTTAGATGCAGACACATTGGGCCGTTTTAGAGATAGGTTTCAATTCCCAGAGCGGGTGAGGATACGTTTGCCTGGTGAGGGAGATCGGGCTTGTACCTTCTTTCCCGGGGAGGTCTGCTTTTACGAGGCTGCCTTCGTCTGTGGGCTGAGGTTTCCTGTCCATCCATTTCTTATGGAGCTACTGGATCGGTTCGGCATTGCTCCAGGGCAACTTATGCCCAATTCTTGGAGGATCGTGGTCAGCTGTATGGGAATATGGCTGGCCGCGACTGACGGTGGTATGCTTAAAGTAGACGAGTTTGTTTACATGTATCGGCTGAAAGAGTCTAAGGAGCATGGGTATTATGAGTTGGTGCCTTGGGAGAGAAAGACCAGGATTATCCGGGGTTTGCCGTCGTAGTTCAGGTATTGGAAATCAAGATTTTTCTTTGTGTCCGGGGATGATTTTGAGACCCCTTCTGGTGAGGTGTGGGGTGATCTCCTGCGGTTGCGTCATCGGTGGGGGACCCCACCCTTAGGTGCGTCAATATTCTTCCTCGTCACTGAGTTTCTTCTATGCTTGTTTTCTCTCATAATGTTGACCTCTTCGTCTTGTGTCTTGCTTAGTTAAGAGCCGGCCAAAGCTCAAGAGCAGGTATAGAGGTCGGGTAGAGAAGGCGATTGAGTACGCGAAGACGATCAGGGATTGGGACGACTTGGTGGATCCGAGGACACTTTCATTCTATTGTTTGGGCCCCGAGCCTTCTGCTTTTGTTTTGCGCATCCTTGATATCAAGGGAAAAAAGAGTAAGTGCACGGCCTCGTCTGTTGTCTATAGTCGTCGTTATTCTCGCTCTAATTTTTCTCTTTTTTTTTTTTTTTTTTTTTTTTTTTTTTTTTTTTTTTTTTTTCTTTCAGAGATGACGACCAAATTCAATAAGGACATGTACGCCAAGATGAGGACGAAGAAGGACGAGCCGTTGTCCAGTCTGGGGAAGAGGACGGTCCGAATTACCGGGAAGGGCCCGCCGGCTCCCACTGCGCTCGTTACTCCTCTTGTGTCCGGGACAGAGACTACGCGGACGGCTTCTCCAACCACGTCAGTCGAGGAGATCCCCACTCCTGCGTCTAAGAGGGCGTGCCTATCCGAGAGGGAGAAGGACCCCCGTCAACTCACGATCTAGAGCAACGAGAAGCTCTCTTGGGAAAGGGCGCAGGGGGCGGTGACTGCTGATGATTTGAGGGATCTTCCTGACAAACGCTTCAGCGCGATTGCTTCTCATCATGTCCATAAGTTGGTTCAGGTAAATGGTCCTTGAGTCAGGTTGTTCTTAACCCCCCCCCCCCCTTTTTGGGGTCAAGTTGTTGACGTTCTTAACTTTCCTTTTCAGCTGCTGGGGGAGAGTCTCCACATGTCTGCTGAGTACGCTGCCCAAGAGGCCATGGTGTCGTCCATGAAGTCCCAGACGAACACTCTGGAGGCGGAGAATTCAACGTTAAAGAAGGATCTCATTGATTCAATGGGTGAGGCCAACTCCTTGAAAGAAAAGGTTAAATCATTGAATGACGACCTCAGGGCGGAGCGTCAACTGTGCTTGGAAAAGGACGAGCAGCTTCTGGGGGCTAAGGAGAAGCTTAAGACCATTGCCGCGAAGGCGGTTGAAGCCTTCCAGCAGACGGACGAGTACAACACCGTCCTCTTTAGCTGGTACTTCAAAGGTTTTGAACTCCTGAGAAGGTATTTGGTCAAGCATCCCTCCGGAGTCGATTTGGAGAGTTTGGACTTGGAAGAGGTGGACAAAGAAATGGCTGCTGATGAGACTGCTCCTTCCACCGCCCCAGAAGGTGACATCCTCAAGACCTCTGATCCCGCAGACGACGTTGCTAGAGACGTTTGAAGCTGTAATTTTTTAAGGAGGTTTTTTTTTTTTAATGCCCATTGGGTCTTGGGCTGTAAGATCCACTTTTAAGACACTTTTATTTTGTAAGTAGTAATCGTAGGGCTAATGTTGCTTTGGCTGTAGAAACGATGATTTAATTTAAGCTGGATTGACGGTTTTATACTTGTCTTTATTTTGCTGGCTAACCTCCTTCTGTTTTGCGATGCATTCGTCCTTTGGCAATTAGCATTTCTATGGCTGTGACCAAGTTCGATTGACGTCTTGGCATATATATACTTCGTCCGTCAAGGCCGAGTTTGGTTACTTAGCCAAATTTTTAGCGTATTGTCTTCTTCTGATGTTTCGTCAGTAACTTACATGGTATCTTGTTACGTTATCAAAATTTCAACGTATTTTTCCTTTTTGACGTTTCGTCAGTAACTTACATCCGTCGAGGCGGAATCTTGTTACGTTGCTAGATTTTCGGCGTATTGCCCTCTTTTGAGGTTTCGTCAGTAACTTACATCCGTCAAGGCGGAATCTTGTTATGTTGCCAGATTTTCGGCGTAGTGCCCTCTTTTGAGGTTTCGTCAGTAACTTACATCCGTCAAGGCGGAATCTTGTTACGTTGCCAAATTTTTGGCGTATCGTCCTCTTTTGAGGTTTCGTCAGTAACTTACATCCGTCAAGGCGGAATCTTGTTACGTTGCCAGATTTTTGGCGTATTTTTTTTTTTTGAAGGGCTAGTCATTCATCCACTGAATAATACTTTTATTGCTTTCGTGGGTAGTGAATACAATATCTTCTTACATTTAAGGATGGTATTTCTTCAAGTGCTCAATGTTCCAAGGCCGTGGAAGCTTCTGCCCGTCAAGAGTTTCCAGGTGGTAGCTGCCATGTCTAGAATAGTGCACGACCTTGTAGGGGCCTTCCCAGGTAGGGCCAAGCTTCCCATGGGTAGGATCCTTGGTTGCCAGGGTGACCTTTCATAGAACGAGATCTCCAATGCTGAGTCGTCTGAGTTTGACTCTTTTGTTGTAGTATTCTGCCATCTTTTGCTGGTACTTTGCCATTTTGTCGAAAGCTCTTTCTCTGACTTCGTCGATGCAATCCAGGTTAACCTTTAATTCGTCGTCATTGTTCTGCCTTTGAAACATTTCTCTCCTGGTGCTCGTCACTCCCACCTCTATTGGGATTACTGCTTCGGAGCCGTAGGTGAGTCTGAATGGTGTTTCACCCGTTGGGGTTCTTGCTGTAGTCCTGTAAGCCCACAAGACGTTGGGCAATTCTTTAGGCCATGCTCCCTTAGCCTCGTCCAACTTAGCCTTGATGATCTTCAGTAGTGTTCGGTTGGTTACCTCCGTCTGTCCATTTGATTGTGGGTGTCCCGGGGAGGAGAATTGGTTCTTAATTCCTAGCGACGAGCAGAAGCCTCTGAAAGTCTGATTGTCGAACTGACGTCCATTGTCTGATATGATCGTGTGTGGAATCCCGAACCGGCAGACTATATTCTTCCACACGAAGCTTTGGATCTTTGCCTCGGTGATAGTTGCCAGAGCTTCTGCCTCGACCCATTTGGTGAAGTAATCAATGGCGACGAGCAAGAATTTTACCTGTCCTTTCCCTTGGGGCAGGGGTCCGACGATGTCGATCCCCCATTGCGCAAAGGGCCATGGCGAGGTTATTGCCGTCAATCTCTCGGCTGGAAGGCGTTGAACGTTCCCGAATCTTTAACACTTGTCGCACCTTTTGACGAGTTCTCGCGCGTCAACCTGCATAGTAAGCCAAAAGTAACCGGTTCTGATAATCTTACTTACCAAGGATCTGGGACCTGCGTGGTTTCCACATACTCCCTCATGGATCTCCCTCAGGATGTAGAGTGCTTCTTCTTCGTCCACGCATTTTAGGTAAGGCATGGAGAAGCCCCTTTTGTACAGGGTGTCGTTCAAGATTGTGAACCTGGCTGCTCTTCTCTTTATCTTCTTGGCCTCTTTGATGTCTGGGGGGAGGTGTCCGTCTTGAAGGTAAGATATTATGGGTGTCATCTAGCTATGAGTGCTTTGCACCGTGAGCATGGGAACCTCTTCTATGCTGGGGTGAGTCTGGATCTCTATGTAGGCGTCGGTTCTTGTAGGCTCTTCTTGTGAAGAGGCCTATTTTGCAATCTCGTCCGCTCTCGTGTTCTGGTTTCTTGGGACTTGTTCGAATTCCACTCTATCGAGCCTCTGTGCCAAACACCTCGTCAGTCGGAGGTACTTCTGCATCCTTTCCTCCTTCGCTTCGCATTCTCCCTTTATCTGTCCAACTACCAGCTTTGAGTCGCTTTGGAGTAGTAGGCTTTTTGCCCCCAACGCTCTCGCTATTCTTAGTCCTGTAAGTATTCCCTCATACTCGGCTTTATTGTTGGTGGCTGGGAATTTTAATTGTACTCCGTACTTTAGGGTTTCCCCTTCAGGGCTGATGAGGACAACCCCTACTCCTCCTCTTTTTTGCAATGACGACCCATCAGTTTGGACCGTCCACCGCTCTAAGTCGTCAACGTGGTTGGGTTCGTCATCGCCGGTGAATTCGGCGATGAAGTCTGCCAGAGCCTGTGCTTTAATGGCGTTCCTTGGATGGTACTCAATGTCGTACTGGCTCAACTCAATTGCCCATTGAACCATCCTCCCAGCTGCCTCGGGCTTATTCATGGACTTTTTGATGGGCTGGTCCGTCATCACTCGGATGGGGTTTGCTTCAAAGTAGGGGCGTAACTTACGCAAAGCTACTATAAGGGCGAGCGCAATCTTTTCGATCCTGGGGTACTTGGCTTCAGCTCCTTTGAAAGCCTGACTGACGTAGTAGACCGGAAGCTGCCTCTTATCTTCTTCGCGAACTAGCGCTGCGCTAACAGCCGTATTCGATGCGGCCAGGTACAGGTATAAGTTTTCCCCCTCTTTGGACGGGCTCAGTAAAGGTGGATTGCTCAGGTAGTGTTTGAGTTCAAGAAATGCTTCCTCGCATTCGACAGTCCAGACAAAAGCTTGCTTCAGCGTTTTGAAGAAGGGCAGACACCGATCTGTCGCTTTCGAGACGAACCTATTGAGTGCAGCAATTCTTCCAGTGAGCTTCTGGACTTCCTTAATAGTTTTGGGGGATGCCATGCCGAGTATAGCCTGCACCTTCTCTGGGTTCGCTTCTATTCCTCTTTGGGACACCATGAATCCCAGAAACTTCCCAGAAGCTACACCGAATACGCATTTGCTGGGGTTCAATTTCATCTGATACTTCCTGAGGGTAGCGAACGTCTCCTTCAGGTCGTCCAGATGGGAAAACTCTTCCTTACTCTTCACGAGCATGTCGTCCACATACACTTCCATGTTCCTACCGATTTGCGAGCTGAAGATCTTGTTTACTAACCTCTGGTAGGTTGCCCCCGCGTTTTTCAGCCCGAATGGCATCACTTTGTAGCAGTACAGCCTCTGGCTCGTAATGAAGGCGGTCTTCTCTTGGTCGTCCTCGGCCATCTTTATCTGGTTGTACCCCGAAAAGGCGTCCATGAACGTTAACAGTCTGTGCCCGGCAGTGGAATCCACCAATTAGTCTATCCGTGGCAGGGGAAAGCTGTCTTTTGGGCAAGCTTTATTTAAGTCCGTGAAGTCTACGCACATTCTCCATTTCCCACTGGCCTTCTTTACTAGGACGACGTTAGCGAGCCATTCAGGATAGTGAACTTCTCGGATGAAGCCCGCGGATAACAACTTACTGACCTCGTCTGAGACCGCTTGGTTCCGTTCGGGCGCGAATACTCGTCGTTTTTGTTGGACGGGCTTCACACTCTGGTCTACATTGAGTCTGTGCTGGATGACTTCTCGTGGTATGCCAGGTATGTCCTCGTGGCTCCATGCGAAGACGTCTAAATTCTCTCCGAGGAATTGGACGAGTTTCGCTTTCATTTCAGGAGTTAATGTCGTCCCTATCCGGGTCGTCAACGCCGTTCTGCCATCAGCTAGTTCAATCGTCTCTAGGGGTTCCGTTTCATCTTCCTTTTCCTCTTCTACCAGCCAGGTGTGGTTTTCTTGGGCCGCAAGCACGGCCTGATAGCATTCTCTGGCCAAAACTTGGTCACCTTTTACTTCGCCTACTCCATCTTCGGTTGGGAATTTCATTTTCAAACAATAAGTGGACGTGGCTGCTTTCCAGCGATTTAGTGCGGGCCTTCCGATGATTACGTTGTACGAAGAAGGGGAATCTACCACCAAGAAGTCTATTTGACGGGTCAACTGCATAGGGTGAGTTCCAACGGTGACTGTTAAAGTCACTATGCCCTTAGGATGAACCCTGTCCTCGCTAAAGCTGACGAGTGGGGAATTAAATGGTCGCAACCTCTTTGGGTCCAGGTTTAGTTGCTGGAAAGCTGGGAGGTAGATAATATCTGCCGAACTGCCATTATCTACAAGGACCCTTCTCGTGTTGAATCCTTCAATTGCGAGCACAATTACCAATGGGTCGTCATGGGGCTGCTTTACTCCCCTGGCGTCGTCTTCCGAAAAGTACACATCCTGGTTCGCTCGTCTCTGTTTGAATGGAGGTGCCATATGAACGCTGTTAACCTGCCTTTGATGTGCTTTCTTGAGAGACTTGAAGGAACCTCCTGTGGATGGACCACCTGCGATTGTCTTTATTTCCCCTATAATACTCGGGTGCTGCGGGGGGTTGCCCTCGTCCCTGGATGCAGTCTCGCGTTGGTTTCTGTTGCCGCCCCCAGGCCTGTTGGGTTCTTCTTTTCTCACATACTTTTGCAGCTTCCCCTTCCTAATTAACTCTTCTATCTGCTCCTTCAGGTCTCTGCATTCTTTCGTATAGTGGCCGTGATCCTTGTGGAACTGGCAATGCTTCTTTTTGCCGCGGACATTGGGCGACGAATGCAACGGCCTGGGCCACTTCAGGTAATGCTCGTCTTTGATTTGTGCTAAAATCTTGTCAATGGGCATAATTAAGGGGGTGAATTTTGCTGTTCGCTGGGTTCTATCATCTTTCCTCCTACTTCCGTCAGTGTTTCGGCGGTCTGGCCGATCTCTCTTCCTCCCCCTACGATCGTCCCCCTCTTTTTTTACGTCTCCCGTTTGCTCTGTCTCTCGTATGGCGGCCAGCGCATCCTCGGCGTTCATGTACTTCTGTGCTTTCAGGAGCATCTCCGCCATCGTTTTAGGAGGGTTTTTCGCGAGCGAAACTACAAATTCTCTGGACTTCAATCCTGCTTTAAAGGCAGTCAGTTGCACTTTGTCGTCGGCTTCATCTACCTCCAAGGTTTCCCGGGTGAATCGTTTCACATATGACCTCAGCGTTTCTTTCTCCCCTTGCCTGACGGTAAGCAGGTAATCCGCTGGCCTTTTCGGGCGCTGACCCCCAACAAAGTGGCGCAGAAAAGCACTACTCAGCTGCCCAAAGTCGTCGATCGATGATATTGGTAGCCTTGCAAACCATTCCCTTGGAGCCCCCTTGAGGGTGGTTGGAAAAGACCGACACAATATCTCGTCGGGAGGTTGCTGCAGGCCAAGCGTCGTCTTGAAGGTGTTGAGGTGGTCTTGAGGATCTTTGAGCCCGTCGAAGGGTTCCAACTAGGGTAACCGGAATTTTGACGGGACCGGACATCCCAGGACCGCCGCTGTAAACGGTGAATCCGTCGCTCTGACCATCCTGTCTAGGCTCTGGTCTGTTCTGCCTCGGATGGCGCTTCTGAGCTCGTCCATTTCCTTCCTTATTTCACTGAGGGGGTCGAAATTCTGTTTATCAGAAGTAGCCTGCTCCTGGCGGTCGCTCCTTCCGTTGCTGTTTTCTCCATCCTCCTGATTTGCTCCAGTTCGGTTCTCCCCCTGTTGAAGCCGTTGCCTCATTTCCTGATTCTGCCTAGTAAGCTCTTCCACGGTGGCCGCTAGGGCCTGGACTTGTTGGGCTAGGGCCACTGAATCCTGGTTGGGCTCCATCCGGATGCAAAGGTTAATGGAAGATCAAGATAAATAGTTGTTCTCCCCACAGACGGCGCCAAACTGATGACAGACGAAGTCGTCAGTCGTCGTATGTGCGTCCGAGTGGAGTCGTCCTTTCCGCAGTGGTCCTCCTGTGGATTAAGAATATCAATCCTTCAAAGGGGCACCGGTGTGGTGCTTGCCACCACGCCTCCGATGCCTAAGTTAGTAAAGAATTTCTGTAAAAAATGGAAATGAATCAACAGTGTCTTTTTTAAGATGAATTTTTTTCTTACCCTTTGGTTGATGTGGTGGAGTCTTTATATATCCCTGCAGTCTCTAGCCGTTGCAGCTTTTAATACCCTGCTTGGTAACGCCTGTAAATCTTAAAGAGAGCACTAACAGCATGCATGACTGGCCCTTTAAATGACTGCATTGAAGGGTGCCGTTTCACTGGCCTGAGTTCGTCTTCAGAAATGGGCTCGTCTTCTCTGACAATCTCGAGGGGTCGTCAGTCCCACCAATTAGCATAGATTTGTGAATAAGAAAATGAACCAAGTTTAAATAGGTTTTTTGTTTGTGTGTGTGGAGAAGATTTTGAATATGTTCTTTGTTATTAAAGAAATGGGCAGGAGAAATAATTTTTTTTAGCACGTATATTAATTTTACAAAAGTAACTTTAATGGGAATGCACAAGAGAATATTCTTTCTTTGTCCGCAGATGGTATGGTATAGAAAGAGGAGGAGGTAGTGTGAATTATTGAATATTCAAATAAAGAGGCATTCTCTTTTTAGGTCGGCAAAACCTACAAAAATGGTCGGTTGGACTTGCACAAGTAAAATCAATATTCAGTACTTTTAGTTTAAGTATTATTGACACTTAAGAGAAAAGACATATAATAGTCCATAATTTTTGGTAGAAATCTTCACCAACATGGGCTGGAAAAGAAATTGAGGATCCAATCAAAGTTTTAGTGAACCTCTTTTTTTTTTTTTAACCCGTGACGGTGGAAGCTCCAAATGTCTCTCTCTCTCTCTCTCTCTCTCTCTCGTCATTCTTGCCCTAGTACAAAATGACTATGCTGCTTAATTGGTTCACTGCTGATTTAGTCATGTTGAAACCATTATTAGGCCTAGGCCCTAGCATTCATACATATACTAGTGTTATGGAATATTTATTGAGTAATCTACGTCCATAATATTTTTGTAACAGTTCTACAAATCTTAGATTGTAAAATGTTATTAATTTTAATTTGAGATCAATGTTAAAAATAAATGCTAATACTATAATTATTTTTTTACCTACTAATAACAATAATAACAAGTAACAACCTGTCATTGGCCAGAGATATTTTTCTCCTAACCAAATTTAATAACAACCTGTCAATAGCATTTCCCTTTAATAAATTCATCTCACCAAGTCTAAGCTCGTGAATCAAATCCAGTCATAAAAGTGATGAGTATGGTAAGGGAGCAGCATTCATAAGTTTGCCTGCGTGAGTTGTTACAGCATTTGATGCCATATCAATTGGTGCACTGAATTCGTATTGTGACTATTGTCATTGCTATAAATTTCTCCAATGTTGACACTTGAATTGAAATGATTCCTCAACTATCCCATTTGTTTCCCATTGAATTGAATCAGTGTACTTGGCATTTTTGTATAATTGCCAAATTACTTTACCGGTGCTATGAATTATATTAATTAACTTGAAAAATTGCATGCATTTCCTTTTTCCACACTTTCAATTTCAATTCATTTTTGTGTTTGACTATTCAACTTAATGCAGTAAAATATGATCTTTCTGGACTTGGTGGTACTCAATAGTCAATATTGAGCCAAATAATAACAAGCTAGAATTGAAATAACAATAATGTCGTTATAAAAATTCTTTTTATTATTATTTTCCATTCAACTCTTGAACAAAATTATTTTCTATTCTATTCACTTCCTTTCAAAGATTCAAATAAGAGAAAGATAAATATCTAATTAATTTTTCCATTTCTTTCCCTTCTATTGATCTTTTCTATTCTATTACATCTCTTTATAAACTCTCTAATTAAGTATATATAATAATGTAAGCATCCTAGTCCAACAGGTCAACAAAATAAATTATGACGTAATATACATGTGGCTAAGAAAAATCACTTGTACTTAAATAATGGGCCTACATCTGCATTTGGGCTTAAATCGATTTGTAAATGGCCTATAGCAAATGATTTCTCTTGCTAGCTAGTTCCTTCGGCCCTTTAAAAGCCTGTTTGAATTTTGAAAGGGTGTTTAATTGGGTTAGTTGTTTTGTCTCTTTATTGTCGACATGTTGTGCTTGTGGATGCTCTCATGTTCTTATTATTCCTTCTCTTTCTAGTGGAAAATGATGTGAACAGGGTCAGAACCAGAATTTCATGATTTTTAAAAACTAAATTTATATATAAAACTAGCATTAATTCAATATAAATAAAATATAAAACAAAGAAAAAATTCAAAATAATTGTTCTTAATACATTTCAATTCAGTTATTTTCGATTTATCAAAATGAAGTTATACTTGTTTTAAATCTTAAACATCATTTTTGATTGATTATGTAATAATTAAATTTCAAAACAAGTTCCATTTCAATGTATAAAATCAAAGATTCTGTTATAAAATCATCTTCCATTTTGATAATTTTGATTATATTTGTGACTAAAAATGCTCATTGTAGTTTATAGTATAAACTATAGGATTAAGTATAACTAATTTATAAACAAATTGGTACACTATTAATTTTTTGGTTTTTAACAACCATCCGATTCATAAATATTATTATTATTTTTTTAAAATTTGAATGTTGATTTACATTATGCTCATAATGATTGAGTTTTATTTTTAATAGTAGTTTTATATGATATGTAAAATCCTGCTGATTGTTGATGCTCATTTTAGGAAGCCCAGTAAAAAAAAGAAGCCCAACATCATGGGCGGAAATGAGTTAGTAATTTGATAAAAAAGCCATTAAGCCCAAGCGGTAGGAATAATGGATCATAAGGCCATAAATAAACAAATGGGCCTTGAGGAAATAGACGGGCCCAGAGGAGCCCAAAAAGAGAAAAGTAACAAACCCATGTGTAGTATGCGATGTAGAAAAGTGAGAATGGGCCATAGTAGGCCCGAAGTAATGCAAGTAAAGAAAGTAAGAGGTTGATGGAAAGCCCATGAGCCCCAAGAATGAAGGATAAAGTAATTGGGCCAGGAAACCTCAAAGTAGTTAGCAAAAGCCTATGAGAACACAGAGTTAGAAAGGACCGAGGATGCCCAAGGACGATAAATGGGCCAAGGATGCCCAAAAGGAAACGAATGGGATACAAGAGCTCGCGAGCAATGTAATCAAAAAGCCCAATAACCTTACTGAATCATTGAGAGAAGAATAAGCAGCAAGCCCAAACAGGCCCAGTAGGCTTGGGTCAAATAACATCACGGCAGGAATAGCAGAGCAGTATAACAGAAAATACAAAGACTATAGAAAAGAGTAAAAGAATGGGCTGAAGGAGGAAAAGCCCACGATCTAACAAAGTCTGGCCCTTAAAGGAGCAAGCCATAAAAGGAGGAAAAATTAGAAAACAGCTCATGCCATAAGAAGTCAACGATGGGTGGCAGAATGAGCAGACGAGCCTCCAGACCATGGCAAGTGCATAAGCAGTAGGTAGGTTTTGGACATACTCAGAGGTGAAGCACGCGCAAGGCTCAGACATCACCAGCCTGTACCCAGGTCATACAAGAAGTGGTGAGGTTATGGGTCAAAGGTAAGAGGGCATAGTTTGGCAGTGGGGAGAAGGGAAAACCTATTCTGGGGTTCCTACTCTGGCTCTTTTGGGGGAAATGTCCTGCTGAGATGACATACCACCCAAAAGAAGTAAGGATGAGTTGGAACTACTAGGTGCATGCCATGAGCAATAGGGAGAGAGAGAGCACCCACACCGCAGTAGGAAAGAGTGTCACAGCAAACAAACAAATAAAATAGTCTTCTTGATCTGGTGGCACAGCCAGCACAAGTAAGTGGTGGTAACTGGGTGACTAACAAACCAGTAAGTAGTCGACAAGGACACCCAGGCTAGACAAAGATAGCTAAAAGCAAAAATAGTAAAATTTGGTCACAGTAGGCATTTTATAAGGAACCCTTGCCGTGCATAGGAAAAGGGGGGAGGGGACGAACACAGTAATAGTAACCTCCAGGAGAAAATTGCAACAAAATAAGCAAACACTGAGAAAAAGAAGAGAGGAAAGGAAAAAGAATTAGAAGTAACGAAAGAAAATAGAGAGAGCATAGAACGGCAGGTATGCACCAATAGGTTGATTCCCTTTCTCTCTCAAAAGCCCATGCTCTTTGTCAAGAACAAAAGATTCTTCTGGGCACAAGTCATTTAGGCTTGCTCCTTCAAAGCAATTAGTTTCCTCTTGGGGAGATTATTCGCATTGAGGAAATGGTTCCTTTCTTGACTTCGGCCCTGTGACTTGATTTGGCATGGCAGACTGACATCTCCCTCTTTGATTCAATAAGTTCAATACTATTTCTTGCCCATTTACTTCCGCTACTTTACGAACAGGGCATTCCTTGCCGCTGCCCTTTATTCATTTTCAGTCTTAACGGCAAACGCGTTTCTTTTCGTTATCTTTATTATTATATCTGTCTGCCGTAACTTTCCTATAACAGCTTTGCCTGCCATGAGCATGTGACCAAAGTTTTGGCAAACTGGGCATGGTTTGTGCACAAGCTAGACCAAGGTGGGTTATAATTGGACCAGTCCCGACTCTTTAATCCAGAACACTTGGGCCCAATACAGCAGGAGGCAACCCAACCCAACATTACAAAAAGGCCCACCACACTGATAAAACTTGTTTATCAATAAATAAATACTAAAATTTTCTATGTTGCATAGTTGCCGATAATGTATTTCATCCATCTTCTTTGATTTTTGTTGTTGTTGTTAGAATCTTCTTTGAATTTTTTAATAAACACTTTAGTGGATGAAACAAGATAGATGGCATCAAGTTTAACATGATTATCAGTAACTTTACGAAGAAAGTTAGAATAATTTCCTTTATGATTCAGAAAAAGCATAATTTTTATTTTCCATATCTAACCTTTTATTTTCCATTTCTAACTTTCTTACAATTTGTCAATGCATTATACCTATGAATTCCAAATAACTTATTGTGGTGGGCCTTTCTAAGATTGTGGGCTGATTTGCCTCCTGCCACACTATGGCCCAAAGGTTCTGGGTAGGAGAGTTAGGACCGGTCCAATTATAACTCACCTTGAGCTGGCTTGTGCACAAACTAAAGCCCCTTTGTTGAAACTTTGATCACATGCCCGTGGCAGATGAAACTGTTATAAAAGAGTTACGGCAGGCAAGTATAATATAACACCAATAAAGGAAAAGTGCTTACTGTTAGTCAAAACAAACAAATAATTCTCAATTAAAGAAGAGAGCAACATATTATAAGAAGCAATGATAATAAAAGAAAAGGTAACATCGATAATTAATCAATAAGATTAAAGGAGAAAAAGGTTAGCCTGTTGTGCTTAGTTGTATTACGGAACTAAGACCAAAAAGGGAACTACTTCCTCAATATGGATAACCTCACAGGAAGATCCTACTATAGAAATTACCCACTTTAAGAAGATGGGCCTAAATGGCTTATGCCCTGAAAATCCTTAATCCTTAACAAAGGGTAGGCATTTAGAGGGAGAGAAGGGATTAGCCTATTGGTACATGCCTGCTAGCACACTCTTGTCTATCCTCTGTTTTTCTTTTCTCCTCTGTTTTTCTTTTCTAGGTTACTCTGCTCTTCCCACTCTTTTTTTTTGGTTAGTTCTTGTCTGTGCGGTGTTGTGGTGATGGTTGTGTTGTGATACTATGACTCTCTCCTTGTGATTGT
This sequence comes from Lithocarpus polystachyus, assembly GCA_033629205.1. Taxonomy (NCBI): domain Eukaryota; kingdom Viridiplantae; phylum Streptophyta; class Magnoliopsida; order Fagales; family Fagaceae; genus Lithocarpus; species Lithocarpus polystachyus. Next base: position 14,633,117 of record CM066173.1, read on the forward strand.
TGCTGTGTTGATGTCCTCCGCTGTGCACGGCGAAGGCTCTTTATATACTGCCTGCCGTGATTGGTTTTAAACCATTTTTTACCCTTTAACCACTTTTGTCTGGGTGTGGGTGTCCTTCCAAACCACCCACTAGTTTGTTAGCTACCACCACCACTTACCTGTGCTGGCCGTGCCACATCCCATTACCAAACAAAGAATTCTATTTTGTTTGCTTGTTCACCGTGGCATTCCTATCCAAATAAGGGTGGGCATTCTCTCTCACTATCCCTCATGGCATGCACCTAGTGGTTCCAACTCATCATTCCCTTTTTTGAGTGGTATGTCATCCCAGCAGGACATTTCCCCCAAAAAAGTTTGAGCGGAACCCCAAAATAGGCTCTCCCTTTCTCCCCACCGCCAGACCATACCCTCTTTTACCTCTGACCCATGACTCACCACTCTTGTATTGGCTGGGTACAAGTTGGTGGTGTCTTAGCCTTGTGCGTGCTCCACTTCCGTGTATGTCCAAAGTTTGTCTGCTGTTCATGCATCCGTCGTGGCATGGAGGCCTGTCTGTGCGTTCTGCTGTCCATTTTTGACCTTTTATGGCGTGAACGGGTTTTTGAGCCTTCATTCTTTATGGCTTGCTTCCTTCAAAGGCTGGACCTTACTTGATCGTAGGCTTTTCTCTCTTTAACCCATTCTTTGCTCCTTCTGTAGACTTGCTAGCATTTCTACCATGCCATTTTGTCATTCATGCCGTGGTATCATTTGGTTCGTGCTTGTTGGGCTTCTTTCGGTCTTGCTGTATGCTTTCCTTTTACTTAGTTACAAGGGCCCAATATTATTATTGGGCTTGCATTCATACTACTTCGGGTTTTCTCAACCCATTCCATCGCTCACAGGCTTCCTTGGTCCATTTCTTCCTCCTTGGGCATCCTTGGCCCATTTCCTTTCCTTGGGCATCGTCGGCCCATTCTAATTCTACATCCCCATGGGCTTTTGCTAATTCTTTTGGGTTTCCCTAGCCCAATTACCGTATCTTTTACTTTTGGGGTTCATGGGCTTTCCATCAATCCCTTACTTACGTACTTCATTACTTCGGGTCTTCTTTGGTCCATTCTTGTTTTCCATAATGCCCATGGATTTACTATTTCTTTTTCTGGGCTCTTTTGGGCCCACTTGCTTCCTTTGAGGTCCATTATTATTTTCTAGGCCTATAATCTATTATTTTTGCCATTCGGGCTTAACGGTTTTTCTCCTAATTTACTAACTTTTTTATTCCCATATTGTTGGGCTTCTTTCTGCTATTGGGTTTTTCTGCAAAAATGAACATTAACACTTATTAAAGGGAAAGTGTGATAGATAAAAGGTTTTATCTTTATCAGGCGAAAAATCAATTCATGAATAACAGAACATGAACCATAAAGGTTGCCAAACATATTTATCCTCTTATTATATGTCCAACATAATTCTAATTAAAAAACTAATTAATGTTGCCAAATAAAATAAAAAATCAATAAATCCAAACATAAAGACAAAAATAAAAATAAAAAAACTAAAACAATCATTTAGATGGAACAAATTAGTATGATAATACTCAAATCCGAAAATGCTAAAATTTAACTTTGAGTCCTATAAAACAAATAATTGAAGCGCCATGCAATCGCAAATATGAGTTAGGTGGGCAAGTGATTATTTTATTTTTATTTTGGTTAAATTTAATTTAGTGTGTTAATTTTTAATTTTTAGGGGACCAAATATAAATTTTTAGATCCAAGTTTCAACTTTTATATATATATATATATATATATACTATATTTAAAAAAAAATTTACATGGTAGATCCATGATATGAATGTATCCATGCAAGCATTTAGGGTATATTTGGTTGTAGGTGGAATAGAGAGGATGGAAAAAAAAAGGAGAAAAAAGTGGAGAAATGATGTTTTTAGTGGGTGTTTGGTTGGAAGGAAGAGAGGAAAAAAAAATTGTTGGGGCCTGGGTATTTTCTCTTCGGGCGCACCAAAATATTTTCTCCCCAAATTGGGGAGAAAACATTAGAGAAAATGTTTGGACAAAAAACTCCTCTTTGCTAACGTGCTGGGTACTATTCATAGTTTTTAAATTTTTTTTTTTTCGGAATTTTTTTTTCGATTTTGTCATTTTTTTTAGACTCGTCATTTTTTTTTTACGTGTCAGGTGTTTGTTTTTTATTTAATAAATTTCCTTCTTTAATTTTTTTGTCTTAATCTCCTTTAGTTTTTTTTTTTTTTGTCGATTTCCTTTTTTAGTTTTTTTTGTCATTTTCTGTACTTTTGGTGCTTTTATTTTTTTTTTGTTCATTTGTATTTTTTTTTTCTTATTTGTTATTTTTTTTATCTATTAGGGGCATGAAAGTAAGTTTATATAAACTATATGTTCTTTCTCTCAACTTTCATACTCTTAAACCAAACACTGTGTTGATATTCATATTCGAAGGCCTAGCAGTAGGAAGAAGCCCAATAACGTGGGCAAGAAGAGAGTTGGTGGATTGATAAAGAAAAAGAATCATTAAGCCTGAACGGCAAGAATAATGGATCGTGGACCTACAAGATAAATAAATGGGTTTTGAAGAAAGCAAAATGGGCCAGAGGGGGCCCAGAAAAGGTAGTAGTAAACCTATGGGCATTATGTGATGCAGAAAAGTAAGAATGAGCCACAACAAGCCCGAGGTAATAAAGTAAGAAAGTAAGAGGTCATGGCAAGCCCATAAACCTCAAGGATGAAGAATGAAGTAGTTGGGCCGAGGAAGCCCAAAAGAGTTAGCAAGGTGCCCATGGGTATGTAAAATGAGAAATGGGCCGAGGACGCTCAACGGGAACAAATGGGCTGAGGATGCCCAAATAGACAAGAATGAGACGAAAGAACCTACAAGCAGCGTAACGGGATGAGGAAGCTCAAAGTAGCGTGAGTGACCGTACAGAGTCATTGAAAAAGGGTTGGGCTGCAGGCCCAAATAGGCCCAACGGGTGCAAGTTGAGTAACATCACGGCAGAAGCAACAAGGCGGTACGGCAAAAAATGGCAACAGGGCTGCGGAAAGAAGAATGAATAGGATCAAGAAAGGAAGGCCCACAGTCAAGTAAGGCCCAATCCTCCAAAGAGGCGGGCTGTAAGAAATAAGAAATTAGAGGGTAGTTCACGCCATAAGAGGTCAAGGGTAAGCAGCAGAATGCACAGACGAGCCTCTAGACCATGACAAACGCATAAGCAGCAGACAAGCTTTGGACGTATGCAGGAGTGGAGCACGCACAAAGCCTAGGCTCTACCAACCTGTACTCAGCCAATACAGGAGTGGTGGGTTATAGGTTAGAGGTAAGAGAGGGTATGGTCTGGCGGTGGGGAGAAGGGGGAGCCTATTCTGGGTTTCTCGCTCAAACTTTTTTGGGGGATGTCCTACTGGGATGACATATCACCCAAAAAAGGGAGAATGAGCTGGAATCACTAAGTGCATGCCATGAGAGATAGGGAGAGAGAACACCCATACCATAGCAGACTAGCATGCCACAGTGAGTAAACAAACAAAATAACCTTCTTTGTTTGGCAACAGGGAGTGACATAGTCAGCACAGGTAAGTGATGGTGGCTGGGTAGCTGACAAACCTGTGGTGGTCGATGAGAACAACCAGACCAGACAAAGATTGTTAAAGGCTAAAATGGTAAAAAAACACCCAGGACAGGCAGTATAAAAAAGGTCTCAGCAATGCATAGTGGGGACGACAGAAGAGTAGGAATCACCCCAAGAGCAATCACTATCGCATCATACTAGGAAAACACAAAAATAAAGAAAGAAACGGAGGAAAGAAATTGAAATAGGGAGAAGTAAGGAAAAGAAAAAGAGAATTAAACAAAATATAAGGAAGATGATAGATTGGAGTGGCAGACATGCACGACTAGACTCTTTTTCCCTTCTCTCCTTCTTAAAGCCTACTCTCTGCTGAGGATAGCGAATTCTTCTAGGTGCAAGCCATTTAGGTCTGTTCCCTCAAAGTGAGTAATTTCTGTGGCAGGATCATCCTGCGAGGTTACCCACGTTCAGGAAATGGTTCCCTCCTTGGCCTTAGCCTTGTGATAAAATCGAACACCGCAAATTAGTCGCCTTTTCCTTGATTTTATGAACTAATATTGTCATTCCTTATTCTGTGGTCGCTATTCCCATTCGTGACATGTTGTTTCTTTTCGCTTTGACTATTTATTTAATCTGTTTAACAATAGTGTTGTTCACCTATCATTGTCTTACCCACCTGCCATAGCTTTTCATAGTAACTTCGCCTCCATGAGCTCATGACTAAGGTTTTGGCAAATGGGGCATAGCTTGTGCGCAAGCTGGACCAAAGTGAGTTGCAGTTAGACCGGTCCCGAATCTCTTATCCAGAACACTTGGGCCTAGCATGACAGGAGGCAGCCCAGCCCAGGAACCACGAAAGGCCCACCACACACTGCGAGGGAAAACTAAAATTTTTTCTATCCTCCCACTTTTCCACCTCTCCAACCAAACGAACCTTTAGGGTTTGTCTGTATATAGGGGAGGCATTGTGTATGATTCAAGGTGGTCACGGGACAACCCTGAACTTTGGATTTTTTTTATACCTTAAAAAAATGATATTTAAATTAATATGGGCTGTTGACCATTCTAAAAAAAACTTGACCACCCTAAAAAAAACTTGAACATCCTAAATAAAAATTTGAGCCTATTAAAAATAAAATTTGACCTCTCTAAAATTTTGGTTTGTTAAAGATTGAACCAAAAAATTGCAAAAAAAAGTTATATTCACAATATTTTTACAATAAATCCTAAGTAGTAGGTTGTTATCGGTGAACAAAAAAATAATTTCAGTGATATGTAAATTAAAACCAATAACAATTGCCAACTAGGGTTTGTTGTGAAAATTTTGTGGAAATAAAATTTCTCAAATATTGTCCAAACAAATAAATTAGCTTAAAAGATCAAATCAAATGTTTAATTGTGATATTTCAAATTGTTTTTGCAAAAGACGTATTTTTAAATTGCTATTTATATATTTATATATATATATATATATATATAATGAATATTTTCTAATAGCTAGTTGGTTAGTTCTTGCTTTAGTCTTTAGCTGAATTTATTGAATTTAAGTGATACATCTTGTACATACGCATATGCACTAAAATAATGTTTCAATACTTTATTGAACATGATTAATGTAATGGTTTAATGCCTAAGTTGAATATTTTGAATGAACTTATAGTTTACCCTTTATTCTTTTGTTAGCACTATTGACAAAATTCTTATAAGAAAATCACTTTTATTGCAAAATTTATTTTCTTAGAAAATTCGTATTCGCTTGAATAATCTTCTTTCAGACCCTAGGCTATAAGAAAATGTCTCATCTTTTCATCCAAATGATAAGGAGAAAATAAATAGAGCATATTTACAACGATGTTTTTGTCAACCTCTTAACCATGATTTTCCTAAAATAGAAATTAGTGGAGCATTGCATTGATTTAATCCTGATTAGTTTAAAGAATACAAAATATTGGTTGGAACATATTATAAAAAATGATGATGCATTTTTTTTATATTGTTACTTATTTAAGCAAGATTTTGGTAATTGAACGAGAGATCAGTAGTTTAATGACTACTTGAAAGTGTATATTAAAAAAGATGTAACTGATAGTATTAATAATAAAGCTATCATACAACAATTTCAAATATGAAAAACTCATAGAAGAAAATTGTAGAAGGAAAATTTTAAAACTTTATGTATTTGACATTTTTTTTATGATAATATATTCAAGTTTTATTTTTATTAAATTTTGTTTAATTTAAATTTCTTAATGACCACCCTAAAAAAAAATTCCTGAAACCGCCACTGTCTGCATGTATATATTTTCATGATATTGTTAAAAAAATATCAAATAGTGATTTTGTCATAAGCTAGAATTATTACAATCTATCATTAGCGTTAGCGTTACGGAGCTAAGATACTGGAAAATTTATGAATAATGCTAAGGACATAATCTCCAATTACTATACTAACTCAAACATATATGTGCCCACTACAATCTTTAATTTAAAATTTTTAGAATGCTAATTTGAGAATATTATGAAATTGTTGTAGCTTTTTGTTGTTGTTTCATTGCATTACTCAAACAATATTTTATGCAATGATAATGGATTTGGATTAGGAAACTTGACCTAGCAAGGCGTGCAAGTTCGGTTTCGATCTCAATAATTTCCAATCAGTTGCGCGAAATTGGAAACTTAATTATTTTTAAATGTCGTGCAGCATGTGTTTCTTTTTCTCGAATGCAATCAATATTATTCACATAGCTGCACTTGTGACCATCAGTTTGCACTTTCTGTCGCTAAGGTTTGAAGCTAAAAGTCATTCCCAATATTAGTCTGTCTTATATCACCTAAAACAAATGGTTTTATTTGATAGAAATGATATTAAAAAAAAAAAAATACAAGTCAAGGAAAGAAAATGTAAGAGGATGAAAAAAGAAAGGAAAGAAAAAGATAGCAATATTAATACGAGGCAGAAAAAGATGGAGATTAAATAAATTACTAGTTATTAAATTTTTATTAGGGGCAACTAGGTGGTTTGAAAATTGGCACTTTACCAGGTCATTTTTGTTAGGGGTTTCATAATCTTCTTCTCTTAAAAATGGAGGTAAATATTCGTGTTTGTTCCCCTTTTATGTTTCTCTTCTCCTAAACAAGCATATTAGAAAATAAAAACATTAAAAAAAAGGAGAAAATAAGATCTAAAACTTAGGGTTTTGTAAAAATTAAGAACAAATATAATCTATATCTCATTTCCATCTTCTCATCCATAACCCATTTTAGCTTTGTATATCCAAACATTTCAATCAACCTTGTGAACTTCATTTTCTTCTTATCATTAGCGCAGTAAAAATTATCGAACCAAAACAAGCTACTAGCCCTTAATATCAAACCCAATTCTTATCCTTCTACCTCTCCCAAAGCTAAAACATCATCAACAAGAAAATTATCTTTGCTTCTAAACTTAACAAACCTCTAATTCTCTTGTTACTTAAACACTCACAATTCTTACATCCTTGTCCACTCTAAATAAACAATCTTATCACTAATAGGTTTCCAAAGAGACATGGAAAAAGAGTAAAGAGCCACGTTAGGAATAGACTTGGCAAAGCATCTCCTTTTGGAAAAACACTCACATCCACGCAAAATTAGCTTTTGGACAAAAAACCAATCATCAGGGCAAGCTTACAACCCACCACCAAACCAAGTCACCAAAACCTAGAACCTCACACCCAAAAAGGCAAAAACCAAGTCCACCAACCGCACTCAAAACCCAAAACCTAGAAACCTTAAATCAAGTCATCCAAATGAAGATCCACCTCCATCAGTTCTCAAATGACTTTGCCTTTTGACCATCGTTGTCTCGGTCATAGATCTCGACCGCTAGGGCTTCAATACGCTGCTCATTGCTACCTCTCCCTTGCCTTTGCCCTCTGCCTCTTGCTGCTCCTGTCGACTCTCCCTTAGCTATCCTCTCTAGCTCTCGCTAACCCTGACCCATACAAATCTTTCTCTTTCCATATCTTTTTGTGTCCACAAAATTGAAAATTGTTGTGTAAATTTGTATGTTTGTGGTTGATATCGCAAGTATAAACACAAGTTTAAAATGCAAAGACATTGCATAATTTTTTTTACCAATACCACTTTTTGATTTTTTTTTTTTGTTGAGAAAAGAGACATAAAAGGGAGAAAACATATATATATATATATATATATATATATTTACTCATTTTTTAATAGAAGTGGGTTACATAAACAGAAATTGATTACATAACTCCAAACAAAAGTGACCTTAGGTGAGTAAAATGTCAACTTTCAAACTATTAGTAAGCATGGGCGGCCTTACATTAAGGCCAGGGGGTTCAAATGAACCTCCTGACCTGGCCCAAACAAGTTTTTTATATATTAAAATTTTTAAATTTTGTCATCTTGATCCATTAGAATAAAAATTTGAACACCCTAATCCTAAATTTTGTTTGAACCCAATTGAAATAAGCTTGAAGCTTGAATATGATCATCTTAATTTTAATTTCACAATATTTTTACAATAATATGAGGCAAGTTGTAACTGCTTTTTATCTGAATCCACAACTAACAATTTTTTTTTTATCTACCTTTTACAATTGATCACCTAGATTTTGTTGTGGAATTTTTTTTAAAGTATTGTGTCAATTCCAAAAATTTTGCTCATTCATTAAAAAAAAAAATTTGAATATTCTTTCTAGGATTCTAGCTTACTTTGCAGTTGACAATGAAATGAAGTTGTTTTTCCTTACACTTTTCTTCTTTATTAACAAAAAAATTACATCACTGTTACAACCAACAAATCTGTATCTATATCTGTAATTTTTTCGTCATTCTCTCTATCTCGCTTTCTCCCTTCTATTTTTTTTCCTTTTTTTATTTTTATTGTTTATATATCTCAAATTCCAAGAGAGTAACTGTCTATGTGTATGGTTAAGAATTCATCCACTTCAAAAGCAAAAACTTATATCAGTTACTATTTTTTTTCTTAGTTTCATATTTACTCCTGGTCCTACTCTTAAGTGTGTTACTAGTCTTCTCCTTCTTTATCATATATTTTTATATAATTGATATTACATATAAATATAATAAGTTATTATTAATTTGACAAAAATGTATGATTAGTAATTTAATTATATTAGTTTATACATTCAATAGTTATTGTCTTACCTATTTATAACAGTTTTAGACTATTGTATAATACAGTTGTATTGTATACTAAATTGTATTTAGAATATTATTTTAGATTATTGTATATAATAGGAAGTTGTATCTATAGAAAAAAAAAAGATTAATCATTTAATTTTTTACTCGTCCCTCATGACAAATGACAAATTCCTAATTTTGTCATTGCTGACCCCTTAGAAAAAATATCTTGGAGCTGCCACTGTGAGTAATTGAGTAAGTAAGGTGAAAACGGATCTAATCACAATTAGGGGTATAGTATAATTACCCTTTTCTATTATGTTATTGTATTTCCAAGTTTTACTGTCATGGATTAACAACGCAGAGCATAAAATTAAAATCCGATTAGCCCTAAGGCTATAAAATGGAGAGTATAATTTATCTTATGGAGTACAGGTTTCTTTACTGTTGACAGAGAATGCAGTAATACATGATCTCTTCAAAGTGCGGCATGTATAGACACTTAGCCTAAAAGTGACAGAATCTCTTCAACCTCCTTTGCCATGCGACAATATAGCATTGAGTGTGGCATGCCACACTATGCCACACTCTGAAATACCTATCCCTGCACCTATTTTGGTGAAGGTATTGTCCGGTGGGGGTGTCTTTATTTGTTTTTGCTTATGGGCATCCCTGGTATGTACAAAAACAAACATATATATATATATATATATATATATGTTGAGAAAAATAACATGTTTGTATCGCATACAGAACATGCGCAGCGGAAAATTAACGGATCTACTTCATTCGCAATTGATAACATGTGCAATGTAAATTTTAGAATATAAGACCAAGAGAGTGTACCTTGGTATGGTGAATTTCAAAAACAAAGATTAGAAGTACTCGGGAACACTTTTAATCTTCACTCCAATTCCACTTGATGTCCAAGATGTGTGGTCTCTCAATCAGTTCTATATGTTTGTTCTAGAGAGAGTATGAAGGAGTATCTTACACTAACATACAAACCATTTCATCTTAATAAAAATTCTATATGTTTCTCTCCACATAATTGATTATCTAATTGGGCTAGTTTTTTGGGCCTTTCTAATTGGGCCTTAGTGTGTGGCTTGGAATGGGACCAAAAGGGAACAAATAAGATACTAGTTCCAATGGACCTTGGGCTTTTCTGTCAACTCTTGACAAGTCCAAAGTTACCATTAATTATATTTAATACCACTATATAAATATAATTGCACTCTACGCCTTATTAATAAATTATATCCCAAGACTTTATTATACATGCAACCCCTTCATAAAATATTCGTAGTAATACAAAGTCATGGATATAGTCTGCCACTTTATAAATTACTACATCTTAATCCTTGAGTACCCGGTTTAATCATTTTAAAGTTATTCATCATATATTTATGAAATCCAATTTCATAAATACATACTTTAGTAATTTCTTACCAAAGTGGTTAGGCCTAACTCTCTGAATAACTGAACCCATTAAACTTATCTCAAAAGAATATTTTGTATCTCCGTTAAGAGACTATGAATTCCATCTTGAGAATATATGTTCCATCAACACTAAATGTGGCTGCTCAACATACTGATATTTTGACCGTTACTTTAGATCTCACTCCTAATATATCAAAACAACCTACACTTCATGATCTGGTCCATTATTCTCTTAGGATTAAAAGTTCATGTGAATAGAAGTCGTGAGATTTATTATTCAATTGACAATCTTTAGGAGAATAATAAATCTCACAGTGGTTCAGTTCAATATGTCTTAACTCTTAAAACATATCAACTAGAAGTCTCCACTTTCATGATCAAGACAAATTATATTAGTTAATATGTTATAGTCTTCACAAATGAAATGCCTAATTTTATCACCGATTACGAACTATAATTCTGAGTTTACAAAGAACTTGTGATTATATCTTCTGTGACTTTTCACATAAATCACATACTATGCATCTCATGAATTATATGATAATGTTCAAATATTCATGTTACTATCATTTTAGATAAGAATAACACAACTTTATTAATCATAATATTAAGTCATACATCATTTAATACATAATATCATACATGGCATATTACAATAGGATTTAAGGGCATTAATCCTAACAATATATACCTGAGAGAACTTTTAAATTAAAAACCTCTTTAAGAATCTGTCATTAGCTGAGAGAATTGTATATCTAATTATAAGTTTCTGCATAAACTTTATTCTTTTATAGCTGGACAATAGGTTTCACTGACTCCAAATTCCAGCCTTCCCTGGTTATGATTGGACTTGGAAAATGTAATAGCTAGCTATAGCCTAAATGGTTGGCATCATCACTTGACCCGTCCCATTCAGTACATATCGTACATTTATATTTGGTATGAACTGATGAGCTGGCTCTCTTTTTGCTAATTATTTATACTAGTCGCTAACCCGTGCAATGCACGAAATATATTTCACTTTGCTTAAAATAAAATTTAAAATGAAAAAACATCATAACTTATATATTCATCGCAAAATGTTATTTGAGAATTAAATTACCATCAAAATGATATAAAGAAAAATTTCATGTCCAAAGAACTCATCAAGGTGGAATTTGGTTATTACTAAGATCCTATATGTAATTTACCAGAAAAAAATCATGTCAGTTTTGATCTTCATTCTCTTTTTGCATATTAGTTATTACTTTTAACTTCTATGTAAAATTTTGCTTTAACTCAATTGTTATCTTGAGATAAATCTTAGTTATCTCATCTTTACTACTGGTACTCATCCCATGTCTATCGCCATTGTAACCATAAAACATAAAATCATACCTATTGAAGAAGAAATTCAAAGTAGTTCATTTGGCATTACACCAACAACATTCAAGGCAAAATCCTTCCTATGAAGGGGGAAAAAAATCAATCAACCATGAAAACAAAGATTCATAAACTGAAGAAGCTCAAGATAATTTTAGAACTTGTCAAGATATATAACCACATACCAAAATAAGAACCAAAAGGGGATTATCATAAGAAATAAATGTGCCTTAGTTTGTATATGAATTTAATTTGTGGAAAATATATAACCACATACCAAAAGGTTTAAGAACCAAAGGGGGATTATCATAAGAAATAATTGTGCTTCAGAATTTGTAGAGATTTATTGGAAATTCAAGGGTGATTTATAAATAGCACACTTGATTATCAAAAGCAAATTCCTAACTTCAAATTAAAGGGTTGCATGTTCTCTAACTAAAATTCCTATATCACAACTGCAAATAATTATATAAAACTAATACAAACCATGCACAGACAATCAATAGGCTCTGTTGCTGGTCTTTAGCACTAAGATTTGAATCGCATCGTAATCATAACTGCATAATACATAATTAGATGTCAAGGCTTTCTAGGGCTTCACATATACTTCTTTATGATCCTCTACAGCATTTGTAGCAATGCAAAAGTTAAAAAAAAAAAAAAAAAAAAAAACAAGTAGTAGAGATTGCAAACAGAGAAGAGAGAGTACCAAGTTTTTGTTGGGTTTTTGTTTCTGACTGTCATTCTCAATAAAAGCGTGAGAGGAGTAGGTTTTGCGGCTGTACAGTTTTAGTCGAATGAAACTTTATATTTTTAAATCAGATTTAATTTTTTTTTTAACTTTAGGGTTAAGGAAAAGAGAGAGAGAGAGAGAGAGAGAGAGAGAGACTCCTGTTATGACTCTCTTACTATTTAGTTTAAAAAATTAACTTTTTTTATAAATTAAAATGATGATGTGGAAAATTGTGAGAGTTTCAGAGGTTTCGGTTATATATATATATATATATATATATAGATGAATTTATTATCTTTATTATTCCTTTGATTTGAAGTAATAACTTGTACGTAAGAATGTACTCAATAGTTAGTAAATTCCTAGGTATGTTTTGATGCAAAGATAAAGAACAATTATATATCCTAGATATTAATTTCGAACATAACTCAATTTTTTAATCTCAATCATTTACAATGACAACTACTATAATACTAAGTGGACTTTATTAATTTTAGACTGATAACATATGTACCGAAAGAGATATGAGATACATTAATTAACGCCACAATTGCTTATTATACGAGATTGATTAATAAACCGAGTAAAATTATATATTTCTCATTAGAGATGACAAAATGTCATATCCTATTTGGTCTTGGCCTAACATTTTTTTTTTTTTTTTTTGATAGCTGTCTTGACCTAATCTCATCACTCATAGGTTTTTCCTATCTCAAAAAACCTATTTATTTGTAATTCATATATTGTAAATATATAAAAATAAATAAATAATTTACAAATAAATAAATATTTATTTAATAGTATATTATGATTTTCAAAATACTCAATTTTTCTCCATTAGTAATCTAACTGTCTTTCTCAATTTTCTCATATTTATTTTACTCTTATATGTGTCAGTATTTTCTTATTTTCCCACGCAAATCTTCTACACCAAATGAGGCTAAACAATTTGATGAGATGCGAACTTCATCAGTTATTGTACGTGCATCTAGGTGAAGCCGTCCTTCTGTTCTCATTGCGTTGAGGATGGGGTAATGTCTTCCTTCTATGTGGTCACCGGTGTGGCGCCTGCCACAAAGGCTCCGATGCCAAAGTTAGTATCAAAAAATTTCTCAGAAATAAAGCTGGTGTATCTGACAGTATGTCCTATTTCTTTATGTGTACCTGTCCCGTGTTGATGCCGTAATGGCTATATATATACCTGTGTTCCTAGCTGTTGTGACCATTACTGTGGCTTTAGTAACGCCTCCTACTTTATTATGTGAACCTTGATTTTCCTCCCAACGGTCTATACAGCTAAGACTGTAACAGTCCCACGCATTTACTAGCCTGCATTGAATAACTTCCTTTCCTTCGTTATTAAGGTGGACTTCTTTCGTTGGTGGCGTTGGATAAGTTCGTCAGTATATTTTGCTGAGTTCGTCCAGGCAAGTCGCGCTCGTCGATCCCATCAATTGCCCCCGGATTTTGAGGTCGTCATTACGTGTCCGGACGATCTCAGAATGTGAAAAGTCCATGAGTTGTACATGCTTCTCGGGATTTTGCCCGCATTGAATGCTTAATGGCGGCGCCACACGCATCGTGGCCACGTGGCCTGTTGTGATTCAATGTTCTAATTATGCGACCCTTGGGTTTCCCGCTGAATTTCAGTTTTTTGAGCCTTTTGATTTTTATTTTCTTTAAACCTTTTTCTCTTCTCACTTTTTTCAAAACCTCCAATCATTGCTCTGAGTGTCATCTTCTCCATCTTCCTCTTTGCAACCTTCCTCTACAACGTGGTGGTGCTACTTCCTATATTCGCTCCCTTTCTTTTTGAGGTATGTTTCTCTTCCTTGCTCTTACTTTCTTTTACTGTTGCGATAAGGCTTCTGAATTTTTATTTTTCCTTCCTTTTTCCTTTTCGGTTTTTGAATTTTCTGTCGATCTCTTTTGGGGTTGTAGTGTCTGTCTTTCATGGTTGATAGTTTTGCGGTTAGGGAGGTGTGTCCCTCAGTTTCTTTTGTGTTTGCTCGCTTGGGAGCTTCTTTGGATACTTCTAGTGCCTTTCTTCCATTGATTAGGAATTTTGTTTTCAAGGGTTGCAGTTTAGGGGTCGTAGTGGGTGAGTTGTTTCCTGTGCTTAGCCAATCGGTTAATTGGTTTAAGGGTTTGGTAGAAGAAGGTAAAAAGATGTCGGAAGTACGATCTAGCGACCTCGAGACTGAGCTGTCATCTAGCGATGGCCCGATGGAAGAAGACACAGCTGTCTCTTCTCCTCGAGAAATTAGGTCTTTCCATGCCCAGGAGGAGGTGTGTGGGTTGGATGCGGACATATTGGGCCGATTTAAGGATAGGTTTCAGTTCCCAGAGCGGGTGAGGGTCTAGTGAGGGAAACCGAGCTTGTGACTTCTTTCCCGGGCAGGTTTGCTTTTACGAGGCTGTCTTTGTCTGTGGGCTGAGGCTCCCCGTCCATCCATTTCTCATGGAGCTGCTAGATCGGTTCGGTATTGCTCCAGGGCAACTTATACCCAATTCTTGGAGGATCGTGGTTAGTTGTATGTGGAATATGGCTGGCCGCGACGAACGGTGGTATGCTCAAGGTAGATGAGCTCGTTTATCTGTACCGCTTGAAAGAGTCTAAGGAGCATGGGTATTATGAATTGGTGCCTTGGGAGAGAAGGACCAGGATCGTCAGGTGTTTGCCGTCGTCCTTCAGGTATTGGAAATCCAGATTTTTCTTTGTGTCCGGGGACGATTTTGAGACTCCCTTCGGTGAGGTGTGGGGTGATCTCCCAAGGTTGCGTAGTCGGTGGGGGACCCCACCCTTAGGTGCGTCAATATCTCTCCTCGTCATTGAGTTCTTCGTGTTTACTTCTTTTGTGTTGCTAACCTCTTTATCCTGTGAATTGGTCAGTTAAGAGACGACCCAAACTCAAGGGCAGGTTCAAAGATCGGGTAGAGAAGGCAATTGAATACGCGAAGACGATTGAGGACTGGGCCCATCTGATGGACCCGAGGACTCTCTCGTTCTACTGTTTAGGTCCCGAGCCTTCTGCCTTTGTCTTGTGTATTATTGACATTGAGGGAAAAAAGAGTAAGTGTTTAAGTTTGTCTGCTGTCTATATTCGTCGTCGTTTTTTTTTTTTTTTTTGAAGTGTCTTCTTCTTTGTAGAAATGACGACCAAGTTCAAGAAGGATATGTATACGAAGATGAGATCGAAGAAGGACGAGCCGTTGTCTAGCATAGGAAAAAGGACGATTCGCGTCACTGGGAAAGGCCCCCCCGTCACTCCTTCTGCACTCGCCACTTCCATTTTTTCTGGCACTGAGATGACGCGGACGGCCTCTTCCACCACGTCAGTTGAAGAGATTCCTACTCCCACATCCAAGAAGCCGTGCCTATCGGACAATGATAAGGATAAAGGTGATTCCCGTCAGTCTACTATCTGGGATGATGAGAGGTTGTCTTTGGACAGGGCGCATGAGGTTGTGACCGTGGATGATTTGAAGGCCCTTCTTGATAAGCCTTTCAACGTGACCGCTGCCCGTCATGTCCACAAGCTGGTTCAGGTGAACAGTCTTTGTATTACTTCTAATCTCTTTTTCCTTTCTTCCACCACGGTGTTGACGATCTTAATTTTTCTTTCCAGGTGCTGGGGGAGAGTCTCCACATTACCTCTGAGTACCTCACTCAGGAGGCCAAAGTGGCATCTCTGACATCTAGGACGGATGCTCTGGAGGCGGAAAATTCAACACTGAAAAAGAATCTTATCGATTCCATGAGCGAGGCAAATGCTTTGAAGGAGAAGGTTAAGTCTTTGAATGATGACCTCCGGGCAGAGCGTCAACTGTGCATGGAGAAGGATGATTAGCTTCTGGGTGCCAAGGAGAAGCTCAAAACTATTGTCGCTAAAGCTGTTGAGGCCTTCCAGCAGACAGACGAGTACAACACCGTCCTCTTCAGTTGGTACTTTAAAGGTTTTAAGCTTCTGAGGAGGTATCTTGTCAAGCATTCCCCTGGAGTTGACCTAGAAGGCTTACACCTGGAAGAGGTGGACAAGGAAATGATGGCTGATGAAGCTGCCCCATCCCCGGCCCCAGAAGGCGATGTTCCCAAAAATGCCCCCCTTGGAGACGACGCTGCTGGTGATGTTTGAAGTTGTGGCTTATAAGGAGTTCTTTTTTATTTTTGCTTTTGGATGCCCGTTGGGTTTTGGGCTTTTTGTAAGATCTAATTTCAGAACAATTTTTATTTTGCAAGCAGTGTCTTTTAGTCTAATGTTGACCTTGTTTTAGATGTAGAAACAATGATAATTGCCTTCATTTCTGGGCTTAAATTGGATTGACGATTTCATACTTACATGCTTGTGATTGTTGTTGTCTTTCCTTTCTTCGTGGCATGCTTAGCTTGTTACTTAGCCAGTTTTTGGCTTTTGTCGTGACATACTTAGCTTTTGGTAATTCGCATTCGACCAACCTTTGTTAGTAACTCATATCCGTTGATGCCGAATCTGATTACTTAGCCAATCTCTTGGCTTACTCTTTTCGATTGGTTCGTCAGTAACTTACATCCGTCGATGCGAAATCTTTTTACTTAGCCAATTTTTGGCTTATTCTTTTAATGGAATCGTTAGTAACTTACATCCGTCGATGCGGAATCTTGTTACTTAGCCAGTTTTTGGCTTATTCTTTTAATGGAGTCGTCAGTAACTTACATCCGTCGATGCGGAATCTTGTTACTTAACCAACATTAACTTATTCTGAGA
Source organism: Lithocarpus polystachyus (assembly GCA_033629205.1). Classification (NCBI taxonomy): domain Eukaryota; kingdom Viridiplantae; phylum Streptophyta; class Magnoliopsida; order Fagales; family Fagaceae; genus Lithocarpus; species Lithocarpus polystachyus. The sequence goes on from CM066173.1 coordinate 14,650,137, forward strand.
TATTGACTGAACAATTCTTTTATTGCTTTTAAGAAAATGAGTATAATTGCTGGTTACATTGAGTGATGATACTTCTTTAAGTGCTCGATGTTCCAAGGTCGTGGAAGCCTCTAACAGTTCAATGTCTCGAGGTGGTAACTGCCTTGCCTGGAGTAGTGCACGACCCTGTAGGGGCCTTCTCATGTAGGATCGAGCTTGCCCTGGGCGGGGTCCCTGGTAGTTGGGGTAACCTTCCGCTGGACGAAGTCCCGTATCTCAAGTCGTCTGAGCTTCACCCTCTTATCGTAGTATTCGGCCATCTTCTGCTGGTATCTTGTCATCCTGTTGGAGGCTTTATCCCTAACTTCGTCTAGGCAGTCCAGGTTGAGCCTTAATTGGTCATTGTTGGTTTCCTCCTGAAACATTTCTCGTCTAGTGCTGATTACTCCTACTTCGACGGGGATTACTGCTTCAGTGCCATAGGTAAGTTTGAAAGGGGTTTCTCCCATCGGGGTTCTTGGCATGGTTCTGTAAGCCCAGAGTACGCTAGGCAATTCTTTGGGCCAAGCTCCCTTGGCTTCGTCCAACCTTGCTCTGATGATTTTGAGTAGTGTTTGGTTGGTCACCTCCATTTGTCCGTTTGCTTACGGGTGTCCGGGAGATGAAAACTGGTTTTTAATTCTCAACCTCGAGTAGAAGTCTTTGAAGCTTTGGTTGTCGAATTGACACCCATTGTCTGATACGATCATCCGAGGTATCCCGAACCTGCAAACAATGTTTTTCCACACGAAGCTCCGGATTCTTGCCTCGATGATGGTCGCCAGTGCTTTTGCTTCGACCCATTTTGTAAAGTAGTCAATGGCTACTAGCAAGAACCATACCTAACCTTTTCCTTGAGGCAATGGTCCGATGATGTCGATCCCTCACTAGGCGAACGACCATGGTGCGGTTATCACCGTCAGTTTCTCGACAGGAACACGCTGGCCATTCCCGAACCTCTGGCACTTGTTACATTGCTTGACAAGTTCCAATGCGTCCACCTGTATGGTAGGCCAAAAATAACCTGTTCTGATAGCTTTGCTTACCAAGGATTTGGGGCCTGTGTGGTCATCACATACCCTATGATGGATTTCCTTCAAGATGTATTGGGCTTCTTCTTCGTCAACGCATTTCAAGTAGGGCATGAAGAAGCCCCTCTTATACAGTGTGTCGTTCAGGATCGTGAACCTGGCGGCCCTTTTCCTGATCTTCCTGGCTTCATCGACGCTTGGTGGGAGATGTCCGTCTTGAAGGTAGGATATCATTGGTGTCATCCAGCTATTTGTGGTTTGGATCGTAAACACAGGGACTTCGTCGATGCTGGGATGCTTCTGGATCTCCATGTACAATGTTCCCCTTCCAAGCGTTCCTTCTGACGAGGCCAGTTTCACGATTTCGTCTGCCATCACATTTTGGCTTCTCGGGATTTGTTCGAATTTCACTCCGTCAAATCCTTGCAACAAGTGTTTCACCAATCTGAGATACTTTTGCATTCCTTCCTCCTTCGCTTCATATTCTTCCCTAATCTGCCCTACCACCAGCTTAGAGTCATATTGGACTAGAAGGTTCTTAGCTCCGAGTGCCTGCCCAAGTCTTAAACCCGTCAAAATTCCTGCATACTCGGCTTCATTGTTGGTGGCTGGGAACTGCAGTTGGACTCCATATCTGAGCGTTTCTCCGTCCGGAGTGGTTATGGCGACCCCTACTCCTCCCTTCATCCGGGTCGACAAACCGTCGGTTTGTATCATCCACTCATCTGCTTTGTCCGAGGGGCCGTCTTCTGCGTTAGGGGTGAATTCGACGATGAAATCTGCTAGAGCTTGCGCCTTAACAGCTGTTCTGGGATGATACTTGATATCGAATTGGCTGAGCTCGATTGCCCATTGGACCATTCTTCCGGCTGCCTCGGGTTTGTTCATGGATTTTTTGATTGGTTGGTCCATCATCACCAAGTTGGGGTTTGCTTCGAAGTACGGTCGTAGTTTGCGTGAAGCTACTATTAATGTATATGCAATTTTTTCAATCCGGGGATATCTAACTTCCGCTCCATGGAGAGCCTGACTGACGTAGTAAGCTAGTAACTGCCTCTTGCCTTCTTCGCGGATCAGGGATGCACTTACGGCCGTATCAGATGCTGCCAGGTATAAATACAGGTTCTCCCCCTCCTTGGACGGACTCAGGAGCGGCGGGTTGCTCAGGTAGCGTTTAAGTTCTTGGAATGCTGCTTCACCTTCGTCAGTCCAAACGAAGGCTTGCTTCAGCGTTTTGAAGAATGGTAAACACTTGTCCGTTACTTTAGAGACGAACCTATTGAGTGCCGCGACCCTTCCTTTGAGCTTCTGGACCTTCTTGACGTTCTTGGGTAATGTCATGCTGAGTATAGCGCGTACTTTTTCTGGGTTTGCTTCTATCCTTCTCTGGAACACCATGAACCCCAAGAACTTCTCCAAGGCTACTCCGAAGGCACATTTGCTAGGATTTAACTTCATCTGATATTCTCTAAGGGTTGCAAATGTTTCTTTTAGGTCGTCCAGATGGGCAAGTTCTTCCCTGCTCTTGACGAGCATGTCATCCACGTACACCTCCATGTTCCTGCCAATTTGTTTGCTGAACATCTTGTTCACTAACCTCTGGTAGGTTGCTCTTGCATTCTTAAGTCCGAAAGGCACTACCTTATAGCAATACAATCCTTGACTTGTAATGAAGGCGGTTTTCTCTTGGTCTTCCTCGACCATCTTTACTTGGTTGTACCCCGAGAAGGCATCCATGAACGTCAGTAACCTATGCCCGGCCGTGAAGTCCACTAATTAGTCTATCCGTGGCATAGGAAAACTATCCTTTGGGCAAGCCTTGTTTAGGTCAGTGAAGTCCACGCACATCCTCCACTTCCCACTAGCCTTCTTTACTAAGATGACATTAGCGAGCCACTCTGGATAGTGAACCTCTCGGATGAAGCCTACAGATAACAACCTACTGACCTCGTCTGTGACCGCTTGGTTCCGTTCAGGAGCAAACACCCGCCGTTTTTGCTGGACGGGTTTTATCTTTCGATCTACATTGAGTTTGTGCTGTATGACTTCTTGCGATATGCCAGGCATGTCCTCGTGGCTCCATGCGAAAACATCTAAGTTCTTTTTGAGGAACTGGAAGAGCTTAGTTTTCATCTTTAGAGTCAACGTAGTCCCTGTCTGGGTCTTCTTTGCTGTTTCACCATCAACCAATTCAACTGTCTCCAGGGGTTCCACCTTTTCTTCTTCCTTCTCCTCGATCATCCAGGTGTGGTTTTCTTTTGGCGGCTAACATGGCCTGATAGCATTCCCTAGCCAATACCTTATCACCTTTTACCTCGCCTACACCGTCTTCCATTGGGAATTTTTTTTTCAAGCAATAGGTGGATGTGGCTGCTTTCCAACGATTGAGCGTGGGCCTTTCGATGATAACATTGTAGGATGAAGGGCAATCTACCACCAAGAAGTCCAGTTGACGAGTCAACTGTCTGGGATGAGCCCCAACTATAACTGTCAACGTCACTATACCTTTAGGATATACCCTGTCTCCACTAAAACTGACGAGTGGAGAGTCAAATGGTCGCAGCCTTCTTGGATCTAGGTTCAGCTGTTGGAAAGCTGAGAGGTAGATGATATCTGCTGAACTGCCATTATCTACAAGGATCCTCCTAATGTTGAACCCTTCGATCATGAGCATAATTACCAATAGATCGTCATGGGGCTGTTTCACTCCCCTGGCGTCCTCTTCTGAAAAGTACATGTCCACCCGTTCACCTTTACTTGAATGGAGGCACTTTATGAACGCTGTTCACCTGTCTCTGATGTGCTTTTCTAAGGGATTTGAACGACCCACCTGTGGATGGACCGCCCGCGATTGTTTTTATTTCCTCTATGATGCTCGGTGGGTCCTGTGAGGTGTTACCCTCGTCCCTAGGTGCAATCCTGCGTTGGTTCCTGTTGTCTCCCCTGGCCCTGCTGGGCTCTCCCTTCCTTACATACTTCTGCAGTTTCCCTTTCCTAATGAGATCTTCTATTTACTCTTTTAGGTCCCTGCAATCCTCCGTGTAATGGCCATGATTCTTGTGAAATTGGCAGTACTTCTTCTTGTCTCGGACATTAGGGGACGAATGTAATGGCCTTGGCCACTTGAGGTAATGCTCGTCTTTAATCTGCGCTAAAATCCTGTCAACAGGCATAATTAAGGGGGTGAATTTTACCGTGCGTTGGACGTTATCGTCCCTCATTCTATTCCCGTCAATGCTTCGTCGATCTGGCCGATCTCTCTTTCTTACCCTACGATCGTCTTCCTTTTTTCCCAGGTCCCCTGCTTTTTCCACGTCTCGTATGGCGGCTAGTACATCCTCTGCGTTCATATACTTTTGTGCCTTCAGTAGAATCTCTACCATTGTCTTGGGAGGGTTTTTTGCAAGTGAAACCACGAACTCTCTAGACTTCAAACCTGCTTTAAAGGCCGTCAGTTGTACCTTATCGTCCGCCTTGTCCACTTCTAGAGTCTCCCTAGTGAAGCGTTTCACATATGATCTCAGGGTCTCCTTTTCTCCTTGCCTAACAGTAAGCAAGTAGTCTGCCGGCCTCTTAAGGTGTTGCCCCCCAACAAAATGGCGTAGGAAAGCGTTACTCAACTGTTCAAAGCTATTGACGGACGAGGTCGGTAACTTCGTGAACCATTCTCTTGCAGCCCCTTTGAGGGTAGTTGGGAAAGAACGACACAGTATCTCGTCTGGGGGTTGCTGAAGGCCAAGCGTGGTCTTGAAGGTGTTGAGGTGGTCCTGGGGGTTTTTGAGTCCGTCGAAGGGCTCCAACTTGGGCAACCGGAATTTCGACGGTACCGGGAATTCCAAGACTGTCGTGGTAAACGGGGAATCCGTTGCCCTGACTATTCTATCCAGGCTTTGGTCCGTCCTTCCTTTTATCACGTTCCTGAGCTCGTCCATTTCCCTCTGCATTTCCCGTAGGAGATCGGAGCTTTAATCATTAGGGGTATTTTGATCTCGGCGGTCATTTCTCCCTTGGTTGTTCTCCTTGTCCCCTCGATTGTCTCTAGAGCGATTCTCTTCCTGTTGAAGTCGTTGCCTCATTTCTTAATTTTGTCCGGTGAGTTCTTCGATGGTGGCCGCCAAAACTTGGACTTGTTGAGCTAGGGCCGCTGCATCTTGGTTGGGCTCCATCCGAATGCAAAAGTTGGTGTGTAGTTAGTGCCCTCAAATAATTCTCGATTCCTACAGACGGCGCCAAACTGATGAGGTGCGAACTTCGTCAATTATTGTACGTGCATCCAGGTGAAGCCGTCCTTTCGTTCTCGTTGCGTTGAGGATGGGGTAATGTCTTCCTTCTACGTGGTCACCAGTGTGGCGCCTGCCACAAAGGCTCCGATGCCAAAGTTAGTGTCAAAATATTTCTTAGAAATAAAGCTGGTATATCTGACAATATGTCCTATTTCTTTATGTGTACCTATCCCGTGTTGATGCCGTAATGGCTACATATATACCTGTGTTCCTAGCTGTTTTGACCATTACTGTGGCTTTAGTAATGCCTCCTGCTTTATTATGTGAGCCTTGATTTCCCTCCCAACGGTCTATACAGCTAAGATTGTAACCGTCCCAGGCATTTACTAGCCTACATTGAATAACTTCCTTTCCTTCGTCATTAAGGTGGACTTCTTTCGTTGGTGGCGTTGGATAAGTTCGTCAGTATATTTTGCTGAGTTTGTCCAGGCGAGTCGCGCTCGTCGATCCCATCACAATTATATTCAGATTACCTCATCTTATTCCCATCTTTAGAGCATTCACACGGGGTTATTAAAAAATTTAGTATTTAATACCTCAAAAAATTAGTTTATTTATTTTAACATCTCACTTAACAATGCACTTTATTTATTTTAACATTTCACCCACTTGTTCACATCACCCATGGCACCATCTAAACCTAGAACCACCATGATCCACCACCACCACTGACGCCTAATCAAAAATCCACTGTGATCAACCCAATCAAAAACCCAAAACAAACTCAACCAATTGCCACTGGTCCATCTTAATCAACCCAACCAAAAATCTAGACTAAACTCAATCAACCACCATAATGACCAAAAACCCAAATTAACACCACAATCCACGAACCCAAAGATTAGATCAACCATGACCCACGAACCTGCAAACCCACCATATCATAGTTGCGACTTGCGAGAGCCATTATCGACGCAACCCATCCACAAGAGCCGTTACGAGAGAGAGAGAGAGAGAGAGAGAGAGAGAGAGAGAGAGAGAGAGAGAGAGTAAAAAGAAGCAGCAACTTTCTAGCAACTTACTATATCAAGTTGATAAAATTTCAAATTTGTTAACTTTGGCAACTTGGATATATGGCCTTTTTTAGTAATTAGGGGGCTAAAATAGTTTTTTTTTTTTGTGGAGTTCTAGCTCCTTAGATGTCAAAAATAATAATTCTCATCTAAAGTGGCACCCTAAGAGCTTTACTTTTTTTGCTCAGGAAATCAACATTTCTTCCATCATCCTCGAGGGTGATTAGGAATTTGTCATCAAATCTTTTATAGGTGATGCTAATTTTTTTTTTTTTTTTGTGGGTATCATATGTTCGTCTGATTAACAAGGTGAAAATTCCAACATGTTCCTTAATTGATGTAAGTTTTTCCCATATTAGGAGACATAGTAATTTTATTGCACATAATATTGTTAGATTTTGGCTTAATCTATATATATATATATATATATATATATATAAAACCGAAACCTCTGAAACTCCCACAAATTTCCACATTATCATTTTAATTTATAATTTTTTTAATTTTTTAAACTAAATAGTGAGAGAGTCCTTATAGAAGTTTCTCTCTCTTTTTTCCTTAATTCAAAAGTTTTTTTTTTTTTTTTACGTGAGTCTTTTTTTTTTTAACCTAAAGTGAGTTCTTAAAAAAAAAATTCTAATGTGAGGTCTAATTAAAAATAATAATTATAATTTTTTTAATCCTAATTCTAACGTAAGTCTTTCAAAAATTTAAAATTTTCGATTTTACATTATATATAGATAATAATAATGATGTGACAAGTTCTAAGAAAATGAGAATGCAATTTGTAGATCTACTATCAAGATAACATAGATTAGATTGGTAGTGGATAGTAGATTTAATTGCAGTTAAGTATTATGTGAAGTTATCAGCATAAAATAGTCTATGTCGAAATGTATTATGAGAAACCAATGATATGAAAGAAAAAGAATTTTTTTAAATCATTATATTGAACAAATTAGTTATTTTCATTCATTTTCAAATTATACATTTTTAAAATTTAAGTCATATACCTTTAAATAAAATAAGTATTTTTAATTTTTATTTAACTATGCCGTGCATCGCACAAATTAGCGACTAGTTCTTTTAATAAACGTTAAAACATTCTTCTCAAAAGAAGACAAAAAAAGTGCAAGCACCTGAAAAATATGCTCAATTATTGCATCTCATTTTACTTCAAAGGTCCAATAATTTCACTAAAAATATATAATATCTCATTATAACAACTAAAAAAATGTTTAATTGACAAATAAAGCTGTTGTTCACATTAAATTTACTAGTATTTCTAATATAAATTTTCAATAAAAATATTCAAAGTCACGTTACCGTTGCTTCAACAATTGAAATATCCAAAAAAAAAAAAAAAAATTGTCCTATTGTACTATTTATGACGCTCTCACATTTTGTTTCAGGAATTAAATTATTATTGTTATCAATCAAATCTAGTCACGTGATTTGATATTTATGTAAATAAGCAAAGCATTGAAGGGCAATACGAAGCAAGTTAGTTTCGAGGAAACTTCGCGCCTTCTCTTTAAAACTGGAACCTCACTTCGCATTTCTGGAACGCTGTCTCTGTCTTTTCAACTCTTCCTTAATAAACAAACAAACACGCAGCCAAACACACACACACACAACACAACACACATTCTTCAAATTCAAACCTCTATTCGATTCGAATCCCTATATTTATCTCCATGAATCCACGTTCACTAACGTTTAACCGGCGATCCTGCGACGGCGCCGTCAGGGTTCCTTCGTCGTCGAACTCCTCCTCCTCCTCCTCCTCCTACTACAGGTCCATGCAGACCTTCCCGCCGGAGAGGCACACCGACCTTGTTCGCCTCAGAGGAGGCCTCATCACCGTCCCCAGAAGAATTGCTCCGGCATCGGAGACTGGTGGTGGGTCACAATCTCCTAGGCTGACGAAGTTGCTGCTGAACGTGACGATCGAGAGGAGCTTAGGGCCGATACATGTGGTGATATCGCCGGAGAACAAGGTCCGGGATTTGACGAAGACGGCGCTTGAGATTTACGCGAGGGAGAAGAGGAGGCCTTTGCTGCCGGAGACTGATCCACACTGTTTCGAGCTTCACTACTCCCAGTTCAGCTTGGAGAGTGAGTTTTTTAACTTTTCACTTTATAATTTCTACCACGTATTATAAAAAATATATATATTTTTTTAATTTTTAAATAATATTATACAATTTTTTCATATATATTTTCACTCACATGTACGTTACTAAAACAACGTATCATTACCAAACGAGGAGGTCGTAGTTTCTTCATTCTGAGTTCAACTTTATAACACGTATAATAAAGTTTGAATCTGCACCATCCACACAGCTCAGCAATAATAATTGCAATCAACTTTTACTTCGTGACTCGTAGTGGCCAGTGGGCCATTTTTTGGAAAATTATCTCGAATTTGCATGAAACCCCCTCTGTTGTTTTTGGATTTACAACAGTGACTGTGTTGCGTGTCGGTTTTCTTCTGTCTATCAAACGATATGGCATCTCGGAAATTAAATAAAATCTTATCCGCAAGTTTTTACACCTAAAATGAGATTGAGATGATTGCCTAACTTCACAGCAGCCAATACAAAAGAAGCAGAACCTTTCCCTAATCAATAAGTTATTGCCGTTTAGATAGGAATTTTTGGTATTGTTGTTTAAATGCAAAATATGTGTAAGTTAAAAAATATTATAAAAATATATGTTTTACTGTTTAAACATTAAGAATTGACGTTTAAATAACAATATCAAATAACACCTTAATGTTATATATATATATATATATATATAAATCTACTGACTTTTCGTTTTTTTGGTTGGCTTTTGGGCTTCCAGAATGGAGCTTTCTTATCCGCGATCTGTAGATTTATATTTTGGTGGGGTTGGAGTGTAGAAAGAATTTTTCTGGTTTTTTTTTTTTTCCCGTCTTTTTCCTTTTTCTTTAGTCTTTTGTTCGCAATTTTCTACACGCAAAGTTTTTTATTCTTTCTTTTCTTTATGAGCTTTTATCATATTGGATCTGGACTTGCAAACACTAATTTTAGAGTGGCGTTGATGCCTAGCTAATTTGTGATGATTTTAAATATATACTGTTTTGAGTTATATATATTAATTATATTAACATCAATGAATGCGCTATTGACACAGTGAGTAACGCAAAACCTGGGGTTGTCCCTTTGTATGAAACTATTGACACAGTGATTAACGTCATTTTAGAGTGGCATTATTGTTCCTTTTATTCACTTGAGTGTTCGAAAATTTTGGAAAAGTGCCAATATATTAACAGGGCTTGTCTTCTTATCTTAATTATGCCACTACACATGTTCATTTTTTACCAATAAATTAACATGGACCGGCTTTGTGTGGATGGTGCAGGTTTGAAGCCTGAGGAGAAGTTGATAAACTTGGGTTCTAGGAATTTCTTTTTGTGCTATAAGCCTTCTACCTCTTCGGGTTCATCTTGCTCTAAGGAAGCAAAGAAGGCAATTAACACTGCATTTCCACTAACAAAGCTAATGGATTTCTTGTTGTAGATCTAAAGTTTTTGAGTTAATTAAGGATGTGTATATATATATATATATATATATCTATTCTTCTTAAGTTGTAGCGTAATTAGCTTTGGTTTTTGTATTACCTATCCTATAATTAGTTTGTAACTAGTTCCAAGTTTTCAACCAAGAAAAGAAAAACCTTTCCGTTGCTTCGTCTAACATTTTTCCTGCACGTGAAATTTAATTAAGTTCGATCAGATTCGTAAACCCAATTATGGGGGGCACATGTTGAACACTCGATCAGTTCCATCTCGTTTGATTTTATAGTAGCATAACGTAGTGCTTAAATTCACACTATTCATTTCAGGGTTGGCAAACTTTGTTAGCCGAAAGTCGGTAACCACTAGAACTCGCAATTGCGAACTGAATTCACTTTTTAAGTGTAGGGGGCCGATTCTGCATGGGTTGGTGACATAGCAAGCTAACACGCAAAATGTGTATTGCATTACCTAATTTAGCACTCAACTTCAGTCATGGATAGCAACGTATGGTTTACATGAGTAGGGTTAGGTCAGATAGCATGACCTAATTTAGCACTCAACTCCAGTCATGGATAGCAATAAATGGTTTACATGAGTAGGGTTAGGTTAAATTTACGGATTTCCAATCCAGCTCAACTCACGTTGAGTTTGGTTGAATCGGTGGATTATGTTTACATGTTTTATAAGTTTGGTTGAATCAGTGAATTGTGTTTATATGTTTCATGTCTTATAAAAAAAATTGGATTTTATTAATCATTTAAGCACTTTTTTAAATAATAAATTATTTTAATTTATATAATATGCTTAAATTATATTCTAAATTTTCAAATAATCATATATGGCATATAATTGTTTGGGGGCCTTTTTCGGTTGTCCAGCCACGTGTTGTCCTTTGGAGGGGTGATCTTGCTAGACCCAAGTTGTTTTTGGAGAGTTGCGTCTGGAACTCAACATTGGGCCACGTGGTCCAACGGATACCGGCGTACTTTTAAGCCTACAAAGCTATTAAAGCCAAAGTCTAAGAATCACGATAATGGTCGAATAAATATATAATATGAGTTTGATATGATAGCTTTGATTAGTTGTTGTAATAATAATTAAAATAAAGTAGTATTTATTTAGAGGTAAAGTAATCATGTACTTAATGAAATAAATTTAAAGATACGGGAGCAAAGTCACTTATCTTTGTATGGTTTATAGCTCTAGCTACGTAGCATCAGTGAGCTGATAGAGGCTAGTTAAGCTTGCCCCTCTTATCATGCATTTAAATGAGTTTAAGCCTTGGTTAATAGTTGAAATAGTAGTTGGAATAAAGTAATATGTATTTAAATGTGAAGTAATCATGTATTCAATGAGCTTAATTTAAAGATATAGAAGCAGAGTCACTTATCTCTGATGATTTGCAGTCCTAGCGGTACAGCTTCTGTGAGTTGATAATATCCCAGCAGAGTGACCCCAGCAATAGAGGGAGAGTTTGCCATGATAACTTCAAGATTAAAGAGGAAAAATGGGTGCAACTGGAGGGAGAGAGAGTATGCCCAGTTGTGTGTAGGGGCTGATTAAGCTTGCCCCTCTTATCATGCATTTAAATGAGTTTTTCCCTTGACAATGCTCTTTTAGTTGTTGTGAAGTTAAGAATAGTGTTGCCTTTCATGAGAAGGTCTTTTGTATGGAATATTTGTGTCTTCTAAGAGAAGGGTTTTATATGAAATATATTTATGCCTTTTAAAAGAAGGGATTTGATATGAGGTCTTGGTGCCTTCTAGGAGAAGGGGCTTTAGCATTAGAAGTTTATGTCTTCCATAAGAAGGGCTTTGATATGAGATCTTGGTGCCTTATAGGAGAAGGGCTTTAGTAATAGAAGTTCATGCCTTTCATGAGAAGGGCTTTTGTATGAGTGTTTGACATCTCTTGAAAAGTGTGGAGATGGTAAAAGATATAGATGTTTTGTGGGATGTAGTGTTTGTAGTATGTATGATATATGGAAGTATGTGAGATATGGATGTTAAGGATAGTAAAGATATGGGATTATAATTGCTGGAGAAGTTGTAGAGATTGCTTTCCATGAGGATAGATTTTGTAAGAGAAGAGTATAGAGATGTGTTTAGGTATTTGGAGATAGGAGCAGTAAGACGTGTGTATTTTCTGAATATGGAGAGTGAGAGAATGAGTATAAGAGAGGTAATAGTGTTGTAGTGTGTTTAGCAATATTGCTGGGATTTATTGCTGGAATTTTCTGCTGAAGGAGTGTATGAAGGCTTATGAAGGGTACTTATGAGCTAAGGGCTGAAGAATTTAGTTCTTCTTTTGGACTAAAGATTTAGAAGCATAGAGCTTCATTTAGAGCTTAAGAAGATCATTAGAGGGAGAGGGAATAGATAAGTTCATGAGAGAGTTATTCTTTTCCCCTTTTGGTTGTCCCCCCTTGAAGTGTTGATGAAAGGTCCTCTTTAAAGCTGAGTTTAAGGGGGTATTTTAGCAATAAATCTCAGCCAAAATCAGTCCCAAATAGCAATGAACTTTCAGAAAATCCATCTTGAGATTTGTCCAAAAATAGTATGTTTAGCTTTAAGGTATTCTTGCTGTTTTTGGTAAGAGCTGCTGGGAAAAGAGTAGCAGAAAAGGAAAGTATTTTAGCAAGAGAAAAGTAGTTTCTTTAGTTGGTAATGCTCAGGCTGTTGGGTCAGCTGTCATAACTATTCTGAAAAGGCTGTCCCAACTGTCAGAAATTACTCACCTGACCTCATTTGCTTTTGCCCAATAAATCACAGCTGTTGCTGGGATTTATTGCTGGGATTTTCTGCTGGAGGAGTGTATAAAGGCTTATGAAGGGCATTTATGAGCTAAGGGCTGAAGATTTTAGTTCCTCTTTTGGAAACTAAAGATTCAGAAGCTTAAAACTTCATTGAGAGCTTAAGAAGATCATTAGAGGGAGAGGGAATAGATAAGTTCATGAGAGAGTTGTTCTTTTCCTTTTTTGGTTGTCCCCCCTTGAGGTGTTGATAAAGGGTCCTCTTTAAAGCTGAGTTTAAGGGGGTATTTTAGCAATAAATCTCAGCCAAAATCTATCCCAAATAGCAATGAATTTTCAGAAAATCCATCTTGAGATTTGGCCAAAAATAGTATGTTTAGCTTTAAGGTATTCTTACTGTTTTGGGTAAGAGCTGCTGGGAAAAGAGTAGCAGAAAAAGAAAGTATTTTAGTAAGAGAAAAGTAGTTTCTTTAGTTAGTTTTGGTTTTAGCCAAATGAGGAAGAAAAAAAAAAGGTAATGCTCAGGCTGCTGGGTCAGCTATCACAGCTGTTCAGCTGTTCTAAAAAGGCTGTCCCAGCTGTCAGGAAAAGCTGTGACAGTTATCATGAGATAGTTGTCATAAGAAAGTTGTGGCTTTGGGCAGAAGCAAATAAGGTCACGTAGGTGATTTCTGACTGCTGGAGAGGACATTCAGCATTTATTTCTTGGATTTGGCTGAAAAATAGTAAGATTTCTTTGAAGGGTATCTTGCTATTTTGGGTATAGCAGTTGGCTGCTGGGATTTCAGTATTAAATGGATGATGATATCACTTCCAGCCAGGTGTCAAGTGCTAAATACACTGTTGGGGTTCAGCTGGAAATGTTTCCTTTTTTGGGTGTTTGTATTTTTGGTGCAAAGTTCCATTACAACACATTTTTAGCAAATAATAGAAGGATTGGCTGAAATTTTAGAGATTTAGTTAAGGTCTCATTGTGTTGTGACATAATCTTGGTGAGCAAGAAGAGTTTTTAATGCTTTGCTCTGGCAGCTGGCAGAGAAATATATGGTCAAATTATGACAGACAGCAGCTGGGTATTAAAGATATCATGAATATTTTGAATATAGAGAGAGATAAAAAATAACCAATCAGATTAGGCCATGTGTTTGAGTTGGATTATAGCTGAAAGTAGTAATGAGATTTATGTAGAATTATATAATGAAGTTTCTAAATTTGCATAGCAACAGCTGGGGATTGAATGAACAGTTATTTTTTCAACAGTTAGATGGCTATGTATATTGAGCATTTGTCATATGATATATATCAAGTTTTAGGAAAAGAGCAATGGAGAATCATATCATTTTAAGTGTTATATGATAAGAGATACTTACCATATGTTACCCGCTACACACGGACTTGTCAGAGTTCAGGGAGTTGGAGAAGACACGTTAAGCAACATGTTTCTTTTATTAATTTTGAACCGTTGGAGCTTTACTAAACATACCTCTTGGCCCTCTAAACCACGACTCCCAAAGTTTCCCCAAAGAGATTTATGAGCTTGAATCATAAGCCGAAGATGAGATGACGTACCTCAGATTTTGTTGTCATTTTGTGTAAATATGGGCTCTTGTTGAAGAAGCTGCTTGCCATGAATGTAAGATAGGTAATATAGGTCGTGAGCTTTGATTCATTGCTTAAACTCGATCCATATGTTGATGTTGATGATGTCGTGAGGTTATGATCCCAATTGATGAAGAAGAAATGTGGACCATGAATCCGCCTTTTGAAGTAAGAATCTCACTGAGCCCAATCCATGTAGTTGAATGAAATATTAGCTTATTTTGAGCTTTACATAGATTTTCCCAAAAAATCAATAATATGCTAATGTAGCATGGGTTGCCAATAAAGTAGTGCCACGTAGGCCGAAAAAAGAGTCCTCAACAATAATTAATATTAAATATGTAAATTTGATATATATCTTATCCTATTTTCTTTTATTTCATTTGAATTCTCTCATATTTTGTGTAAAAAGAAAGCATATAAACCCATTCTAGCTAGATGACATGTACGTTAATGATGTAACATGTGCAAAGAAAGTGTTTTATTTTTGGTTATTTATTTATTTTTAATTTTATGTGATGCAAAATCAAACAAATATGCTGGAATTTTATGAATAAGAAAATTTTTTTTGTTCAACTTCAAGATTTCAATATAAAAGACATATCTTGTCAATCATTTAAATTCAAAAGTCTCATGAATTTAGACAAACCTTAATATACATATGAAAATATGATGCATGAAACATATGAATCGTGTGATGATGAACATGTTATCATTGCACGTACGGATCTAAATCAAGTTCATACAAGAATTCTAGCCCATTCAAATCTAATCCTGAAAGCATATGCTATCATAGTCGAAAATAACCAAAAGAATTGAAAGTTATACCTACATGTACACTCATCTTGATAAGCTTTAGTGGCGAATCCTCAAACCTTGAACGTGCCAGATCTCATGAAAATATATGAACTTTGATCATCATGCTGCTTCCTTCCTCCTTGGATTTCCTTAGTCACCAAACTCCTTTCTCTTTCTAAATACATGAACTCTCTTCCTATGAATTTTAATGGAGTAGATGTGTGGTTTGGTTGGATGCTTCGATCTGTTGACAAAGATTATTGGTTGATCTACCAAGAAAAGGACTTGAAACTCGTGTTAATGATGTAATCTATGGATTCTTAAGGGAATTAAGTGATGTCCATGTTGTTTCTTATCGATGGATGTACAAACTTGGTGATGAGAATTCGTGGGTTTTGGTAGTAGTAAGGTTCTTAAGTACGAGAACTCTAAACTCTGCCTAGGTAGAATAATTATGAACCTCCTTCGCTTTAGTTGCCTCCCCGTCTTTACAGAGAAGTGTTTTTAGGGCCTAGGGTTGTGCATTTAGAGATCAAATCTTGCTTTTATCTCCCATGTACAAAATTGGAAAAAATTAGAAACAAAATAGAGCAAAAATTAAAAACCTTGGAACTAGAATGTTGTTGATACCCATTTTTGCAAATTTGCATCCAAAAGCCCATGAGGAGAAAGTCCAAGAAAGCCCCCAAGAGATGGGTTAGAGTATGAGCAAAGAGATAGTAATCGGGCTATATTCTAAAGGCCTAAAGTGAAGAGAATGCACAAATATGGTCCAAGTGATGCCCTAAAAAAGAAGAGTAATTTGAGAATGGAAAATAAAGCCCAAAGGTAGGCCTATCAACCCCTTTTGGGAGAAGAGTAATAGTAGGCCCTTCTTGAAGAGTAATGTTGAGAATAAAGATGAGTAATAAGAGGCCCTTCTTGAGGAGTAAAATGGGTATTAGAAAAACCCAAAGGTAGAGAAACAAAATAGAGGTCAATAAGTGAGGCCCAATAGAATAAATAAAGAGAAAAGAAAGTAAAAGGGTTAGCAAGACCAACCTAATGTAGTGAATAAATGAAGATAAAAGAAAGCAAATGGGTTCGACAAGCCTAATCCAATATATGGCAGAAAGCTCATAACGCCCTTGTGTAAGGGGATAATGATGAATTCTGATTCTACAGAAGTAAAGCAAGGTGAAACCATGCAAAGCCATAGCGGTAGGAAACGCATGAAGAAACAAGACAAAGCCATAGTGGCATGAAGTGCATGAAGAAACAAGACAAAATCAAAAGTGGCAAAAAACGCATGAAGAGGAAACAAGACAGAATCAAAAGCTGCAGAAGACGCATGAAGTGGAAAAAGCCAAAGAACAAAAAATGGAGCAGCTGGAGCCCCGTCGTCCTACAACCCAGCCAATGCAAGTGAGGCATGACCCACAACTAAAGAGGAACAGAGAGTGTAGTTTGTTGGAAGGGGGAAAAGGCCTAGTTTTGGTATCCTGCCAAAACTCCTTTTGAGAGAGATGCTTTTTTGGGTATGCGTACTTACCAAAATGGGTAGGAAATTGGTGGGAACTATCTGATGTGTTAGGACATTTGTGAAACTTGTTAGAATATATGTTATTGTAAATTGGCTAATCTTTTGACAAAACGCATTTTACTTGTAATTTGATAGATCTAGGATGAGTTTAGTATTTCAAGTAACAAGAGTTCAAGTCTAGTATTGAAGCCATGCAAGTCTGTCTAAAAAATAAGTGAAGAAGTGATGTTCATTAAAGCTCAATAGATCTCTTGACAAATAATATATATCGAGGTTTAATGCTGATGCTCGACAGCTGCTCGACAGAAATAGTATCTATCGAGAATTACAAAATTTAGATTTCTCATTCTGTTTTCACGCATATTCAAGTGTATTTGTGTAGGGTTTCTTTTCTCACAACCCTAAACATATATAAGGACAAAACGCACTTTACTTGTAATTGGGTAGATCTAGGATGAGTTTAGTACTTCAAGGAACAAGAGTTCAAGTCTAGTATTGAAGCCATGCAAGTCCGTCTAAGAAATAAGTGAAGAAGTGTTGTTCATTAAAGCTCAACGGATAATATCTATCGAGGTTTACTGCTGATGCTCGATAGCTGCTTGACAGAAACAATATCTATTGAAAATTACGAAATTTAAATTTCCAGATCTGTTTTCACACATTTCCAAGTGTATTTGTGGAGGGTTTTTTTTCTCAGAACCTTAGACATATATGAGGATTATTTTAAGGGCCATCAAAGGTGATGCAAGGTTATGCAACTCAATGCAAATTGATTGTGCATGCAAATTGTGACTAGAGACAGAATTTGCCCTAGTTCATCATATTCTCTCTAGAAGCTACCGTGTCTTTGCGCGAAGGGTTTTGTAACCAAGGAGCTTTTTAATCTTCATTGTTTGGATGAATTGAAAAACTTTGCAGCCAATATCTTTCTCAAGTTGATGTGTTAGTTACGTACTTGGATTCATGCATTAATTGGTTAATCACGTACTTAGAGCCATGCATTGAAAGGAGAGATTGTCACTACATTGCAAATCTAATTTGGTATTGGTGTAAGGGTTTAACTGTAGGTTGGTATTAGGTACTGAGATTCTTTTAACTTGTAGCCGTTTGTTTTGATAATAGTGAATTCTCGAGAGTGGTAACCTTAAATTCACCTAATAGAGTTTTACCTCGGTGGTTTTCCCCATTCATAAACAAATCACCCGTGTCAAATTTAATTTCTACTGCATTTAGTTATTTGATGATTTGTTTGTGCTACCACGCTTATTGTATGTAATTGAATCTAATTAATTCACTTGGTTAATTAATTGATTAATTTTACCAAAGGGGTTAATACATTCTTGGCCTATCATGATGCATATTAGGAAGTGAGGACAAGGGAGAATAATGAGGGTTTTCCATTAAGAGAAGAGAGAGAAATAGTGGTATTGTGACCGGATTGGCTTTTTCCCAAAAGTGGAAAGAAGTTCGTTGCTAAGCAAGTAGTGGGACTAGATCCACTTCTAGCATCCAGAAGGTAGTGGAGTGAATTCACCTATACATGGCCAGAACAATACATTGTGGGTATTGGTTGAATGCCTGCAGCAGACAAAATGGTTGATGAAAGTAAGGGAAGAAAAGAAAAATCACCCAGGATTGATCTTGGGTATAAAAGGAACAATATCCATGAATATGGGAGCAACACAATAACAATCACCAGACAATAGAGAACAAGAAGAACATAATAACCAAGAGAATCAGAACAATGAGTTGAAAGTGAAAGAAGAGAGAAAGAGGACAAGAAAGGGAAACATAAAAGAGAATATAGAGTGGAGAAAAGGCGTATACACAGGCTTAACATGCATCACTAGGCAACTTTTTCTCTCCTTCATACAAAATCATACTCTCTGTCATCTCAATTAAGAGGATAGCTATTCTGCCCATTCTCCAATCTACATAACTTTATGGCCTTGTAAGTAATAAGATTAAGTAAGTTGGAGTTTGAACTCTTTTTAGAATATATCATGCGGAGAACATTTTTACTTTTGCTATTATGTTTGTTGTTATTATTATTTATTTCTGCTGCTAACATTCTCGGATTAACAGTTATTTTGGTATTACTATACACACACACACACACACACACACACACACACACACATATATATTTCTCTTTGTTTGGAGTGTTTGGTCTTGTGCACAAACTGGTTCCAAGGGAATCTCGTGAAGAGAGCCAGGCCCAACTAGTCAACTACCTACCCTCTGGAGAAAGCCTTAGCCCGATAGTGCAAAAAGGCACCCACAATTGTCAATCTACACTCTAATAATTACTAAAGTTTTGATTAGGTCTACAGATCCCAAATTTGTAGTTTTCCAATTTTATTATTAAGAAAAAAAATTCGAAGTTTTCCATTTATTATGGACTTTTTGTTGATTAAGTCTCCCAAATGAAAATTTTTTCTTTAAATTATTAAGGTAAGTACATTATTAAACAAGATAAAATAATTATTTGAGATAACTCAAGAAATTACACATTGGATTTTCTTGTACTTTCATGTTATCATTAATCATGATTTAAACCGATAGTAATATTTTGAAGGGCCAATTGAAATTAATCATGACCACTGCGCATTCTTGGTGTGGTAGTCACTCTACAAGTACAAATACTTATGAGATTTGGGGGGCAAGGGTTGGAGTTCAAATCTCCAAGAGGGAGCTTCACACGCATATACACTTAGATTATGCTAGAGTAGAAATTCTATCTTGTATCTAAAAAAAAGAAAAAAAAAAAAGAAATTAATCATGATGTTCCTACGCATGCATACCATGATAAGACCTTAACTAATAAAAATCAACCTTTCATATTACCTAGGTCAAAATATGGATTTTCACTCAGAAAAACCAGTTTATCCTTAATTCAACAATGACCTTACTTTTTTGTCGATTTAAACGTTGAATATGTTGAATGTTGAATGGTAAAAAACCAGTTTATATACTATGAATTTGAATGTTGAGGTCAATTATAGAAATTTCTACCTAAGTGAAATTACTATTTTGTCCTAGAAAAGTGAATTTCAATGATTGCAAAATGGAGTATTTATTTAGGCATCTATTTTTAATCTAGGATTTATGTTTATATATTTGTTTGAATAATGATCAATAGTGTTATGAATTATGTGACGCTCATAAGTAATACATTTATCTTATTAAATTTACAGAAGATGAAACTATATACTAAGTGTGAATTATCGGTAGGCTTGTTACTTTGTGATATATTATGTGTTTAAATTTATTTGTTGAGAGTTATCAAAGAGTATAACTATATCTTCTCATAAAAAAAAAAGTATAATTATATTTAAAAGGACAAAATTTAGCTAAAAAATTGGTTGTAACTTAAGGCTTCTATCTTACTCAATAAAATAAACACTACTACATATTTTAAAAATCTAACCGTTAAATTACTTGTCCTTTACGCTCTTAATACAGATGTCAAATTTTGTGTCAATCAGATATTATTTACCATATTATTTGTAAGTTTATATTTTATGCATATTTTTAAACTACAAAAACTTGCAATCTAAACAATTTTTTGATGACATAGCTATTGATTTTTAATTTTCTAAAAATTTTGCAAGCATGAAGTATATAAGAAGAAGATGCACTCTAATAGTGAATTTGTCAAAATTTATTTTCAATAAAAAGATATTGAATAAGATTGTAGTCTAAGGTTACAATCAATTTTATAGTTAAATTTTGTTTTATTTAAAAAGATAATAATTTTTAAAAACTACATATAAGTGAATTAATTAAGAAGCTAATACAAACTCACAAGGATTCATAACATCTTCTTTTAGTTTTTTGATAGTGGATTAGAATCTGTACATTAGCAAATGAATATATTAACAAAATCCTGTATTATGTATGTTAGTATATTACATATTATGTTCATAAAAAAAAATGTATATTACGAGTTTATTTTGTTGAAAATGAAATTTTTTTGTTAAAAGTATTGTAAATAAAGATAAAAATTAGCTAAAATTGTATAATGAAACTAATAAATAGTATCAAAAAATACAAATAGTAAAATAAACTAACTTTTTAATTTTTATTAAATACACTTATTATTGTTTTTGTTTTAGGTAGTCATATTCCTTTTTTGTTTGTTATTTTAATTTTTGTTTTCATCCTTTTAGATGTTTTATGTTTATTAAGAATTGACCCAAGAGGACTGTTGACTATTGAATCTAAGGACTGCAGTCTAAAGGGAAAAAAAGGAAAAAAGAAAAAGAAAAAGAAAAAGAAAAAGAAAACGCATATCAATCAATCATACTCACCCTCGGAGCTCCGCGTAGAGAGAGATTCCCAAAATCTGGACCGTCCAATCCCTCCCCCTGCCTGGTTCCTGCACCTTCCTCCTCCGATCCTTTTCTTGTAGTCTCAGTCTCTCGCAGCCACCCCTCCCCCAACACACACGCACACACACAGCAAATCCGTGCGCATTTCGCACACGTTGCAATCTATTAAGAACAACGCGTTTAGCGTTGTATGGTAATGGTATTGACGACGCGTTGAGCTAAGGAAGCCAAATCTTTTTTTTTTTTTTTTTTTTAATATATATTGTAATACAGAGATTTGATATAACAGAGCAGAGCTGAGCAGAGCAAAGCAGAGGTGAAGAAGAAGAAGGAGGAGGTGGAGGTAGAGGAGCATGGCTGAACTCTATTCGTGGCTCGTCTCCTTCTTTGTTCTCATAGCACTTCTCGTCGTCATCGTTTACCAGGTCAATTTCTCTAACCCTAATCTTCTCTTTTATAAATATGTTTTATTTTTTTGGTTTCCCTGATTGTTTACAGTTTTGAGTTTTTATTTCAAATTTGCAATAAAAGGGTGTTAAAGTTTTGCTATTTTGGGAGTGTTTGTAACTGGGTTTGTTTCATAAATTGTTATTCAACGAGAGAAATTGGATTAAAGTGCTTTTTGGCAATGAAAATGGTATCAATGAAGCTCTCTGTGCTATACCCATTTTTTGTTTTTTGGCATGCAAGAGTTTTAGGTACTCTTCTGGCAATGCCCATGCCCAGAAGGAATATACTGTTTAGAAGTACATATTGTCATATAATAAGCACTCTTTTTTTTTTTGGCAGTCTTCGTCAATGCCCAATTATAGTTCTTCATATTTAAACTGGTTCAGCTATTTATACATTCTTCTCTTTTCTGTTTGTGAGATGTAGCTCATAGGTTGCAATTCATAATGATTTTAATACTCAACTATGCAGTGGTATAGTTTACATAAGGAGTAGTATCATTTCCTCCCCTTGGTCTGTGATCTTTTTAGTATAGGGGGTTTTAGATGGATTGCTACTTAATTTAGAGTCACACTTACTCACACATCTTGGAATGAGTACTGGCTTTTGACATCTTACCTTTGACCTTAAACTATTGAAGTTAGAGCTTCAAGTTATTTTATGAGAAACAGCCAAGAACCTTGTAGCTTAGTGGCATCGCTTGTTCTCTTTTATGAGGAGAAGGGGAGAACTAGGGTTTGTTTGCATTCCCTCTCTCCTAGTTGTAACAATTGAATTATAAAAAAGGAAAAAAAGGTTCCTTTATGACAAAACATTTTTGTTCTGAAAGTTAGTGTAGTGAAACTTGTAACTACAATTGAATCCCCCCCCCCCCCCCCCCCCCTCCCTTCCCCCGGCAGATAGGGCGTGGACGAAGAAGAAGGAAAAAAGGACTACCATCAGCAAGTAAGAATTATGCTGTCTTTAGTATGTATCGGTTCTATTGTTTTTGAACAGGCCAAACACAGCCTCCGAAAATCTCCCTAAAAACTGTAACAATATTATTTCGAGTCGGGTCATAATATGAATCAAGCACAACTAGACTACACAAAGCCCAACAGATTGCACCTGCCCGAGAGAATTGTTAGACGCTAAAAGAGGTCTAGATACCCTTGTTTCTTTAAAAAATATATATATATATATATATATATATATATACTCATCATTGACTCGTCATTTAGTGTGGGCTAATGTTAATGCTGATAATACTAATAGGAAGCAATACAAGTTTCATTGTAGCTATTTGGCCTCTTTGCCTAGTAGTAATGTATAAGTACTTATCAAAAAAAGTATTGTATAAGTACTAAGGGATCTGAATTGGAGTTGAGGTTAGGGGTTTGAATCTTCTTCTTAACTCTTATCCAAAAAAAAAAAAAAAGAAAAGAGTTTGAATCTTCTTGAACGGTTACATTCGTTGACATAGGACAAATTACGGAATTTTTCCGTGTGGTTGTGGTGGGTTTGGGGTTAGGTGAATTTGTGGATCTAAGGTTATATGTGGGGACTGGAGATTTAGTGTAATGATAGGTAAAAGAAAGGGCTTGATTTAGGGTTGTAAGGAAGAGGAAAAAGAGAGAATATTATGGTTTATACTGGCTGTGTGAACAGTATCACAAGAAAGGGAACTAGAAGAAAGGAGAGAAGAGAAAGGGTGAAAAGAACCCCCAATGGAAAATGTGCTTCTATGCTCAAAACACTCAATTTTATTAACCAACTTATATAAAGACTCTTTCTTGTACTAGTAGTATTAGGACTCTTAGATTGACTAGTAAACTAAAACCTAAGATCCTTAAGATCTACTAGAAAATTCTGGACTCAATTAAACAACCAAAATACCCTTAGTTCGCAGAAATTGCAAATTTTCCCTTGACCACAAAACTGACCGTAACTAATAAAATAAAAAACCTAAATGAAAAACTTTTTTAACTCTAAAAGACTCATACCTATACCTTTAAAACTACATGAATTTTACTTCAATTGGACTTTACATGTGGACATTATATAATAATTTTTAAATAGGCGAATTTGCAAAGTAATAGCAAATAAGTTTTTCAGGGCTATGTCACTAGTCATCTACCTCTCACCCATAGCATGGATTATGTGGTGTTTGGCTTTTCAATTGCCTGTCAAAACATTGAAAAAGATGTTCCAAGTTGCTAGAATCAAGCTTGTGTAAGTGTGTTGGAACACACTGGCTCCATATAATTAAAGCTCAGGAAATGTTGTTTGGGTTTTACATGTAGTCACTCTATTGGCATTCTGTCATTGTTTTTCTAGTGTTATTTAAGGTGTCTGAAATATGGATTTTTTTGTTTTGTTTTGAGAATCCTGAAATTTGGAATTTAACAGTGAAAATTTTGTTGCAGCTTATGTGCCTGGCGGATCTAGAGTTTGATTATATCAACCCTTATGACTCTTCATCTCGAATAAATAGAGTGATTTTGCCAGAGTTCATCACACAGGGAGTGTTATGCTTATTCTATCTTGTAACAGGGCATTGGTTTATGTCACTGATATCTGTTCCATACCTCTACTACAATGTGAGACAGTAAGTTTATGTCTTCAAACTTCACCAAATATGAGATTTTGTGTCTAGAAGAAGATGTTTATATCAGGATTTTGCTTCTCTTATTAGTGATGTGTCATAATTTTTTGGATAAATTCTGGAAAACTCCTTTGATGTTTGTGACAATGTAAATTACCTGTCCTAATATAATGTGGAAATAGCATTGGGGTAAAGGGGATATTTACAAGCAAAGATGTGGATAACATATATATTACTGCCATGATGTCACTGGTTACTACTTATCAAAGAAAAATGATGTGTGCACTTGTAGTGGTCATGTCTTGTAGCCTGACTCCTGGAGAAGCTAGAATGTGCTAAGTTTCATGATCTTGCTAATTTCTCCCCTAAATGTGACTAGGTACTTGCAAAGAAAGCATCTGGTAGATGTCACTGAGATATTCAACTTGCTTCATTGGGAAAAGAAGCAGCGGCTATTCAAACTCTTCTATCTTATTTTTCTGCTCTTTCTCACCATATTTTGGTACTGTCACAAGATACAAATTACTTTTTGTTTCTTAGAAATTTAGTTTTTTAATTTTGATTCTACATAAAAAGATTGTTTGACTCTTGTTTGTACTTGTGTTGTAGGATGATTCTAACTGCATTGGATGATCATAATTAATTGGGGGCTATTGCTTATGGAGTAATGCCGGAGGGTCTTAAATCTCAATCCTGTGACTATTGCCCGAGTGTTAGAGATAAATTGCTGCCTCCTAGTCCTAGCAATACCCTTTGTACCTGAATTAAGTTCAGGGTTTGTATTTGAATTAAATTTCAGGGTGTTGCTATCTCCTAGCAACACCATTTGTAACTGAATTATTCAATTATCCAACACCTGTTGGATAACACGTCAATCTCTTCAGGTTCAGTATTTGGGCATTTCCGCCCGTTCCTCCTCCCACTTCTTGTTTTCTTTTTCTCCTTCTCTCCTCTTCTTGCTTTTGGATTTTTGCCAATTTGTGTGCATGAAGAGGGGATATTTATATTAATATCGAAAAAAAAAAAAAAGTGTTGATTTTGAATGTAAGCCACAGTTTGTACTATGTAGACGTCTATGCCAAATATAAATTAACCTTGTGGGGTTTTTTTTTTTAAATTTTTTTTATGGTATTGAAAAAAAAAAAAAAAAAAAAAAAAAAAAAAAAAAAAAAAAGATGCAAGTCAATTGAAATTTTTTGAGATATCTGAAATTCTGAATGATGATGTAAAAAAAAAAAAGAAAAAAGAAAAAAGAAAAAAATACAAGTCAATTTCACTCTAATCGCTTTTATTACTAGGAAAACACCAATAAATCATGGTGACCAGATACGGTTTCATCAAAGTATTTCTTAGCCAGCATAAGTTCTGCGTGGTAGCTAGATTAGTTAGAACTTAACACAGGGCTATTGTACAAACCAATACAGCACAAATAATTGACAAATATGTCACTGAAGTGGGCATTCTACCATTGTCTTTCCTGAGGAAGAGACCATGGTAAACAGGGATGTTGATTAAAACCAATATACCACATAGAAGAATTTGCAATATAAATGGTTCTGAAACCAAAGTTTGCACATCCACAATCACCCTCTTCATTCCTCCAGCAAAACAGAATGCGTTCAGCAATGCAAGTGTGGCTAAAATGGTGAACATTGGAGAAGATGTACCAAACTCCATCACCTCTTAGTTTTAGGATGACATTAAAGAAGGCAAAGAAGTAGGAAGTCGTTCTTTTATACAGCCACATCCTTTGATCATTCCACCAACCTAGTAGTGTGCCACCACACCATACAAATTCTCCGAGGCTATATGCACAGTGGACAATGGCAGGGCCCATCGGTTTGCAATCTGCTGATGCAAATTGATGAAGTTCTTAAGAGATGATTTAGCATCATAGAAAGGTAAGATTTAAGAAAGAATGATGCTATTCATAACTGTAGTTGGGGGTAACATCACTTTTACTTGAATTCACCATAGACACCACTTTAATTACGCACATATCACAGTAAATAATGTTAACAATTGTGAAAAAAAAAATTATGTATTAAGACTTGTTGGTTAAGAAATTAAAGTTTCATACCTCTGGAAACAAGGAGATGCCTCTAAGCAAAAATATGGATGGCACAGTGTTGAGGCTCATTTTCGGGAGCCCAGTAAGAAGAAGAAGCCTAGCAACATCAACAGAAAAGAATTAGAAAGTGGATAGAAAGCCCATTAAGCCTAAGTGGCAGGAATAATGGATTGTAGGTCCGTAAAGTAAATAAATGGATCTTGAAGAAGTAAATGAGCCTGAAAAGGCCCAGAAAGAGAGAAATTGCGAACCATGGGCCGCGGATGTAGAAAAGTGAGAATGGGCCACATTTATTACGGCAGGCCCAAAGTAAAAAGTAAGTACAGAGTCATAGGAAAACTCATGAGCTCTAAGGATGAAGTATGGAGTAGTTGGGCCGAGGAAGCCCAATGAATTAGTAAAGGCCCATGGAAAGCACGGAATTAGAAAGGGCCAAGGACGCTCAAAAGAAAGTAAATGGGACACGGAAGCCCGCAGGCAGACATGGAAAAGGGGCCCAATAGGCTTACTAAGCCATTAGAAGGAAAACAAACAGTAGGGCAGAAGAGGCCTAATGATCCTAAATTGATATCGCCATGACATGAATGGCAGGCATCAACAGCAAGGCCGCAGTGATTGAAACATGGAAGGATGTAAGTAAGCTAAAGCCCACAATCGGGCAAAAGCCCAGACTCCAAACAAAAAGTTAATAAAGAAATTAAAGAAATAGCCCACGTCACAAGAAGTTAGAGGCCAACGGCAGGACAAGCAGACAGACGCTCAGGCCACGGTAAACGTATAACCGGTGAGCAGATTTTGGACCGACATGAAAAATAGAGCATGCGCAAGGCCCAGGTCTCACCAGCCTGTACCCAGCTAATACGGGAAGAGGTGGGCCATGGGTCAAAGGTAAGGGGGGACATGGTCTAGCGGAGGGGAAAGGGAAGAACTTATTTAGAGGATCCTGCTCAGGCTACTTTCGAGCGAGTGTCCTGCTGGGATGACATGCCACCTGAAAATAGCAAAGCTAAGTTGGAACCGTTCGGTGCATGCTATGAGGGAAGAAGAGAGAAAGAGAGAGCACCTTACTATGGCAGGAAAGAATGCCACGGCAAGCAAACAGACAAAATGTTTTGTCCTAGTCTGGTGATGTGGTATGGCGCGGCCAGCACAGGTAAATGGCGCTGGCTGGGCACCTGACCAATCAGTAATGGTCGGTAAGGAAACACACACCAGACAAAGGCAGTTAGAGGGTAAAAAAGTAAAAAAACCAAACCACGGCATGCACTATATAAGAGCATTCACTGTGCACGAGAAAAGCGAGGCGAAACGTAAAGAACAGAGTAAAAGAAAAAACCGGGAGAAAGAATAACACTAACTAAAAAGAGAGAAAAGATTTAGAAAGGAAATAGAGATAAGAAAGGAAAACGAGAGAGCAAAACGGAGGGCATGCACTAAAATAGGTTGTTTTTCCCTCTCTCCCTCTCAAACCCACGCTCTCCATTGTCGCTGACTTGGGAACGAGTCATGTAGGATCGCTCCCTCAAAGCCATTAATCTCTCCTCTGGAGAAATTATTCGCATTGAGGGAATGTTGTCTCCTTCTTGGCTTATACTCCTTTAACATATCACGGCAAGCTTACAATTTTTTACAAGTTTACCTTTATTTCCTCTCTTCCTTTTTGCATTTACTTTCTTTTTATATTCATCTTTGTTGTCATTTTGTTGGAATATGTATTCTTCGCAATGTCTCATTATTCAAGTATAGTAAACAAATCTCTTAGATATTTATGTTATATCTGCCTGCTGTAATTACTTTAAAGAGGCCTACCTGCTACAATCACATAGTAAAGATCGCGACAAAACGGGGCATGGCTTGCGCACAAGCCGGATCAAGGTGAATTGCAATTGGACTGGTCCCAACTCTCTGATCCAAAATATTTTGGGCCTAGTGCGGCAGGAAGAAGTGATCTAGCCCAACGTTGTACAAAAAGCCCACCACACACAGTAACATAGTACAAGGTAGGCAAGCAATTTGCAGCCCAAAGCATATAGGGACAATATGAAAGTTGAAGTTTTAGAGGAATGTTTTTATGCCCATTCACCAAGGGGCAACAACTTGAGGCAAAGATCTGAAAACCACCTTTACACCAGCCTTTTTACTGTATAAGTAACTCCAGTAATGTAGTGGGAGCTACTCCTAGGAAGCCATTTCTTTTCAGATTGAAGTATATAGATCTCTATCCTCGACATTGTATAGCTAATCCTGTAATGATATCATCAAGTCGACACCCGTACTTTAAACTCATCTGCAAGTCAACATATAAATGAGGTTCATATATATGAAGTGCACTAATTATTGTTGCACATATTTAGGTAATACACTGCCGTACATACTTCAGCTGAAATCGTGTTTTCATGAAAACACGATTTCGGTTATAATTGTGAAATGAAGTGTATAATTATTACCACTCATATGGAGAGAGAGAGAGAGACCTCCTTTCCCCACTGAGTGTTTTCTTCATAGGTACAACTTGCAAGGACTTTGCATGTTTCCTGGTTTAAAAAATGGTTCGGGTTCGGGTCGGGTCGGGTTGATCCGCAAAAACATGGATCGGGTCACGGGTCAACCCGTTTTTGCTTCAGGTAAAAAAAAATCGGGTTCGGGTCGAGTATTTTTCAGGTCAAGTCGGGTCAGAAAATTCTGACCCGTTTTGCCATGTCTAACTAGAGTGGGTAAAGTTTGTCCTTCAACGTCCACAGCTTTGGGGTCTCTCCATCAATAAGTATCTACAAATTATATAAGTTACAACTCTATGAACTTAGCATTTAGGGGGAAATAATCTATTAACTAAGCCAAGAAATTGAAAAAAATCTGGATCTGTAAATAATCATTCCATGAGACAGGGACATTGTAGGAAGTACGCTGAAGAATCGTTTGATGATCATATTGGCTTGCAACGAACGTCCACTCACTAAATCCCTTGTGTTCTTGGCGTATTTCTTCTGAAATTTAACCTTGCTTTGTAGTAGTTTCAAATCGTTTCTTCATGTCTTCTTATAATTTCTACAATATGAAATAGGATTTTATCTTATATCAATTGTGAATTAGAAAAAAAAAAAAAAAAAAAAAAAAAAAAAAAAAAAAAACCTACTTGATGTTTGCCAGCTGATTTAAAATTTGGAGATTATGTAATTATAATTTGACAGGAATAATAATTTATTTTTTGCTAAAAATAATTAAATATATACTTTTGAGTTTATAAATTTTTATCTTCATTTCACACCAAAAAAAAAAATTGACAGGAGTGATAACTAACAAGCACATGCAAGTGTGGGTCGCGAACACATACTTTCCAATATCATTATTCTCATCTATAAAATAGCATGACATTTTTTTAGACAGCTGTGCTACAAGTCGTTAGTGAGGAAAAAGGAAAACTACAAGTTGTTTGAATTTTTGGGTCCTATTAATGGGTGCTCGGGAATTTTTTAATGGATTATTTTAGGAAAGTTTTGACAATTCTTTCATGAAAAATATACAAAGTTGTGAAAAAAAAATTATTTTTTTTCTTTTTTTATAAAATGTTTTTAAAAATATTTCATAAACTAATATTTTTAGAGTATTCGTTAACTTTTTCCTTAATTTTTAAGTGCTCAAATGATTTGTGATAAACAAAATTACTTATTTATTAGATGTTCCGCTTTATTTTCTATCGAGTATACAATGTTATGTGTCTTGTTTTTTTTTTTTTTTTTTCTTTTCCAATTTTATTTTATTTAATTAGAAAAGAAAAAGACACGTGAGGTGAGATGTTGCCGTTGATAGAATATGAAGTAGAGCACCTATGTTAGGAAAAACTATTTTTATTCCCTAAAGTTGAAACAAACCGACAATGAATTTTTTTTTTTTTTTTTTTTTTTTGTATTTTTATATGACAAACCAACAATTATTATTATTATTATTTTTTGATACCAGAGAAACATTCATTCAAAATACCAAATCAACATTACATCATAGTTCAAGTGACATGACTATAGTATGAGATCATCCTACAATGATGCACAGGGAAAGAAGTAGTGATGTAAGCTAAATCCAAAACATGAGAGTTAACCACAGTAGGAACTAAAAGGTGGTTTACAAGGACATCCTACTGAGATAACTTTTGAAGGTCAGAGTAAAAGGTCATTTCCCACCAAACAGGCTTCCTATAGTGGTTGCATAACTTATCAAGTTTCGTACTTGTGCTCAAAATCAAAATTCTATGGAAGCCCAGCTCCTTTGCTATAAAGACAGCTTCACTCACAGCATCCTGAAGAGCTAAGTAATGTTGCTTCCTCCCACAATTGTTGCCACCTGAGAAAATACTAACTCCATCCATGTTCAAGGCTTCAAAGGCAGCACTACTCTTCTTAGTCTTTTTGTTCTTGTATGCAGCCACTTTTAGAATTATATTCCAATTGTAACTTGTGAAGGTCTTTCCCTGCTGCTGCCTTGTAGAAGTATTCTGCACTCTCTCCATAGAAAAGGCTTGTTGGTACCTGCAAATACAAGATTGGGCAATTAGTAAAACTTCCTTAGGATTAGGCACTTTCCTTTGATGTAAAACCAGGTTTCTATGGTTCCAAATGGACCACAGAATGGTAAACATGGATTGCAAGTATAGCATCCTTATATCTTCAGAATCCTCCTTATTAGTAATAACAGAAACCACCCACTGCTTCACTGAACTAGTGACTAAAAAAGAAGTTCTAATCCCTAAACTTGATCCAAGCCAAATAGCTCTTGCAAAAGGGCATTGAAGAAACAAATGACTGACTGTTTCCTCATCTTTATTGCACATGAGACATACATTGGATGTTGCAATTCCCCTGCATCTAAGCTTGTGAAACACAGGTAAACTGTCATGAAGCAGCTTCCAGATAAAATTGAGGACTTTCATAGGTAATTTCACTTTCCACAACAACTTCCAAACCGAGCAATGAATCCCATAATATCCTTGATCTTGACGGATTGGTGATCAATTCTGCTGAAGCATATGATTGGCCTTTTTGACTTTATATTCACCAAAATTTGAAAACTTCCAAACCAGCTTATCCTCCGTATTGGAAAATTTTGAAATAGGAATCTGCAAAATTTCCTCAGCAATTGGGGCCTAGTACAGTCTTCTAATTAAGTCCACTTTCCAAAGACCAGTCTCCCGATCAATAAGGTCAGCCACATATCCTCCAAACAGATTATTGTCTCTCAGTTTCTGCAGGGTTGTTTGGAACCAGTTAGGGTGGAAAAGGGGTATTTGAAAACCTCTACCAATGAGCCATCTACCTTGATGCAAAAAAGGGGATTGGGCGATAGCAATGTTCCTCCAAGTCCATGAATGGTGTGGCTCAGGCTTATAGTCCTGCAAAGAGCTTCTAGGAAAGTCCTTAGCCTTAAATGTTTTAGCTAATAAGGAGCTAGGGCAATGTTGAATTCTCCAAAACTGCTTTGCCACCAAAGCTTGATTAATAAGATTAAACTTTTTAATGCCAAGCCCTCCCCTTTCCTTTGGCTGGCATATTTTATCCCAATTAACCAAATGTAGCCTTTTATCACCCACATTATGTCCCCACCAAAAACTCTAACTATTTCTTTTAGCTTAGCACAAACAGAATTTGGAATCCTAAAACACAAGAAAGTATAAAGGGGTAAAGCTTGAAGAATAGAGGAAATTAAGGTTGTCCTACCAGCTTGGGAGAGAAGTTTAGCCTTCCAACCTTGGAGCTTATTTTGAACTCTATCAATGACATCTTGAAAATCAGCCACCCTCCTTCCTTTAAGTTTGAAGTTCAAACCTAAGTATTTGTTAGGATATTGAACCAGATTCACATGAAGGGATAACGCAAGAGATTCTTGATCAATTTGAGAAATGTTGGGAGAGCAATAAAGCTCAGATTTGTTAAAATTAATGCTCTGACCAGAAATTGAGCAGTACCACTAAATAGTGTTCTTGAGATTCAGGATGGAATCCTTTTCATTTTGAAAGAAAAACAAAGAATCATCAGCAAAATGAAGATGTGTGAAAGACACCCCACTCCTCCCTACTTTTATACCTTTAATCTTCCCCATCTCTTCTTCTTTTGAAAGGGCTAAAGACAAAATGTTTGCACAAAACAAGAAGAGATAAGGAGAAATGGGATCCCCTTGCCTCAGACCTCTAGAAGGTTTAAAAGATTTGGTTGGACAACCATTGACAAGAATAGAAAAATGGACAGTAGAGACACACTCCATGATCAGATTCACCCAATAGCTACTGAAATTCATAGTCAACAGAACAGCTTTAAGAAAATTCCAACTAACCCTATCATAGGCCTTGCACATATCAATTTTCAACACTCCAAAACCTTTTTTCCTCCCCTTCTTTCTCTTAAGAATATCAAAAATCTCATGAGCAATTAGAATATTGTCTGTGATGTTCCTACCTTGAACAAAAGCATTTTGGAAAGGAGTTATAAGCCTATCCATGTAAGGTTTAAGTCTAGAAACCAACAATTATTAATTCGCGATTAGGATTGTACTTTCACTGCTTTGTCTGAAAAAAAAATCCACCACCCAATCTATACTCCATCGACCACAGCCAACTTGTCATGATTGGTGAGGATTTTTAATTTCTTTCTCCTATCAATAATTAAAATATTAAATCATGCTTCCATATTAAAAAAAAATTCTTTCAAACACGCTACATCAACTATTTTATACAAAATCATAATTGATACAGTAATGTCCATATTTAACGCATAAAAGTGCATATAAAAAAAGATATTATAGAAATAATAGGTGTGTGATAATCAAAACCCCTACCATTAGAAAGAAAAGATGACTCTAAAAAAAGAATTAGAAATCAGCTACAAACACAACTAAAATATCTGTTTGGATACTGCGTTTCATGTGGTATCCAAGTTTGCGTTTTCTTTTTTTTTTTTTTGGGAAAAGCGCGTTTAAGTGATTTTATGTTACACTAGTGGGTCCTGTGCACTGTTCACAGAACCCACAAACCTCTTTTTTCAGTAATTTTTTTTATTAAAAATGGGTCACACGGTACTATTCACACATTTAAAAATGATTTTGCTATAATGTTTTCAATTTTTTACAAAATCAGCGATATCTAAACGCACTTAGTAACTTTAGTAGACTTCAAGCTCAAATCTTATCACTTTACCTATAGGCTACAGGTGGTATCTTATCACTTCACCTAGAAAGTAGAAACCTCTTTTTTCAGCAATTTTTTTTATTAAAAATGGGTTTCATATTACTATTCACACATTTAAAAATTATTTTACTACGGTATTTTCAGTTTTTAACAAAATTAACGGTATCCAAATGCACCCTTAGTTTGTCGGCAGTACTTAGTAACTTTAGTAGACTTCAAGCTCAAATCTTATCACTTTACTTCTAGGCTACAAGTGGTATCTTATCACTTCACCTGGAAAGTAAAAACTGACGAGAATTGAAAATATAATAATTTTTTTTTCTAAAAAATATTTAACCTTCAATCGGGTCGGGTATACTGGTTTTTTATTCTTTTACTCGTAACCCAAACTGAATCTTCGGTTTTTAATAACAAAAAGAGAAATACTACGTCCACAACATTTCTCACAATATTTTCATAACAAATCCTAGTTGGCAGGTTGTTATTTGCTGTTACTAGTGAGAAAGAAAGTAATTTCGGTGTTGGATTTAAATTTAAAACTTGTAACAACCTGCCGACTAAAATTTGTTATGAAAATATTGTGAAAAATATTATGGACGTAGCAGTTCAAAAAACCCAAATCTGTCCAACCATGTTCTTTGGGTCTGCCCGTTGGGCTTCGGGTCGAGTAGATCCGGTCAGTTTGGTCGGGTCACTTAGCCCGCTGGACAGCCCTGAAAATGGGTGTGTTGGTACTATTTGGGCGTGTCTTAGAGCTTTCCATAGTGTATAGAAGTATGAGGTACCTTCATGGTCGACCACTCCTTAGCCTTGAAAGGCTCTCCAAATGGGTGAACAGCAGTGCGGAAATAAGCCTCTGGGGATCTTGGTTCTACTTTGAACTTCTTGCAAAACGTAAGCCAAAACTTTGAGAAACGTGCCGCCTCTACCATAGCATAAAACGTTAATTCTGCACCACCGTCATCTGATAGATAAACACTTAGCTTCTCAGGTGGATAGTCATAAGCCATGACTGAAAGAACTGTGTTAATCACCATAGCTGGTGGTTCTATAAGGGGGTTTGCGGTGCACACGAATATTTCTATGCCTGGCAAAACCTTCTCGTATCTGTTTATTGTACAACCACACTTAGCAACAACAGCAAAAAAAGCATGCACTACATATGGAAAATACTGTTACATTAATTTATAGATTCTATAAAACACTCTTACACGCGCCAAAAATGAACTGAAATCGTGACTTGAAATCACGATATGTGCTTACATAAAACATGTGAAAGAGAGAGAGATACCTGTGAGAGAGGCGGTCCTTGAAAGTGCAACGATAGATGGGATTCCATCAAACAATCATAGTGAGAAACCAATAAAAACAAAACCAAAGCTCTGAAAGAAACAATCCTACCCAAGCTCATCTTCCAGCTTCTTGTTCTGCAGGTATGTGGCTCAGCCTATATACAAAGATCAAACATGTACATACCAAAATTATAAGAGCATAGAATCGGACTAGGGTATGTCCCTTCGCTGATTTTGTTACAAAAAGAGGTGGATGATCGTCATTTTCCATCTCTCTCTCTATCTCCTATTATTCCTAAAACGAGTTGTAATAAAGCTTGTATTGTACTAGTGCTCCCAAAAGGATTTTTATGTTTTTGAAGCATGTATAGTAGGAGCTGAGCCAAAGGTCTTTTTAAGAGTAGGATGAAATGTAGACTGGTTAGAGCAAGTTGTCCAAACTTGCTGATAACTCAAAAATAGTACACAAATTGCTTTATACACCCTCAAAAAATAACTTAAATGGTGACTCGAGTTCCATGCTAAGGGTATTTACAAATTTAAAATTTTAGTACATAAGCGTTATAAACTAAATGTCACCGATCGATTACAAAAAATAAATTCAAATATTCATTTATTATTATGTTTTTTGATAGATTTATTTATTATTATATTTAAGTAGCATCAATAATATACTTGTCACATCAATTAATAAGATTTTTTGTAATTTTTTTTTTTTTTGAGAAGGAAGATTTTTATTAATATAATTTGACAATTTGAAATAATGTACTTGAAAAAAAAAAAAAAAAAAAAAAAAAAAACCCAACTTTTAGAATTGCTGGTGATGATAACGCTTCTTTAATTATGACAAAGTTGGCAAGGAAAGACTGGATGTGCCACTTACAACAATTTGGCAGCTTGTGTGTGTATATCTCGCACTGTTTCTCCACAATTATGGCAAAATGGCAAGAAAGTTCAGAGACAAGGAAATGACACGTTCATAATATTTTTATAATATTTTTTATAATAAATTATAAGTGATAGATTATTATTAGTTGTTACTGAATAGGTAAAAAAATAATTTTAGTAGTGAATTCAAATTATAACTAATAACAACAAATTACGATCTATGATTTGTTGTAAAAGTGTTGTGAAAATATTGTGGCTGTAGTACTTTTCTTATATATAAGATATATGGAATGCATGTTATGAAAAAAAAAAAAAAAAAAAACGTAATAGTTGCAAAGTAATCAACAATAATCTTCTTATAGTTGTTTCAGTTTCGATTTTATAAATTTCAGTATGTTAGGTATATGATTTATTTTTTAATTTTAATTGTTATATTTTGGCTATCTCATAAAAAAGGGAAAAGCGACCTGTAATAGGTTATAATTTTAATTTTTGGTTGAATAGTGATATATTATTATTGGTTCGACAAGAGGGAAAACATTAATAGTGGGAAGGATTATTTTTATTCATTGAATTATGATACACGTACACGTAGGTATGAAAAATTAGAAATTGGGATGTTTTAGGGTCCGTTCGGTTAGAGAAGTGGAAAAGTGGGAG
Organism: Lithocarpus polystachyus; assembly: GCA_033629205.1. Classification (NCBI taxonomy): domain Eukaryota; kingdom Viridiplantae; phylum Streptophyta; class Magnoliopsida; order Fagales; family Fagaceae; genus Lithocarpus; species Lithocarpus polystachyus. Next base: position 14,686,147 of record CM066173.1, read on the forward strand.
GATGAAAAATTGTGGGAGGATAAAAAAGTGGGAGGATGAAAAATATTTAGTTTTCCCTCTTGTGTGTTTGGTTGGAGGGGTGGAAAAGTGAGAGGGTGGAAAACTCTTTTGTTTGGTTGGAGAGAAAAAGGGAATGATGGAAAATGTAATTTATATAAATTGACTATTAAACTTTTGTTACATAATATGTAAGAAATAGATTTATTTGTACTCATTAAATAATATAAAATTTATCACATCATATATATAAATTATTATTATTATTATTATTATTATTATGTAAAAATTAGATCAGGTCACGTTAAAAAAAAAAAAAAAAAAAAAAAAAAGAGAAGAGAACGTTGAAAAAAATAGGTGGGATTTGGGCATTTTTGTAAAAGTACTACTATAGCACTTTTCTCCCCAGATTTTCCTTCCGATTTGGAAGGAAAAAAAAATTGGGCCTGGAAAGAAAACTTTCTCCCGAGTTTTCTCTTCTTTCTATTTTCCTTCCCCAAACGAACAGTGAAAAATAATATTTTCCACCCTATTTTCCTCTTTTTTTTTCTTTCCATTCTTTCTATTTTCACTTCAAACGAATGGAGCCTTAGAGTTTTGAGGAATAGAGATGGCAACATGGACAGGGATAGAGATAACTTGTCCACACCTCATGATAGAGAAAACATGCAAGTAATGTTTCAATAAAAAGTTCAACCAGACCAAGTTGCACAATTTTCATCTTGAGATTCAAGGTTCGTTTAGTTAGAGGAGTGAAAAAGTGGGAGGATGGAAAATATTTAGTTTTCCCTCTTGTGTGTTTGGTTGGAGGGGTGGAAAAATGAAAGGGAGAAAAACTCTTTTGTTTGGTTGGAGAGAAAAAGAGAAGGATGGAAAATGTAATTTATATAAATTGACTATTATACCCTTATTACATAATAATTAAGAAATAGATTTATTTGTACTCATTAAATAATATAAAATTTATCACATCATATATATATTTATATTATTATAATGTAAAAATTAGATCAGGTCACATTATAAAAAAAAAAACGTTCAGGTCTGAGGTCACGTTGAAGAAAGAAAAGAAAAGGAAAGAAAAAAAAAAAAAAGAACGTTCATCAAGTCACGTTGAAAAAAAAAAAAAAAAGGTTCAGGTTTGAGAGGTCACGTTGAAGAAAGGAAAGAAAAGAAAAAAAAAATTGGTTCATGTCTGAGATGTCACGTTGAAGAAAGAAAAGAAAAAAAGAAAAAGAAAAAAGAACACCGTTGAAGAAAGAAAAGAAAAGAAAAGAAAAAAGAACACGTTGAAGAAAAATAAAAAAATAAAACGTTAAAAAAAATTAGGTAGGAATAAGGCATTTTTGTAAAAGTGCTACTATAACACTTTTCTTTCCAGATTTTTCTTCTGATTTGAAAGGAAAAAAAAATGTGGTCCCGGAGAATAAACTTTCTCTCGAGTTTTCTCTCCTTCCTATTTTCCTTCTCCAAACGAACAGTAGAAAACAGTATTTTCTATCCTATTTTCGTCCTTTTGTTTTCCATCCTCTCTGTTGTCACTCCAAACGAACGAAACCTTACAATCCCTTATTAACAAATTAAAGAACCACACATAATATTACTAATTAGAGACTAAATTTTTTTATCCCCTCGTATTGAAGTTCTCACAATATTCAATTTTCATTCTTGAAAATTTAAAATGTCACACACTTCGTCATTTTTTCCACTTTCCTAAATTTTTATCTACGTGTTTATAAAATACATATTTTAACCTACACTATATCTTAGGGACAAAAAATGATATATTTTAATGGTCCGTTTGGATTGAGGGTGGAGGAGGGGAGGGGGGGAAAGTAGAGTAGAGTAGATTTAGTGTAAAATTAGTTTATTTATAGCCAACTCTACTCTACTCCCCTCTACTTCTCCTCCTTCCCCCCTCCATCCAAACGGGCCATTAGGTTTTCTTTTTTCTTTTCCTTGACATATCATTTGGGTTTTATTTTAGTCCATAAATTAATAGGAGCGTGTTGAAGGACAAAATGTAAAAGATTTAAAATTTTCAGGAATTTTGTAAAGAATATAACAGAGAGTCGACTATATTTTATGACTAAATGTTGCACCATTTTCTAAATTTATACTAATGATTAGTTACTTATTATGGTTTAGAATATATTATTCAAGATTTATGAGTAAAAAAATTAGAAATTAATAATTTATGGTGGGAAGGAGAAAAATCAAGATTTGCGTCAAAAGTTTTTAAATACCATAGTTTTGTGTTTGCCACTTGCTTAGAGCCTTTTGACTCAATGGCATTACATGATTCGCCCATGGATGAGAACCTATATTCAAATCTCCTCTCCCCCCATTCTTGGTAAGAACATAAATATCATAATCATAACTTTGTGTTTGGTTATCTGTTATAATTTTTTCATCAAAAAAATGATTTCTTCAAACATACCTATAATTACTGTATTTTGTTTATGCATGTATATTATAATTTTTTTTAATAAAAGGTAAGAGATTTTCTTGATATATGTTTTAATATGCAGACACATTAGTTAAAGCAACAGAGAAACAACTTGTAGGGAATTCTTCTAGCCAAACAATAGAGTCAGAATACTCTTTTACATAGTTGGCTAACAACCGCTTATATAAATTGCTAACTACGAGACCCTATCAACAAGTGTTGAATTTCCCCTACCAAATAGCCAAACGGTGCAGTTGAAGGACATCCTTGCTAGTGAGTCTTGCATTATTTTGGTTGATATTTTGCATTATCTATCTGTGGAGGGATGAATGAGAGCTTGGCTCGAGGTCCAAGAAACTAACTTAAGGGATGGGCTCAGCTCGGAGTATGGTGATAAGTAAATTAGCCTACTAAGTATAGAGAAGCCATCTGGGCCTGCCGTCGTGGAGATCCGTAATGACTTCCTTTTTTGAGACTCATCGAGGTAACGGATAGAGCCTTCTCCCCAAGATGGTGAAGGGATCTCGGATAACACCTCCCTTCTCCGACCGAGATTCTCCACTTTCCAAGCTCATCCTGAGGACACGACATAGAAAATGCAGAACCCAATGAAGCAATTACCTCCACATTAATGAAACCCATCACCTAATGTCAGCCACATCAAATGCTGAATGACTAGTTTGAACAGTGGAAGCACTCCCAAAAGTCTGCTCTCATGATCAAAAGATGGTAGTGCAGAAGGTTGATGAGATAAGTATCCCCAAAATCTAGTTGGGGGCAATCTAGCTGGAGGAGGAGAGATGGGGAGAAAAGGGCTATAAAAGGAGAATGACAATAGAGAGAGGGGTTTAGAAAATTAGAGAGAGAAAGTTTAGGCAAGAACAAGAGAGAGAGAGAGGAAGCTAAACCAGTGAGATTGTCTTCTTAAGTCTTTAACCTTTGAATCCTTCCCATGTACCTTGGGAACCTTATTCCAACATATATGAAAGCTTGGGGTATGTTTGGTAACTATTTTTCTCCTTATTTTTGGTTTCCAAAAACAATTTTCTATTTTTGAGACTAAAAAAATTGTTTGACAACCCAAAATGGACAGAAAATAAAAATTGTTCTCAAAACTCAATTTGTGAAGGAAACTAAAAACATGCGAAAGTCTGTTTTCAAATTCTAATTTTTAAAAGTCAATAAAAAAATGTATTTAATTTAATGAATCTGTCTCATTTAATGAGTTAGCATTAGAGTTTAAATCTTAGTAACAACATATTTTAGTATTTTCTTTTTTTTTTTTTTCTTCAAAAAACTATCTTTTTAATTTCAACTAACCAAATATGTTTTTGATTTCAAAAATACAAGAAAATTGTTTTTTTTTATATTCCCAAAAACAAGTTTTTGAAAATAAAAAATAAAAGCTGTTACCAAACATAACTTTGATATAGTTCTTTTTCATCTTTAACTGATTGCTTAAACCTCCCACTGTGGATTTTTTTTTCCATCTTTTAGGAATTAATTGTGTAGATCAATTATCATCATCGTTGTTCCTGTGTTAGTTTTTTTTTACCCCCGCACTATCATTTTAGTATCATATTTTACAAAAAATTATAGAGCATTGGGAAAGTTATGATAAAGATCAAAGATGAAAATAATTTGATGTAAAATAAATAGAGAGAGGGCGAGAAACAATTTCTCTGACCTAGGGCAAGGCCTGCCAAACCCTAGTAGTCAGGAGAACGGTTTAGTGCCTACTTCTGAGTGAGGCTTTCATAGTCCTCTTTCTCGTGTTATTTGCTAAATTGAGGAAGAGAGCTGCTTTGGTTTTTAGTAATGGAGAAGATGATGGGATCATGGAAGAAGCTTTCTCTTTCAGAATCAGAAGGCAACAAGTTTATAGTCCAGGATGAGGTCATGGTAAAGGAGCATTTGCTGGAAGCGAAGTTCCTCACTAGAAGGGCTTTGAACATGGAGGCTATAACCAGGACCTTCAAGCTCTTGTGGAAGACTAGAAAAGGCTTTGAGATAAGGGATATGGGTGATCACAAAGTTCTCTTTGTGCTCCCTGAGGCATCCGATATTGATAGCGTTTTGCAGGGTGAACCCTGGACTTTCGATAGACATCTTGTAGCATTACAAAGAATGGAAAGAAGTGACGCAATAAGATCCTTGGGTTTTAATTCGACCAATTTCTGGGTTCAAGTCCATAACCTACTAGTTGTGAGTTTTAATTTAGAGGTGGCAAAGGGTATTGGATCGATAGTGGGTAGTGTAAATATGAGAGCGTTAGAAGAGGGAGATCAGTATAGAGCCAACTTCATAAGAATTAGGATTGCAGTGGATATCATAAAACCCTTATGCTGAGGATGTACAATTACTATGGTGAGGGGAAAGGAGGGATGGGTGAGTTTCAAGTATGAATGACTACCCATCATCTGTTACTGGTGTGGTAGACTTACACATAGCGATAGAGAATGTCCACTGTGGGTAAAAAGTAGAGGCACCCTGAAGGTAGGGGATCAACAGTTTGGTGTTTGGTTACGTGCAGCCACACCAAATGATGTAGGACACAATTTACTATTTAATTATGTATTTTTATTTTTGGTATTTTTATGTAAAAAATGTTATTTTAGGTTTAGGTGATTTATTTCCTTGTTTTTAGGTGCATTTAATGTTTTTTAGGTCAAATTTGATTCTTGATATGGTTAGGTATCAATTAGGAGTTATTTTAGAATATATTTTCTTATCTTTCAAGTTTTATGGAGCTCTTAAATAGGCCCCTAAGTCTGTAAACGTTTTCGATAGATTATTGAATAAAAATCAGAAAAAGGTGAGGCTTTGCTCTTCTTTTTGATTCTTCAAGAACTGTGAACTTATCAAAGATTCTTCCTTGTGGTGTTCAAAGTTTATACCTTTGGTTCGTGATTCAATTATAATCATTGGGTCAAGGTCTGGTACTTATACTTTTGGTTCGCGTTTCACTTATAAAAATGTTGGGTCAGGGTTCTATCAAAATCTGATTTTTAGCTTTCTTGGACAAATATTCCATTATTATTTGTTGGGTCTCAAAGCATGTCGATGGAGGTTTGCATCACCAAATCCAATTAGAAAAACAGTGATCTGTGTGTCGGGTCAAGATGATGAAGAAGGTTAGGAAGAATTCAGAATGCATGAGGATAGGATCAGGGAGGAGTACGAATTGGAATTAGGTGGAGAAAACGATACAATGGATAAACAGGAGGTTGATCAAAATCGTGAGGTCACCGGAGATCAATCAAACCCGGTGGCTGACGTTGATACAGGATTGGAAAGTCCACAAAATCAGGGTACCAATATGGAAAGTCCTAATAACATGGAAGTTATCCCATCCAGCCTGGGCATTTTGAATTTGGCCTAAGATACTCAGATTGCGTTATTTCAGGAGTAGTTAGAGGAGATTGATAATGAGCTTACCAAGTTTGATAACATGGGAGTAAAAGGGGGCGAATATTGTGCTGGTGAGTTCAAAATCCATCTGAGGCTGTTAGTGGAGTAGGGGCTTAATGGGCCTGGTACTTTGGGCCTAATCTCTAATCGGGTTGCAGTAAAAGAAAAAGGAAAAAACAAGGAAAAAGGCTGGGTATGTAGAGAACAAAACAGAGGTGAGCCCACTAGACAACACTTATCAATCCTATCAAAAAGGGCTTCTAGGGATGAAGACGTAGAAGATGGGGAGACAGAGGGGATTAAGAAGAAAGTGGCTAAGTCTGGCTTAATGTCAACGGTGGAGGCTGGGTCCCAGCCCCACTGAAACCAATGAATCTTTTAGCATGGAACTACGAGGGGCTTGGGAATCGCCATGCAGTTCAGGAGCTTGTAGACATCGTACAAGCGCAAGGTTCCCGTGATTGTGTTTTTGTCGGAAACATGGTCAGATATAAAGAGGATGGAATGGCTTCGTTGTCAGTTAAGGTTTGATGGTTGTTTCACTGTCCCTAGCAATGGTCAGGGTGGTGGATTGGCCCTCTTATGGAAAGATGAAGGCGTTGTTTGGGTGGATAGCTTCTCGAACTACCACATTGATGCTATTGTGCAGGGAGGATCGGAGAATGCGTGGTGTTTAACCGGGTTCTATGGTGAACTTAAGACAAGTAGAAGAACTGATAGGTGGAATATGTTACAAATGCTGAATTCAAAACCAAACCTTCCATGGTGCTGCTTTAGAGATTTCAATGAGTTATTAGAGGTGGTGGATAAAAGTGGAGGAGTACCACGTTCTCATAATCTCATGCAGTCTTTTCGAGATGTTCTCGATGAGTGCGGCTTTGTTGATTTGGGGTATTCGGGACCAGAGTTTACTTGGCATGGACGTCGGAGAGGTAAATGGATTTTGGAGCGACTAGATAGAAGTGTTGCTAATTATGAATAGCTAGCAAGATATCCCACAGGAAGAGTAAAACACCTAAATTGTTTTACTTCGGACCATAGGCCCTTATTGCTAGCTCTTAATCCGAACGGGGAAAGCCAGAGATGGAAGCGAAAACCATTTCGGTTTGAAGCGACGTGGGTGACGGACCTGACTTGTGGCAACACAGTCTCCAAAGCTTGGGCACATCAAGAAGAAGGCAGCACCCCTATGTTCACCGCAGCAAAGAAGTTGAAAAGATGCAAGAAACAGTTGAAGAAATGGAGTCGAGCTCTTTTTGGTAATGGCAAAAAGCAAATTTGGTAGACCAAGGAATTGCTATGGAAGGCAGAGGAGATATTAGTTAGACAGGACAATTATCAAGAAGTGTTGATATTGAAGTTAGAGTTGAATAAACAATATGACAGAGAAGAGCAAATGTGCCAAGTTCAATGGATTAAGAGTGGGGATAAGAATACAAAGTTCTTTCATGGGACAGCTACTTAGAGGAAGCGTAGGAATTTTATTAAGGGGCTTAGGGATGCTAATGGAGTTTGGCAGTAAGACGAAGCTATTTTTTCGAAAGTGCTTGTTGATTTTTATGTAGGACTCTTTACAACGTCTAGCCTACATAATCTTGATAGTGTTTTGGATGGGGTACAGGAAGTAGTTACTGGTGAGATGAACACAACACTCATGGCACCTTCTAAGGCAGAAGAGGTGGAGATAGCAATAAAAGATATGGCTCCTTTAAAATCTCCTAGACCGGATGGTATGCCTCCCTTCTTTTATCAGACATATTGGTCCGAAGTTGGTATGGATATTACTCAAGCTGTTCTCTCTTGTCTTAACTCCGGCTTTATTCTAAAATCCATAAACCATACTTTTATTACTTTAATTCCAAAAGTAAAAAACCCAGAAAGAGTCTCTAAGTTTAGACCAATAAATTATGTAATGTGATTTATAAGATTGTTAGTAAAGTCATTGCTAATAGGCTTAAACCTTATCTCAATCGTATCATCTCAAAAACATAAAGTGCCTTTATACAGGTTGATTACTGACAATGTTTTGATTGCTTTTGAATCTTTGCATCATATGAAAACTGGCTTCTTGGGGAAGATAGGTTTCATGGCTCTAAATCTAGATATAAGCAAAACTTTTGACCGAGTGGAGTGGGCTTTTTTGAAGAAAATTATTTTGAAGATGGGTTTTCAGAACTCATGGGTAGCCTTGATTATGGAGTGTATTATCACTGTATCCTACTCTATCCTAGTGAATAGTGAGCCACAGGGAATGATTGTTTCGACTAGAGGTTTAAGACAAGGAGACCCACTATCTCCTTATCATTTTCCCTTTTGTGCGGAAGGCCTAAATGCAATTTTTAGAAAGGCTGCTGATGATGGTCATATTCATGGTTTCTCCATCTATAGACGAGGCCTGAAGCTTACTCACCTCTTTCTTGCGGATGACTGCTTATTATTTTGTAGGTGTACTTTGGCCGAGTGTGACAAAATAAAAGAATTATTGGCTGCCTATGAAGTTGCTTCAGGCCAAATGGTGAACATGGATAAGACTACCCTTTACTTTAACAGGAACACAGATGATGCCACTCAAGAAGCAATCAAAGTGTCTCTTGGTCCTTTGGCAATCCAACATTATGAGAAGTACCTAGGTTTACCCTCTTTTATAGGTAGGAAGAAGAAAGCATGCTTTACTCAAATCAAAGAAAGAATATGGTAAAAAAATGCAAGGTTGGAAAGAAAAGTTGCTCTCTCAAGCAGGAGAGAAGGTCATGATAAAGGCAGTGCTCCAATCAATTCCGGCATATTCTATAAGTGTTTTTAAGTTACTGGTCAGCCTATGCAAAGATATTGAGATGATGATCCGGAAGTTTTGGTGGGGGCAAGGTGAGGCAAAGAAGATCTATTGGGTGAAGTGGAGTACCTTATGTTCATCAAAATCTGTCGAGAGTATGGGTTTTCGTGATATCCAAAATATTAACATGGCGATTCTTGCGAAGTAGGTCTAGAGGTTATTTCATTAGAAGTAAACACTTCTGTACAAAGTGTTCAGTGCTAAATATTTCCAAACGGGAAGTATCTTCGATGCCTCGATGCCTGGAGGATTATTCTACAATCCAGAGATGTGATTCCAAAGGGAGCAATTTGGAGAGTAGGGGATGGTCGAATGGTAGATATTTGGAACCATAGATGGTTGCCGGATTCTGGACAGAGTAGAGTGGTCTCGCCTGGGAATGGTGCATGGGTAGAAAAGGTGTGTGATCGCTTTTATCCCAATACCAAACTCTAGGATATAGAGCTGTTACAAGATCTTTTCTACCCCTGGGAAGTTGATTCGATCAAGAAGATATATGTGAGTGCTGTGCGCAACGAGGATGTCTTGGTGTGGCCCGTCTCTGAATGGAAATTACTCGGTTAAGTTTGCTTATCAGTTGCTTGCTACAAAGGTCGTAAATAGCTCTCTTTCCTCATCTGGTGGTGAGTGTTCAATGGTCTGGAAGCGTATTTGGAAGATTAGAGCTCCCCAAAAAATCTAACATTTCATTTGGCAAGCGGCAAAGGACTTACTCCCCTCGAGACAGAATCTGGCACTACAAAAAACGCGGTTTGTAGCTGCGTTTTCTAGAGAGCAGCTCCAGGATGGACTTTGAGCTGCGCTTTTGAAAAAACGCAGCTCCACCCTTGGATGTATAGCCGTGTTCGTAACACGGCTATAGACAAGCTCTGGAGCCGCGTTTTTTATGTTGAAGCTGCGTGTAATGGAGCCGCTTTTTAAATATATCTCAGAGCTTCGTTTGAAAATCGCAGCTCAAATTGAGAAGGAGTTGCGTTTTATTAACGCAGCTCGTTCATGTCTGGAGCTGCGCTCAACCAATTGGTTAAGGGCAGCTTCATTACGCCTGGAGCTGCATGTAATGAACGCAGCTCTAGGTTTGCTATAATTTGAAAATTAATAACCCTAAAATTTCACTATCAGCAACCCGAAAATTCCAGAAACACTCCCGATCCCTAACGCCCCCTTCATCTCCCTCCTCAACCTCACACGTACGCCCCTTCATCCCCTTCATCTCCCATCCAGAAATCGCCGTTCCCTAATCAATCTCAACCTCACACGCCCCTTCATCTCCCATCCATCCTTGCGCCGCTTAGTCTGCCTCATCAATCGGTAAGCTCTCTCTCTCTCTCTCTCTCTCCGCCGTCCTTCAAGTGCCTCTTTGACCCTACATATTGTATATCCATCTTAAAAGATTGTTGTTTTGGCAACCATTGCAGGTTTAAAAAGTACCACTTGGCTGGGAAAAAAAGGAAAGCAAGAAGAACGTTCTGATTTGATCAGAGTCTCAGAGAGGAAACTCTAGCTTCTTAAAGACTTTCCATAGGTATGTGTCTTTCGAGATCTTCTCCTATTCCTTCAATTTTTTTTTTTTTTTTTTTTTATAAAAAATGGTTTTTATTTTTTTTTACACTTTCTGTTTGAGCGTAAATTGATGAGTTATTGTTTAAATATGCAATATAAGTTTGGATTAGCTGTTTTTCCCATTGTTTTTTGTTTTTACTCTGTGGATGAAAAGATTGTGCTTTTAGCTTCAGTTTCTGGGTTTGAAGAATGTGATCAGAGTCCTATAATGATACTATATCAATTAGAGTCCATTTAAGGTCATTTTTAAGTCTAAATTAAGTTATTTAATGGGCTTGCAAAATGTAATACAAAAATAACATTTTTCTTGATTCTCTTCCTCTTTGTCCCCTTGCAATTATAAACGTCTCAGAGGATGATGTCCTTGCAATGGTACAGAATGATGCTCTCCTTCTCCATTACTTACCCTACATGCATGTCTTTTGTATCATCATTTGACCCATGCATGTTTGGACAATTGCCATTGCTTAAATGGTCAAAAGAGTTGGATATATTCAATGACTTTCAAGTTTTTATTTATGGGAACAGAGTTGCTAGAAAAAAAAAAAAGTAAAGAACGAACTCAAAGAATTAGTTGTATTGTAAGAAATCTAAATTTAAACCTAAAGCATTAGATTAATGACCTAACTAGTTAATCCTAATTAAGACCTCATGAGATCAATGAGGTTCTAGAACCTTTAATAACTATTTTGGGGTTACCGTAAGAAATTCCTCCATATAATCAACTAATTAATGTTTGCGATAAGCGTGAATGGGTTACAGAGAAACTACAATGCAATATGTAAAAGGGTAAAACTACTGCCTAATTAAATTTTGTCATATATAAAATGATTAGCCCTTTTATTATGGATGTGCCTTTTTTTGGTGCTACGGATCAAGTCCTAAAGCACACAGGTGGGGCATTTCAAGAGTTGAAACTTGAGAATTTGGTTACTAAGCAAGTACCTAGGCATTGACAAATCCTCTCTAAACACGTTGGATCCACATTATCTACTATGATGATAAATGCTAATTTCTTGTGTTGGCTGCTGTGATGCGGCGTGTTGATGTACTTCTTTGCTTTTTGTTGCAATAATATTCTGTTCCAGGACATTTAAAACAAAACTATCTTTGTGAAAATTCAAAACCGCACATGAATCTTTGGCTTTTTAGTTTTAGGTTCATTGAGGTCACATCCCCTTCAAAATTGAAAGTATTATTCTTATTATTTTGAAAAATCCACTTCGCTTTGTAAATTGAAACACATATACAATAGGTAACCCACCCAAAAAAAAATTTTTCCAATTCACTTATCCTGTTTAAAATATAAAAGATGGTTTAATTATAATGTTTTCCATACATGTATGAACTGTCAAAATCATTTATTATTAAATAACATTTTGAGTTCGAATATCCTTGATGGCTAAGATTAATGATTAATAACGATAGAATAAGAATTTAAATAAATAAATTAACAACAATACAATTAAAATTTAATCCATTTTAATTATTAGAATTTTATTAACTTCTTTTGAACGATTGACGGGAAGTTATGCATGATATACACTAAAACGTCCACATTATAAAAGTATTAATCCGTAGCACAAAGATCCCTTGTGTTCTCTCTTTAGGGAAAAAGGAAATGTAGAAAGGCCGAAAGGGTACACGACAAATGGGTTTCTGCTTTTGCATTGACTGTGAAAAAAAAAAGTTATTTGGATCTGCTTAGGTGCTTGATTAATTTAAGAGTTTTTTGGAAATTTTTTGTTACACTAATTAAAGTAAAATTTCCTTCTTTCCAATTTCTTTTGATCCAGACGTCTTTATTTTGGCAATCAATAAAAAGTCACATTTTATGAAATATTTAAAAATAAACAAATCAATTGTCAACAAATTGTGCACAAGTCCATAGCTGAACTTATGTTCTCATCTCTTATCTGGTCCATAAGGGAATAATGTACCATTTGAAAAGAACATCTTGGCAAATTACCAAAAGACGTTGTTACTAAAAGTTCATCTGGTTGTGTGGTACTTGCTCCCAAGCCTAGCTAGATCATTGGGAATCAGCATCAATAGCCATATAACTTGCTTGCTTGATTGCTTTAAAAACTTGTCTTATTTGTCTAGATGAAGCATCACAAAAACACCTGTAAAAAAAATTTTTAACATATCGCGTATATGATAACAAGAAAACAACAACAATAGGAAGCAAACGACAATAAGCAGATCTGGGCTCCATATGACAGTACTACACCAAAGCTGTTGATGCCCAAAAAGGTGGGTGACGCATAGCTTAATAGTTAGCCCCATTAGAAAGCACAACTTTTTTGGGGGTTTATTTAAAATCATGGAAAAAGAAAGCACAACTTTTTTGGATCTATTCCAGTGAAAGTATTTGGAATCTTAGTTTTAGTCAATACCTTTTTTTTTTGTCTCCCACTTAAGAACCAAACTCTATAATTGATTATAATATTCAACTCAGATATTGTTTGCTAGAGTTAATTTTCATGACAACCAATACTTGAATAGTTGAACATTAATTGGTTCAAGCACAATATTTATTGATCAAAGTATTCATATTCGAGTCACAGGGACATCTAGTTAAGATAGTTATTATTTTCTGAACATTAATTATGTTTCTTTTTCAAGCATTAATTATTCATATTATTTATTGATTTATTTTCTTAGACCATGTGTTGTGACCTCTGTGGGGAAACTTGAATGACAACATGCATGCCCTTTAAGAATGTTTTAATTGAGATTGGATTAGTGTTTATCTTATCAAGCTAAAAAACTTAAAGATTGGTTGGGTAGAGTTGAACCCAAGACCAACCCGAACCCAAGGTTGTATGACTTTGTGTCTAACACAAACAAAGACACCTTTAATTTAAAAATCATTTTGTTACATATAGTTTCATTTGTTAGATTTCTTGTCTTATCTGATTTTACAATCTTATTTATCTCTGAAATTACATTTGTATTATTCATGACTTCGTTGCATATTTATTTTTAATAGAATTGATTGAAATCTTACATGGCTTTGGAGATGCACCATACATAGAGCATACCTACTTATGTAGGCCTTTTGTTGTTGTTGTTGTTGTTGTTCTTTAATTAGTCCATTGAAGGTTTAGTGTGTCTATCAGATTCTGGTATTTTGTGAAACTGAATCACGGGTACATGATATACTATTATACTAGGACATGTAGTTCTTGGATAATTTTATTTTTATCTTTTGGTGCTTGATGTCAATGAGTTCTAGCTCAAATGGTTCATCATCCTTCTATAATAATGAGATAAAGAATCAGGTATTCAGTTCAACACCCACTGAGTGTGTGTAACTTATCAATTATACATCTGTGTGTGTATGGTTTTTGGTGATTGATTGTCCTCCATTCCAACTTTGTTGTATACAATTAGTTCTTTTTTGAGTTCTACTTTTGTTTGTACCTTATCTTGAATAGAGTAGGCATGCTGCCAATGTAGGGAATCAATCCACTAATGAAGATATGTCAATGTTGCAGGCATATTTCAACAATATCTGGTTTATCAAGTCCATAAAGTACGCTTGCATGTAATATATATATATATATATATATGTATATATATCAGTTACATAGTTGGCTGTCTATTTTCTGCTCTCTCTCTCTCTCTGTCTCTCTACCTATGTGATGAAGATGCTCTTTCTCACATCCCCTCCATACACAGACACAGAATTCTGCCGGTCCTCTGGTTTGTGGAAGTTTATTCTAAGTAGACATGGAAAGTTGTTCCTAAAGATAACTTAAAGGCCATACCTGGTGCATAATATTCTCACTTTTTTCGGGGTTTGGGAGAGGTGATTGGACTGCCTTACCCCCATTTTTCTCTCCCCGGAGAGGCTGATTCCTAGGCTTGAACCCACAGTTTGTCGCATTTGTAAGAACTTTACCACTGCACCAAGGCCAACCTCTATCCCAACAGCAAAAAAGAGTTTTCCTGTGGACCCTATAATAATTATTGAAAATTCACTTACTGCCCTATTGAGAATAGAATTTCCTTTTGAATTGATACCATGGGTTATATTGGTTTTGTTTATTCTTAAGGCCATGAGTCCCTAGTTAATGAGCTTAGTCCAAATGTCACTTCTCTTATAATAATGGGATGAAGGGTGAGGTCGTGGGTTTAATACTCATTTGCATGTGGATTGATACCATGTGTTATAACAGTGTATCCCACTCCATGCTTTTCTCAATAAAGGTGAAGGAATAAAATTTTGTAAAAATGTGTATGAATATTAAAAACTCAGTCCAGCAGCAGGCTGTAATTGTTTTCCAATTCTGCATTTTGGATCCAAAGGACTAATTGCAACATGCATTTTGCTTGAAATGATAATTTAAAAAATTTGGAATATAACAAGAAGAAATTGAGCTTGTAATGCCATGAAAGCATGTCTTCTTGGTTTTTTTTTTTTTTCTTTCCTTAAAGTTTTGGCCATTAATGAAAGGGCCTTCTTCCAACATGTCAATTAAACTTGAGTGTTATTTTGACTTGTATGGACAGTACTTTTAGCTATCCATTTAGAAATTCGCTATTTATTAATATTTACTAGAATGGTGTACTAGAGTTTGTTTCTTAATTATGGAGAACTTGGTGGATCAATTTCTAGGATATTGATTGTACTCCTTGGTACTTCTGTTTATATTTGTAATTCCAGGCTAGGGCTCTCATTTCAAAGCTGACCAAGGAGAAAAGTTCTGCTATTCAGCAAAATAACAAGCTTCAGCAAGAACTGGTAAGGGATTTTGTATTTCAAATTATTTCATTTTCGTTATCGAAACGCTTCTGAAGCAAATTTTTATTTTCTAGATATATGCTTAGTGAAAGAGATAATAGGCACAAGACAAGCTGATACAAGTCATTTGAATTAATGTTTAACCATAAACAAAGCCCATAACTAAATTTTCCTTTGGTATGGCTTAAATTTTGTGGCTTATCTGGCTTATTTTTTGAAGTGGGGATTGAATAAACTGTACCTGGGAAAAAATGATACTATTTAAAGTTTGTACTTGATAAGCCAAATAGACTGACTTTAAGCTGGAACAGACACTAATACTTATAACTTCTGTTTTGTAGTTCTCTTGCTCCAATTTTTGGAAAAATCAACATATATATTTGTCTTATTAGTTGACTTAATATTAGCCACACCCACACCCACACCCAACACAGCAAATTATAAACCAGTTGACATGTGGAAATGGCCAACTCATACATAATTAAACTATGATAATTACGGAATTACCCTTTAATTAAAATAAATAAATAAATAAATAAGTCATGTTATGACACCATGACACACACAAATCAAACAAATACAAATACAGAAATGTAAGATTTTTATTACATTATATGTGACCACCAGAGGGTACTATCGTTCTTTGTTTTTACTAGTGACATGTCTTTTCATTGGAAAAACATCTGAAGGATGAAGGTGCCACCTAGAGTTGCTTTCTTTTTGTAAACTGCAGCATTGGGGAAAAATTTAGATAATAAATATAATCCGCAGCAAAGACACCTGTTTGTGCTGGATTGGTATTATATGTGCAAATGTAGTGGGAAGTCTGTGGACCATTTACTCCTACACTGTCCTATTGCTAAAAAGTTGTGGAATATCGTGTTCAGTTTATTTGGAATTCCATGCGTAAAAGAATTAGGATAAATTACATTTTAAACCTTATATTATTTCATATCAAACCTAGAGTTCCAAATTTCGCATTTAAAACTTATTCTTCATCTTTTTTTTCCTTTTATTTTTTGATAATCAAGTTAGGTCTCATTCAAAACAAGCTGGACAACCTGGATAGCCAGCAACAACATCCGAGAGGAAACCCACTTACAAAAACAACCAAAACCAAAAGCAGAGCACAGCCTGCACAGCACCTAACCACCCTTACTACAAGAAGAGAACAAAAATACACCAATCAACAAAGAGACAAGAAAAAAAAAAAAAAAAAAAAAAAAAAAAAAAAAAAAAAAAAACTAACTATACAGACTGGTAAAGCATAATACAACTTCAGTTATGTGACTTGAGAATAGAATCTGCAATTCCCTTGTTATGAAAAATGTCTCAGTTAAGCCTAGAGTTGGGATACTGCTTGTTGCCCTCAATTCAAGCTTTGACTTGCTTTCTGATCACCTCACCAATCTGGTCCTTTTTTAACTTATTCATCATCTAACATAACAAAATGAACCATCTAGTTATGCAATATCGTTGCCTCTGCACAAATCTGTCTCGATTCAATCCGTCTTATACTCTCATCCTGTCCTGTATGAGTTTTCCCCACCACCGTGAGGGGATGGGAGGGATTTCCCTACCCCACCCTGAGTCTGTGTAGATATATACTTATTTATATTATAATATAAATTCAAATTATATATGTATATAATCTAATATTTTTATACATATCTTATTACTATCCAAAAATGAAAAAACTGGTCTACCTCTCTCAATACTCTCATCACCACCTATTCTTCTTCTTTTTCATCTCACTTGTGCTTGTTTGGCATCACGTTTTGAATCTGCATTTTTTTCAAAGTTCAGATTTTTTTTTTAAGCATTCTATTTTTCAAAAACTGAAAAAATAAGTTGTACCAAATGGGCACACTCTAATTGGTGAATGCAACAAAATATAATGGTACCGGTAAATACTGGTGTACCGTTTCAAGTAATCGCTATCTAGACAGCAACCAACAACAGCGTAATCATAAGACCCAGCCACCATATCACCATAATACTCCAATTTATACAACCCGAGGTATCAAAGACATAACTACAACTGGACCACATATATGAGACAGATAGCTTTCATTAAGCTATACCCATCACGGTTTGCAGCAAATTCAAGAAATTAAGATCAATATCAAGCACAAAATCATTCAAAATTGCAATGAAAGATGTCCATAACTCAGAGATAAACAGCAGTACAAAAACCTCGGTGAAGAGATTAGCCTAAAAAATAAAAAGCATAGGAAAGTAACAAACCTTGGTGGTGGCGTTGATAAGCGGCAAAGATTGAGGCCGCGGAGACGGAGAGAGAATGTGAGAGCAACGAGCAATCTATGTGAGAGTTTTGAGTTTGCTGTTGGATGAGAGTGGGCTTATTGTGGGTGGGCTTTAGCCGTTGATGGGAATGAAGTGGAAATGGAAGGTGGAGATTGAGATCGTAATTGTGTCTATGAGGAGTTGAGGACTTTTTTTTTTTTTTTTTTTTTTTACAATTTAAAAAACATATATTTATTTAAAATTTAAAATATATTTACTTTTATAATGATTTAGTTAGTTATTATTTTTGTTATTTTCATTAAGATATGAAAATTTATTTTTAAAATTTTTAGTAAATTTATAATTTATTACTATTATTTATTATATCACCGATTGAATTATTGGTTAAACTCGATCAGACCAAAGAGGCAAAAATCACTATTTTTTCAATTCTTTATCCGGTTTGGTTTTAAAAATCATGATAATAAATTAGTAGTCTCATGCCTTAAGAGGGGTTTTTTTTTTTTTTTGGTTTAATACTTTAATGTCAAAACTTTCTCTTCGTCCCAATTTGAGGTTTATGCGTTTGTCCAACAATATTTTTGCATTGTCCAATCACTAATATTGTTAGGAGTGTGATATTACACCCATACAAGCTAATGATTTCAATGCAATTACAACTATAAACTCTTTTTTTTAATTTAAAGAAATAAAAGAATTAAGGACAATTTTGATAATTTATTATTATTAATACAAGTAGAAATCCTCTCCTCCCCTCCAAATTCTCCACACACAGAAAAAAGAGTTCTATTAGGATTATAATTCTTTTATAACAGTTTTCTTTTCTCACCACAATCATGGATTTAATTTGGTTTGAGGATGTTGGCCTTGGCCGCATTGAAATATTAACACTTCATTAATTTTGTACATTATTATTATTATTTTTGCTAAAATATTATTACTATTTTATTTTCTTCTCTCTCTCTCTCTCTCTCTCTTTTTGAGAGAAAGGTAAGTGAATTTTATTGAACTAAATCAAGTTGGAATACATCTTCCAAATCGTTGGGTAGCTCTTCTACCCATACATCCGTGTCTGTAGATAGAACTGCTCTCCTAGCTAGGGCGTGGGCCAAGTTATTACCCTCCTTGCAAACATGTTGAATTACAACTTACTAAAGTAAAGCTGTTACATCGAATCTCCTCTATAATGTGACCAAACAATGTGTGGCATGCCCCTTTCGTATTGATAACTTGAATAACCCGTAGGCAGTCCCCTTTAAATCAAGCTTGGAATGAAAACAGCTCCTTTACCAGAGTCATAGCCCGACTAGCAGCAAGAGCTTCTGCATGCTCCACAAAATGAGGAAAAACTATCTTTTGACTCAAAGCTCCCATAATATTTCCTGAGCAGTCCCTAACCACCACTCCAAGTCCAGCCATATCACTATTATCAAACAGAGCCGCATCAAAATTTGCTTTGTACATACCCACTGGTGGCGGCGACCATTTGACATGAGGAGCACGTATCACTGGGCTAGGAGGCTGTTTATGAATATCTAAGAACTCCACCACCAATTATTTGGCTCTACGACTGATCTCATGGAGAGGCCACGTCAGGAAAATCCCAATGGACGAGACATGCTCCTCTGTGATGATCATCAGGAAACGATTATGCATGCTCTATGGCTTTGTGACCAAGCCAAATCGGTTTGGAAATCGGAACCTTGCTTTTCGCAATTGTATTAGATCGCGTATAGAACTTTCATGGATTTACTTGAAACCATATTCGAGCAAGGATCATGCTTCTCGGTTGCTTTCTTCTCGACAATTTCTTGGAGTTTATGTCAACGAAGGAACAAAATTAGGGAGCGCCAACTGACGTGGACGAGACATGAGATGAAAAAGAAGGGGAATAGGTGGTGATGAGAGTATTGAGAGAGGTAGACCAGTTTTTTCATTTTTGGATAGTAATAAGATATGTATAAAAATATTAGATTATATACATATATAATTTGAATTTATATTATAATATAAATAAGTATATATCTACACAGACTCAGGGTGGGGTAGGGAAATCCCTCCCATCCCCTCACGGTGGTGGGGAAAACTCATACAGGACAGGATGAGAGTATAAGACGGATTGAATTGAGACAGATTTGTGTAGAGGCAACGATATTGCATAACTAGATGGTTCATTTTGTTATGTTAGATGATGAATAAGTTAAAAAAGGACCAGATTGGTGAGGTGATCAGAAAGCAAGTCAAAGCTTGAATTGAGGGCAACAAGCAGTATCCCAACTCTAGGCTTAACTGAGACATTTTTCATAACAGGGGAATTGCAGATTCTATTCTCAAGTCACATAACTGAAGTTGTATTATGCTTTACCAGTCTGTATAGTTAGTTTTTTTTTTTTTTTTTTTTTTTTTTTTCTTGTCTCTTTGTTGATTGGTGTATTTTTGTTCTCTTCTTGTAGTAAGGGTGGTTAGGTGCTGTGCAGGCTGTGCTCTGCTTTTGGTTTTGGTTGTTTTTGTAAGTGGGTTTCCTCTCGGATGTTGTTGCTGGCTATCCAGGTTGTCCAGCTTGTTTTGAATGAGACCTAACTTGATTATCAAAAAATAAAAGGAAAAAAAGATGAAGAATAAGTTTTAAATGCGAAATTTGGAACTCTAGGTTTGATATGAAATAATATAAGGTTTAAAATGTAATTTATCCTAATTCTTTTACGCATAAAATTCCAAATAAACTGAACACGATATTCCACAACTTTTTAGCAATAGGACAGTGTAGGAGTAAATGGTCCACAGACTTCCCACTACATTTGCACATATAATACCCCAGCACAAACCGGTGTCTTTGCTGCGGATTATATTTATTATCTAAATTTTTCCCCAATGCTGCAGTTTACAAAAAGAAAGCAACTCTAGGTGGCACCTTCATCCTCCAGATGTTTTTCCAATGAAAAGACATGTCACTAGTAAAAACAAAAGAACGATAGTACCCTCTGGTGGTCACATATAATGTAATAAAAATCTTACATTTCTGTATTTGTATTTGTTTGATTTGTGTGTGTCATGGTGTCATAACATGACTTATTTATTTATTTATTTATTTTAATTAAAGGGTAATTCCGTAATTATCATAGTTTAATTATGTATGAGTTGGCCATTTCCACATGTCAACTGGTTTATAATTTGCTGTGTTGGGTGTGGCTGTGTTATTTGTGGACTGCCATTGCACATACAATGAGACTTTTGTTATTGATTTGGACCAATCTCTTATGTAGTTTGTGCAACATATTAAAATTAAATTCCTTGTTTTGTATGTGCTATTTTGATTGTAACATGGTGATCTTGTCTATTGTATCTGTTCATTTTGCAGTTAAAGGGTCTGAGGTTGCTGATACACAATGGTTAACGCCACTAAAGGACTGTTCATTTCCTGGTATGATACCTTTTCTAACCTGAAGCATTGCCAATTATGTCAAGGACTGACTGTTCGCTCTGTGCATGGGTGTGTGCGTTTTTAGTTAATCAAGTATTCTTCTCTTGGCGAATTAGGTTCTCTTTTTCACTTGAGACACCACTTCGTTGCATCTTACATCCATTTAAAGCTCAAAAACAGTTAACTGAAACATCAAACATCAAATTGTGACTGTTCATATTGCTTGGAATATGTTTACAGCATGATTTTTTGCATTTGGAATGTTTTCTAGTTGATTATCATTGAGCAATCCAAAAATGTTAATCTATTAGTTGGATTCTGATTAGAATCATTATGTGATCATTTGAAGGCATCAATTGCCTCTCAATCCAATAGTTTAACTGATGAATGGTGAGGAAGGCGTTTTCATGCCCACAGAATTTTTGTTTCATGTTATTGTCCCCGTATAAAATGTGTCATTGATGCTGAAAGATCCTGGTCATGGTACTCTCTTGCAGTGACATACCAATGGCACAATTCATCATAAATTACAATGCCTCATTGCCTGCATCACAGAAGTTCATAATACAAGTTCTGGATAGCACTCACCTTTTTGTGCAACCCCACGTGGCTGAAATGATACGAAGTGCCATTGCGGAGTTTAGAGACCAGAATTCATATGAGAAGCCAAATTGATTCTTTTTTCCTTTTTTTTCTTATTTTATTATTTTCTGTTGTCCATCAATGAAGATCTTTCGTAAATGATGATGGGCATGTATCATAAAAACCTGTGCAACTTATATGTCAAGTCATTTTATATTGCTTCTCTTATATGTTGCATATGAATTGCACGAGTTACTGCTCCCTTTGTTTATGTGTTAACTTTTGGTAAGACGCTAATGGATTTAAACGTACTTTCTGCTGAATAATGCTTGCCCCTTCCTTTTTATTGGAGTTCATTTGTGATTGAACCAAGTTTTTGCAGAGTTCTTGAACTGGCAGTGAAGTTTGTGAAAACAAAACTGATGTTCTGGTTGTAGTGTCATAACTATTTCACCATAAGAGTAACATCTCTTGGTGAGTTTGACCAGATGTAGCAGGTATAATGTACAAGCTCTTGAAATAGTTGAAAAGTATGGGGAAGAAAACACTAATGAGTTTTGAATTCATGACCTCACAGGGGAGGTGGTACCAGTTGAGCTGGAGCTCATTGGCAAAAGCCTGGATGGTTGGTGGCTTGGGGAAGAAAGCATTTCATTGTTAAGATGTAGGCTTGGATGGAGGAGTGCAATGTTTTAAAGTGTGATTTTTTTTTTTTTTTTTGGTTATTTTAAATGTGTCATTGGTGCTGAAAGAGCCTGGTTATGTTTATGTCTTGTAGTGACATGCCTATGGTCATAATTGTCTATAAAGTTTCGTATCGTAAAATCGTATTGTAAGTGTTCATGAATCGTTCGATACATAGGTATGTATATATCATATGAATTGTATCATACTAGTTTTAATGCCATAACTAGCACTAACAGAGCAATATCTCTTGGTGGGTTTGGCCAGATGTGGCAGTCATAACGTGCAAGCTCTTGAAATGTTACGGGAAGAAAGCACTTAAATTTCGAAGTTACAGATTGGGGAGGTACAAAGGGTAGCAGACTCTCATTTTGTTAGCTTTGTTGTCTAGGCCTTCGGTGTTAATGAGAAATGAGAAGTTACTTTCTTGGTGGTCTGGCAATTTGCCATTATGTGATCGAAGTCCATTCGAAAAACTAACTATGTCACCTGCGATTGGTATATTGGGTAGCGAGCATCTGGAGCTATCAACTTTATTTTGCCATCAGTTTTTAGGCTAATGCATTTGTCTCCTAAATCTCACAAAATGATGAACTTAGGATTGTAAATGAGCTGAGCATGGGCTTGTTCATTTAATTTAATTTCAAACACAATCAAGCTAGAGCTCATTACCAAATAAGATTACATGTTCAAGTTTGGTTCATTTTTTTATTAAACATAAGCTTTTTCCCAAACTACTTGATTTACCCATTCACAAATTTATGAATTTCCACTACGAATGGACTCTTTATATTATATCAATAAACAATAATAGTAATTTTATATCATATGAACTTAATTACAAACTTATACTATCTAGTCTCAAGTCTATGTAAGTAAGGATTTAGACAAGTATCTCTATAAAAATAAAATATTATATATAGTTAAATTGAGTATCATGTTCATGAGCTTGTTCATGAACACATTATAATATTTGATCTTGACTCGTTTAATAGTCAAGCTTAAACTTGAGCTTGGCTTGTTTGCTAAACAAATGACCATAAGCAAACTTTTTTCCAAGTCATTCATAAACAGTTTGATTCATTTATAACCGTAAATAGAGTTCATGTTATGAAATTGCACTAGGGGTACATACATATGTGATTCTCATGCTTACTTTTTTGTTTCTAATTATGACTATTAGCTTGGTTAGCTGTTGTTTTCACTCAAAGAGACTAATTTAACTTGGCCAAATCATCTAAGGCAGAATATTTCAAGTGGACAATAAGTTGCAGATGTTTCCATTCTCAAATCGAAGAGTGCAAAGGGATGGATCGATTTTTTTATTTTTTATTTTGGCTTACAATAAGTTGAGAAGGGAGATTCAAACCCAAGTTTTTCCTATTAAAATAATGCTAATGAATACAGGTTAACGGTGGCTTAATTAGAATAAAAAAAATTTAAATTTGTTAACAATTTGAGTTCTTACCAAATATGGTTGGATAGGAAACCATTTGATCCCTTCATTTTCAACCTTATCTTGGGACTAAAGATGGTACAATTTGGGTATAGTTCTTTAGGTGCAATAGGTTAGGTTTCTCAATTAAAATCAAACACATAACTGCATTAAAATTAATTTCTTAAAAAAATAGATAATAATTTTTGATTAATTTCTAAAAAAAAATAGATAATAATTTTTGATTAATTTCTTTAAAAAAATAGATAATAATTTTTGTGTTTTATTAGTCTCTACTACCATGTATCTAAATTTAGTTAAAAACCCTAACTAAATTTGTCCAAGTTCTACAGTAAGACTTAAACCAAAATTTTTTTTTTATTGATACAAAATAGAGGTACCAATCTAGTCTAATTTAAGTGTATACGTGTGTAAAACTCATTCTTAGAGACTTCTCTTCCCCCCTCCCCCCTCTCCCCACCCACAACTCTACAAGAACTTTGTGTTTGTGGAGTGATCTAAATTAATTTTGAAATCACCTCCTCTTTGTACAAATTAAATGCCAAATAGTCAATGCCTTTGAAGGGAAATACTAGACGGCAAATAAATAAATAAGTGATACAATTTTTTTTTAACACATCTTATGGTTATTAAAGCGATTGATTATGAGTGATGAACACAAATGAAAGACTCATAGACCCACTACTAACCGTACATTACTTTAGTAATTATGAAATTTGTTGGGAAAAAAAAAGTTGTTTTCAAAGCATTATTGATAGATAAATGACCACCAAACAAATAAAAATAAAAGCTTCCAAAGAAAAATAGGATTGCCTAAACTAATGTTATTACCACGGCAAAAATCACAATTTACCCACGTAACAAGCTGTAAAAGATAAGTAGTGGTTCAATCACTTTTATTCCACTCCTCACAGTTCACCGCGGGCTAAGTCGTGATAGCATTGTTAGGCCTAATCCGCCCTCTTTTCGAACCCACTCTCTACGATCTCCTTCCTTCTGAACCCAACCATTAATCTTCACTCTCTTTCTCTCTCTGAGAAAATGTCAGTCTCTCTTCATACAACCGCTTCTACTCCGAGTTTTCAACCCCAAGTCAGAGCCTCTCAACCTCACCTTAGGTTCTTTCTCTCTCTCTCTCTCTCTCTCTCTAGCAGTAGAAATTTGTATCAATGAGTATTATTTTAATTAATGATTAATGAATTCTTCTTTATGTTTCACAGTTGCACTACAAAGCTTTATTCTGGACTAAAGCTTCAATCTTCAAGTTTGCTCACTTTCCCTTTTCTCTTTCTCTCTCTTCCTTGGTTTTATGATTTATCTACTTTTTTTTTTTTCTTTCTTTCTTAATTGTTCAGGTCCGTTTGGTATTAAAATACCCAACTTGACGGCTGATTTCTATGGCAAAGTTAATAAGAGCTTGCAACCCAGGTAACTCAATTGCATATAATATAGTCTAATTTTTGTGTTACCTTCAATCTTTTGCAATTTAATTGGTGGGTCTCAAACATTATTCTATATTCTAGAACTGTTTCTGGGATTGCGCATTAGTAAATTTTTGGAGCAATGAGAAGCACGTGAATTCTTCACTTCAAAAATATATGTATCCAATTACAAAATGATATGGGTATTTCTTGTTCTTTGATGGGATTTATTTGAATTGTACTATTTTGAGCTCCACTGAGCAAATTAACATACAAAGAAATGTGTTTTTATATCCTTGATTTCTTTTCCCCTTCAAATATATTAATGGAAAGGAAATTCTGTTGCTTTTGTTGTTGTTTTTCGATGTCATCTTTGTTAAGTTTCATTCTGAATATTTGGTTATATGGAGAAAGGGAAATTTTGATTTTCAATATTGCTCTAGGTGAAACCCATTATAAGGTGCCTGTATTTTTTTTGGCATCTTAAACTTGCTTTCATAGTCTTAGTTGATTACTTTGTGAGTGATAATGAGTGCCCAGGTTCAAGTGTTGCTGGGTTCCTAGACATAGTGCCATTTCATAAAAGAAAAAATAATTGACTTTGGAATGTACTTTGAACAAGACATCTCTAGATCGATGTTATGTTCATGTATCTTTTCAAAACAATAATTGACTGCTTATGTTGTATAACCCTTTGTTATTTAGTCCTGGATATCCCCAACACATTGATTTAGAGTTCAATTATTTCTACTTGTAGAGTACAACTCACCCTTTAGTTGGAAGTTTTAAACATCCTCTCAGAAGTCATTCTTTTGTATCCCACACTTACGGGATAATTGTTTATAATCATTCACTTATTTAGTTCTTCCATGATGGCTTTTGTACCCTCAAAAAAATCTGAGCTATTCTACACTATTTTTTGGTTTAGCCTTCTTGAAAAAAGAGATGTCTTTTGAATTTTCATGATTTTTTTTTCAAGAACTGGCCTAATTGCTAAAGTAATATGGTACTGCATGTATGATGTACTTCTGTGTTTGCAGGACTCATAATCATATAGCAGCACGAGGACGAGTTAGAATGATGCCAATAGGGACACCAAGAGTGCCATATAGAACTCCTGGTGAGGGAACTTGGCAATGGGTTGACCTATGGAATGCCCTTGTAAGTCACTGCCAGTAACTCCATGTTAAACAAATAATCAATTGAATTCACCAAAGTTCATTTTTATGGTTAATAACATAGAAATGATGCAAATATGGGGTTTGCTATTGCTTTTTTGTAGAAGAGAGAGAACATGATTCTCCTAGGCCAAGGACTCTGTCCAATGATCTTACCATCTGCCAGTTTTAAATTTTGGACCTTTTTTTTTCTTTTTTCTTTTTTTGCTTAAACATTTAAGAACATTGCTTTTTGTTTATTGTTTGTGGTTTGGTATTTTTTTTCCAAAATCTGGCCTTGAAATTCAATATGTAAGCCAGGAAATGGATTGAATATTGGATGGCTCATCTATTAAAAAAAAAGGTCGTACCTAGTGCACAAAGCTCCCACTTTTCCGGGGTCTGGGAGGCTCATCTATTCAAGATTAATATTTATATGCATTTCAAGTTTTCTTGTGATTTCTACCTGATTTACATTTAATTATATTTCTCTAAGAATTTCACATACTTGGGATGCAGTATCGAGAACGTGTTATCTTTATTGGACAAAATATAGATGAAGAGTTCAGCAACCAAATACTGGCAACAATGTTGTACCTTGACAGTGTTGATAATTCCAAACAGCTCTATATGTACATCAATGGTCCTGGTGGAGATGTGAGTTCCTTATAAACCAGTCATCTACAATCAACTCCTTATTCTTTTTCAATATTTTTGATATTTGTGAGATCTTTTCTCCTGATAAAAACTTGCTCTGTTTGCAGCTTACTCCAAGCATGGCTATTTATGACACCATGCAGAGCTTGAACAGTCCTGTCACCACTCACTGTGTGGGCTATGCATATAATCTAGCAGCCTTTCTTCTGGCAGCTGGAGAAAAGGTAACAATTTTGTTTATTAGAATCTGGAGTGATAACATTGT
Organism: Lithocarpus polystachyus; assembly: GCA_033629205.1. Classification (NCBI taxonomy): domain Eukaryota; kingdom Viridiplantae; phylum Streptophyta; class Magnoliopsida; order Fagales; family Fagaceae; genus Lithocarpus; species Lithocarpus polystachyus. The sequence continues at coordinate 14,713,064 of CM066173.1, forward strand.
TATACAACCCTATCATGGAGGCAGTGAGGATATACAAAGTTAGAATGCTATATACGCCAAAGTGCAGGGGAGCTGGACCTAAAATAAGGCATTTTGACCAACTCAATCGGTGATGAATGATGGTGGACAGTTCTTTTCCTCTCTTTTTGATCTATAATATCACGGTTTGCGTTTATTTTAAGTTAGCATCTGACGCAGTAGAAACTGGAACTTTACAACACAAATTTAAAGACAAGGAAATAAAGGATAAGACCTAGGAGTCAGCACCTAGGCTGGCTTGGAGTTAGCACCAAGAAAAGGAAAGCCACTAGGAGTCAGAACCTAGGGTTGGCTGGAGTTGACACCAGAGCAAAAAAACCAAAAGCAACTTTCATTCATCAAAATAATCTCCATGATAGGAGTACATGCTTTGTTTATATAAGAATACTAAATCCTAATTCTAATTAGTGTAGAACGCCCTAATTGCCTTATTACAAACGTAACATTTCTTATAGAAATTAAGAAACTAATAACCTAATAAACTAATAGGACCTAAAATAAAAATACAATTGATTTACATTAAGAAATAAAACTAAATTAAAATATATTGTTGCTTGTGCTTCCTGCATCAGCATCTTAATGAACTTCTTTGATAGAATTGTGTCATTATGAGATTAGGATACTCATCTAGAGTTATAAAAATAAATATATAAATTAAGGATACTCATCAAGAGTTTGAAGTCTTTTTCTTCAACATGGGTGGAAGTAATGAGGAAGGATATGTTAAACATGGAGGCAACAATGACTAAAAAAGAATACATGTAACTTGATTAGTTGATGATGATTTATAGAGCTATCTTCAATTTAATTGTGATTAATACTAGTTGATATGAGTATAACATGCTGTTTGTATAGGTTACATTCACCTTTTCATGACATGCCTAAAGTAAACTCTAAAGAACTAATTCTATATTTCTTTTTCATAATTTTTGCTTAAAAGGGTAACCGCTTTACAATGCCTCTTTCAAGAATTGCACTACAATCTCCTGCTGGAGCTGCTCGTGGTCAGGTGAGACTGCATACCATCTTGTCACGTAAACCTATTGTAGATACTTTCTTTTAATATGGCTTTTCATTCCTTGCAATATTCATACATATATGAAATTTTCTGTCAGGCTGATGACATTCATAATGAAGCAACTGAACTTCTCAGAATCAGAGATTACCTTTTTAATGAATTGTCTAAGAAAACTGGCCAGCCTGTTGAAAAGGTTAGCTTGCTCATGACTAAATCCTATGATGTCTTTTTGGCTATTTTATTTGACTCTAATATAAGATAGACTCTGCTCTTGTAAATAATGGCTGCTAAGAAGCTGAAGTTCATATCTTGCCAATTTTATTTGTATTGTGTAGAGATTGTTTCTCTTCATTCCTTGAGTTGATTCCTTTTTATTTCTTAAAATATGGAGTATGATCAGTTTGAAAAACTAAGTTAATGTATATCTGCAGATTAGCAAAGACTTAAGCAGGATGAAACGCTTTAATGCTCAGGAGGCTCTTGAATATGGGCTAATTGATCGTATTGTTAGGCCACCCCGTATTAAGGCTGATGCGCCTCGCAAGGATGCTGGAACAGGGCTTGGTTAGTATACTTGTTTGAGCACTGAATTCGCTGATTGCAGTTAGACAGATCAGAATGTTTCCATAGTTTTTATTTATTGACATGTATAATTGGCTATCTAGTTAGAAATGGTTTGATAGGAATTTTTATCCTTGCACTGATTTTTTGATATATGGTGCCCCACGAGGGCTTTTAGAAAGCAATATTTTGTCTGAATCTTCCCTGTCCACTGCCTTTCTTTTCAGTGGCATACTCTTTATTATTTATTTTCATTATCATCAAGACATGACTCGCTCAAGTTGCACCAGTAATAATTTGTTTTTCAATTTTTTTTTTCCTACTTAATCCATTGTGCTTTCACTGTTCACTCAAAGGAAACAGCTGATATTACAATGTTCAGGATAAATAATGGCTTAATGAAATTGTTTCCAACACTCTAGATCAATGAACAAAGAGAAGCTTAGATCAGATTTAATTTTGAACAAATTTGCTAGATAATAATACAAATATAAACAAAACAATGTATTGCTAATTAAGAACTAGAATTACATGATTTCTATTATTAGGGCCTAGAAATGCACATTTGTTGTCCGTGCAAGGTGGATGCATCTGACAATAAGAGAAAAAATATGAGTCATATCCCCGGACCAAAAGGGAGGATTTTAGAGGGAAAAAGAGACGGGGGTTGGTTTGCTCTACATTATGCTAGGCTGAATCTATTTACATACAATACAGGACTAGATATGGATTAATCTGCTTTGTTTAGCCAAATCACGGCTGCTTGTAACTTATCTCCCTTAATCTTTCTTTCCTCCATTCTTCATTGACCTTAGCAATAAAACTTTCGATTCTTCTCTCTAAATTATTATCATATTCTTCTTCATCTTGCCAACAAGTTTCATCATCACTACTATTATCATCATCATCTTCGTCATAACCATCAGAACCATGATATTCCTCATCCTCATCCTTGTCCTCGTTCTCATCCTCCTTACCATTAATGTAATCCCCTGTGTTGTCTTGTGTGTCTTTCTCTTCTTCATTCTGAGGGAGGAAGGGAGGCATTACCCCTTCAACTTCTTCTGTAGATGGTCTATAATTCCCAATAAGGATGGCAATGATTATTGTGTTAAAAACTGAAAACACAAGAAGAGGACTAGATGAGAATCCAAGAGGCTTTTGTTGTTGACGGTTTGATGACCACAAGTTCAGGACCAAAATGGCAACCCAACACAGAAAGAGGGGTATCAATATGTTAACAAAACTCATGCCCCTGATATGGAAAATGGCCTAGTGTTGTATCAAACTATCAATATCTTGATAAATCTTATATTCTTATATTCTTATGACTAATTTGGAAAATGGGTACCGTATGTTGTTTGTTTTGTCATGTCCTCGGTGTAGAAGAACTATAATTTATAGAGTTTGAGTAAATAAAGTGGTTTTCTTAGAAATTTAATTTGAGTGTGGTGGTAGTATACCAATCATTTTCGTAGAAACTCAGTAAGCACACCTCGTGAAGTATTAAAACGCCGTGGCTAAGCCAATTTAGTCAGTTTCTTCATTCTTCATTGCCAAGCATATTTTTCGTAACCTTCAAGAATGAACAACTAGACCTGGCCATTTGGCAAGACTAGCAGTTTGGTCTGTCTTCTGCAAGTGGATACAAGCAAGCCCAACCCAAAATCTGGTGATTTATTATTGCAATACAAGTATCTTCTAAATTTTTCTATACAATGTGTTGACTTGTGATGTTAGTTTTGGGAACTTATTAAGGGGTCAATGGCCAAGGTGGTATCCGAGCAATGCATAGACAATTGAGATTGACAAGTCTTCCATCAAAGTCCAACCGTATTGAAGGAATATTCTTCAACATTAAGAGCATTCACATTAATTTATGCAAAAATTCGTCTATTTTAAATATACAACAATTTTTAAAAAATACCCACATTAGATTATCTATTCTACATTCTATTTTATTCAACTAATTATATTTCTTTTTTTTATTCTATTTTTATTATTATCTTCATATATATAAATATATATAAATATATATATATATATAGAGAGAGAGAGAGAGAGAGAGAGAGAGAGAGAATCTGGCGAGAGCAAGAGCTAAAAGAAAAAAAAAAATTTAAAATAATGAAATACACAGCTATAGTAACTATGTATATTTACATAGTTACAATAATAACTTTGCAAATTTTCACATCTTTAACTTGATTGATATGGGTGATTTTGGGACTCAAGTGTGTAAATTGAGCTATTTTTCTATTTTGCATTGTTGATGCAAACACTCTGCATGGTTGTTCAAATGACTATCATTTATTATGAGAATCAAGATCAATACAATCAAATCATTAAAAAAAGTTACATTTATTTTCTTTAAATGTATTGAGTAATACTTAAAAAAAAAAAAAAAAAACTATACACTTATTTAAGTAGCTACTGTCTACATAACTTGTTATTGGCTCGTGCATCACAATTTTTTTTTTCAACATAACTTATAAATATTATAAGCATAAGTGTTATTAAAAAACTTTTAAAAAGTTCTATTTATTTGAGAGAAGGTATTATTATTATTATTATTATTATTATTATTATTATTATTGTAAGGACACAATTTGGTAATCAGGCCCACAAGTTGGATGGACTTAGGCTCAAAAAGCCCAAAACAATGAATTTGTAGAGTGTGGATTGAAAAACTGGATTTTTAGTAAGTTAAACAATAATCAGAACATATCCAGATGATAAGAAGACAAAGGTAGATTAGTTTAAACTATAGAAAGCCGTCCTCGGCACAGTCCGAGGAGGTTAGTTCTTAGATAATTCTCTTCCGTGATTACAACTTTAACTCTCAGTTATTATAATGTTTCTCCCAGGGTCCTCCTCCCCTTTTCCCCTTGCCTCCTGCTTTCTTTATACTCTCTTTCTCCCCTTTATCTTTTTCCTCCACGTGCCGATCCAATGGTTGGTGCTGATACTTGTCCCATCATCGCCTTCATGAAGTCTTCAGATGGCAGCTGTAAAGGTTGAAGATCACTATTCAGACATCTTTTCCTCATTAATGCGACTAGAGAGTTAGCTACAAGGCATTCAATGCGGTGGTAGCAGTTTTTTCTAAGATATTTCTTAGCTTCCACCTGTCCCTTATGTTCAAAAGGTACTCCTTTACTAGTAGGGTCCTCTGATACATCATCACAGACAACAAAATGCATATTTTGACTTTTGCTTTGCTTAGCTGAGGATATAGTCATCCTTGGACCACCCACCTCAGCCTGCAGAGTTGTCACTTGTGAAGCTCACAGCTTTGCATTTTCTACATTACTGACTTGTCCTCGGACAGTTGTGTCTCCTCGGACAAGTCCGAGGCCCAACATATGTATTTAGGCCTCTGGCCCCTACATTAGCCCCTTAAAATTCCTATTTTTTCCTCCTATCTAAGGAGAAAAATGGAGTTTTGATTTATTCAAGAGTTAAGACCACTTGTTTCTTTGGTTTATTGTGTACGCTTCGAAAACCATGATACGTCATTAATTGCTCCAGACGGTGCTTTGTCCCCTTTATCCAACGGTGAGACGCAGATCGTGCAGCTGATATTTCCTCTTGAATTTTGAGCGGTATAACTCCCACTCAATTCTTCTCCCTATATAAAGCGTCCGGGGGAGTTACTTTTATTCATTTTACAAGTTCTTAAATTTTCAAAAGATCCTGAACACTCTAGTCTCCAAAGCATCCTTCATTCCAAAAATTCTTAAGTCTTCTTCTATGAAAACTTTAGATTTTTAAGAAGTATCAGAAATAGTCCTGGCACCCATTCTCATAAGTCTGTAACTTCTAAGTTATTTTCTTCTCTGTCGAGCTTCTCGGCATACCATTTTCTGCTACTTCTTTAAGAAAAACTTTATCTTTCATTCCCTCGCTTAACTAGATGGTTAGATTTAAGTATCTCGTTGAGTCCTCTGCTGCCATGGAGGCCTTTAGGGTGAAATACCACTTACCCCAGAGAATGAACTTGAGATATTATCCGCCGGACAAAATAGTCACCGATAGGAAAACAGGTGAGGCGGTTATTCCCATAATCGCTTTCATAGAAGGGGGAATAACCCTTCCCATGGGTGAAGTGACCTGAGATTACCTCCGAAACCATAGGTTGTGCCCCCACCAATATGCACCTAACCTATTTAGGGTCTTGGGTTGTGTCAACACCTTCAATCAAATGATGGGCCTACAACTCACCTGGCATGATATTGTAAACATGTACGAATGTCACTCTCTCGTTGATGGGGGGGTACTACCTTAAATCCAGGTCCCCCATCGTCAAACTCATATCGTATCTTCCCAAGTCCAACAAGGGCATGAAAGACAACTACGTCATCGCCTTCGGGGAGTGGCACAATGGCTTCCACTGTCTAACAAAAGAGGGAGAGCCAGATGGGATACCTTAGGATTAGGTTATACTGTTGTAGATTTTTTATTCTTGGTTTTGCTTTTCTTTATCTCTTCACTTCATTCCCTTGATACGGTTTATTGATCTGACCGCATTTGTGTTTCTCGGCTGTCATTGTAGATAAAAGACATGTTGCTTCCAAAATCAGCCTCGTTAACGTTACGGGTCTCAACAAGCTACTTAAATCGAAGATCTTTGTGAGTGAAGATGGTCAGTTGCGCGTTGTTCACTTGATATTGGATTTTGTTCCCTTGTCGGACAAATTCCAAGAGGTTGGAAATGCCATCCGAGTAGGCGACCCGAGAATTCATCGGATCGACGTTTCTCGACTGGGCTTCCTTGCAAACAGAGATCTTCCTCCAGTTGAATGGCCTCTTCAGCGTGCTCTACCTTAACCAACGATTCAAAGGGAAGAAACTGCTTCTTCTCACCTATCTCTTGAGGCCAAGATAGATCAATTCCACCTTGAGGAAGAAGAAAAGGTACAAGAGAAGGAGATGGCTTTGAATCTGAAGAGCGGCCTAAGAGATCTCATGGCTAGGAGGAACAAGGGTGCATCTTCTAAAAATGCCCCCAAATCCCGAATTCCTAACAATCCTCCCCCTCCTCCTCTTCCAATTACCTCAGTCTGTCTGCTTCCCAATCCCGACCTAAAAAGAAAAGAAAGGTGATGGATTTGGAGGAAGGTGAGGTGCCTCCTCAAAAGGGGGCCAAACAACAAAAGAACGCTTGAGATAAGCGAACCTCCTCCATGGACAGTAGGGAGGGCCCCAGCGTCATCGAGATCCGTTAGCAGCGTATATGGGCACTGCAGCTAGAGTTAGATGGCGCTTCCATCCCATGGAATTCCTCAATCTAGGATTTTCAGAAGGGGCACTCGGCTTATATTGCCGAGGCCGTGGAGCAGCCTCTGCTCCTGCCTAGGGACATGGAGGCTGTCAGGTCCTGGAGGCAGCCAGACCTCTTCATGTCCCTAAAGAGGGACCTTGCCATGGTAACCTCCTTGCTAAACCTTTTAGATTAAAGTTAGCTAAAATTTTTTTTTATTTTGTTCAATTTGTTTTGATGGGATTCCCTTATCTTACCTATGCAAGTCACCCAGTAGATTTTTGTGGCCGAAGAGTGGGTCAAGGAAGCCCATAGTCAGGCCAAGGTTGAGGGCCATTCTCATATGGAGGTCGAGAAGTCTCTGGGAACCATCAAGCATGAAAAATAGGAGCTGAAAAAAAAGTTGGTCATTGAGGAGAAGGAGAGAAAAAGCGCCGAAGCCGGGCTGTAGAATTCCTAGGACCAAGTCGAGGACCAGCGAAAGAAATTATACATCACCAGTGCCGAGAAGGCTACTGAGGCCGAGAAGCAAGCATCCTACCTTCGTGGGATTAAAGAGACAGAGATTAGGCTGGCCGAAGAGTTGGCTGAGGTGTGCAGAGACTACTGTAAGGCTACATGGGTGGAAGCCCTTGACCTTGCCGGAGTTCTTGTTGATTCGGAGTTAAGGCAGCCCGGGAACGTCTTTTTTCATCCCGATATTCGCAAAGTCTCGGCTACACTTCCGCCTCCCTCTGCCCAAGTCCCAGAATCTTCCGAACAATCTCTTCTTCCTCCTGAGGCCGACAACCAAAGCCAGGGGGAAGAAATGGCAAAAAACAAGGACGAGGGTAAGGAGACAGCCAAATCTTCAGAGGCCGTGGATGCTACCAAGGCCAAGGAAGCTGCAACCAAGGTGATCGAAGCCGGATCCAAGGAGGCCGAGTTAAGCAAACACGATGACCTCCCCTCTCCTAAGACCAAAGCTTAGTGCTAGGACCTTGGATTTCCCTTGTTGTTGTTGTTTTTTTGTTTTTTGTTTTTTTTTTTTTTTGTATTTTTGTTTCTTCTTTTGTAATGGGATTCTACCTTCAAGTATAATGTACTTTCTCTTCCAGTTAATGAAAAGATTCGATTTTTAAGTTATACATTTTTACTTGTCTTTCTTGCAACGTTTATTCTATAATTGATCAACTGCCAATACCCGGATGTTTAAACCCATTGGATTGAATAAACTAAAACAATAACGCAAATGTTTAAAATCTTATACCGAAAGGAATTTTATAGAGATGGACGACGCACCTAGAAAAATGGAAATGAGTGAAGTTAATCAACTTATATTTTGTCTATCATTTGGGTATATGATTAAGAATATCAACCTATTCAAAACCATCTAAAAGCTGAGTTTTACTTAGGATTTTTTTTTTATGCTTATGGATAATTCTTTGAACGTTAAAAATGTAATCCGAGAAGCTTGAACTGAAGTATTAATTTACCCAAGGTATGTGGTCCGAGAGACCAGACATGACCAAGGTTCTGTTTAACACTTAATGAAATTGAACTGAAGTATGCATGTCACGTAATATAATAAACTCGAGTGCAATAATTGAAATTTTTATTAATAGTAATACCTTTTTAGATTATTTACATTCCAGGGACGTGGTATAGCCATTTCTTCTAAATCTTCCAAATAGTATGCACCTATTCCAGTCTCTGATAGAATGCGATATGGTCATTCCTAGTTGAGTCCTATCTTTCCCTAGGCTGGGTTCTTTGCAGTACCCATAACCTTTCTCAAAATTAAATCTCCAAGTGTAAGTGGCCTTAACTTGACGTTAGCATCATATCCCTGCTTGACCTTATGTTGATAGTAAGCTAATTGGACCGTAACATTTTCTCTCTACTCGTCAATCAGATCCTTGCTTCTCTTTATCAGTCTGTCATTGTCACTTGGGGTAAAAAAAACTTGTTCTAAGCGTTGGAAATCCAGTCTCTAGAGGGATGACAGCTTCAGCCCCGTAATTCAGTGGATCTACGAGGAGTTGTTCGATAAATCCAGAGGACATGTGGCAGCTCCTCCACCGATCTTCCCTTTGCATCATCCAGTCTCTTCTTCAGACCACTCACTATAACTTTGTTGACGACCTCGGACTGTCCATTCCCCTGTGGATATGCTGGGGTGGAATATCGGTTCATGATGCCTAACTCACAACAATATTTCCTGAAGGCCTTGCTATCAAATTGAAGACCATTGTCCGAGACGAGTGTGCTCAGTACTCCAAATCGAGTGACAATATTTTTTCATATAAATCTTTTGGCGTCCATGTCCTTAATGTTTGCCAATGGTTCAGCTTCAACCCATTTGATGAAGTAATCTGTGCCCACCAACAGATATCTTTTATTCCCAACTGCTTCAGGGAAAGGACCTACAATGTCCAAGCCCAATTGAGCGAAGGGCCAAGGGCTAGATAGAGGATTAAGGAGCCCCCCTAGTTGGTGAATATTCGGTGCAAACCTCTGACATTGATCACACTTCCTCACAAATTCCTGTGCCTCCCTCTGCATATTTGGCCACCAATACTCTTGAGTTAGGGTCTTGTGAGATAAAGACCTACCTCCTGTATGGCTCCTACAGATCCCTTCATGTAATTCTTCAAGGAGCAACTCTGTAGCCTCAAGGTGTATGCACAATAAGTATGGCCTAGAAAAGGAATGCTTCTACAATTTGTTGTCATCGGACAACCAAAACCGAGGAGCTTTTTTTCGTATCTTATCAGCCTCTGATTTGTCCTCAGGTAAGATCTCATCCTTGAGGAATAGTACCATAGGATCCATCCAGCTGGATCCTACCCTAACTTGATGGATGCGAGGCGCCTCTTTCTTTTCAATAGGTTTGTACAAATCTTCCACAAGGATGACCCGAGGTAAACCCTATGCCGAGGATGTTGCAAGAATGGCCAGAGAATTCGCATGTGTATTCCCACTCTGGGAAATATGCAGTAGGCTGAAGGATTCAAATCCCAACTGTAGCTGTTTTACATAACCCAAATATTCTTGCATTCTCTCATCCCTGGCCTCTAACTCTCCTCTCACCTGGAAACCGATCAATCTTGAATCCGAGAATATTTCCACTGAATTTCCTCCCATTTTTTGAACCATGGCCATTCCGACCAATAGTGCCTCGTATTCAACGTTGTTTTTTGTGACCGAGGAGCCTAATCTTAAGGATTTTTCAATAGTGATCTTTTTAGGAGATATTAAAATGAGCCCCACACCGGATCCTCTTTGATTTGCTGCGTCATCAACATACACCTTCCAAGGCAAAGGCTCTTGTACGAAGATCAGGCCAACTGAATTTCCATCCATGTCTGATCTCTCGGCATTCTCTTCTAGTGAGGGTTCAGTGAATTTGGCTACCAAATCGACCAAGACTTGGCCCTTTATAGATGTGCGAGGCATATACTTTATGTCAAAAGCCCCTAGGATCGCACCCCACTTTGCAATTCTTCCTGTGTAATCAGTGCTCCGAAGTAGAGATCTAAGCGGGAGTTGGGTTAGCACTACGACCGTGTGTGACTAGAAATAGTGAGGGAGTTTACGAGTGGCGTGTACCACTGCAAAGATAGCCTTTTTCAGTGGTAGGTAAAGGATCTCGGCCTCATAAAGAGATTTACTTACATAGTAAACTGGTCTCTGTAAACTACGATCAACCCGTATAAGTACCAGACTCACTGCATGGGCAGCCACAGCGATATAAGCAAACGGAACCTTGTCCACCATAGGACTAGACATAATGGGTGGCCGAGATAAATATTTTTTCAACTATTGGAAGGCCAAGACGCACTCTTCATTCCACTCGAACCTTTTCCACTTATTCAGCAGTTGGAAGAAAGGCCTGCACCTGTCCGCTGACCGAGAGGTGAATCGATTTAGAACAGCAGTCATTCCTGTTAACTTGTGGACCTTTTTAGGATTCCGAGATGGTTACAAGTTGTTGATCACTCTAATCTAATCTGGATTGACTTCAATCCCGCGGTAAGTAATCATGTAACCTAAAAATTTCCCTAATTTGATACCGAAAGAGCACTCGGTAGCATTAAGTCGCAGCTTGTGTTTCCTTAAGATCTCAAAGATATTTCCGAGGTCATTGACATGCTCGAATTCCAACTTGCTTTTGACCACCATGTCATCTATATAAATTTCAACATTTTTTCCCAAGTGTGGTTCAAACATCTTGGTCATCATTCTCTGATAAGTGAACCCTACATTTTTCAGACCAAAACGCATCACCTTGTAGTGGTAATTCCCGATAGGAGTAACAAAGGTCGTTCTTTCTTGATCGTCCAAGGCTAATGGGATCTTATGATACCCTTGGAAGGCGTCCAAAAAGCTCATTCACAAATGGCCTACAGTCGCGTCTACTAGCTGATCAATTTAAGGTATAGGAAAGGATCCTTTGGGCAAGCCTTGTTTAAATCTGTGAAGTCCACACACACTCACCATTTCCCATTCTTCTTATTTACTACCACCATATTAGCCAACCATTCTGGGTAGAAAACCTCCTTAATAGCCCCAGCTTGCTTAAGCTTGTTAACCTCTTCCCTGACTACTTCGGAATGCTCCCTTGACGAGCACTGAGGTGGTTGCTTTTTAGGAAAGACAGCCGAGATGATGTTCAAATGATGACAGATAAATTCTGGATCCACTCCAGGAGCTTCATAAGCGTTCCAAGTGAACACATCAACATTCCTCCTAAGAAGCGCTAACAGTTCTTCCTTCTCTTGAGGGGGTAACTAAGCTCCAACTTGAAAGAACCTCTCTGGATTGTCATCTATAGAAATTTTTTCCAACTTCTCACATTTTGCCTCCTCCGTTATCTCCTCCATAGACAAAATCAGGGTCCTTGATTGCTATAAACCCACTTTAGTAGAGGCTGAAGACCCGATTTTCGGCTGGAGCATAATTGCAACCACTAAACATTGTCTAGCCACAAACTGACTTCCAATCAATTACTCAATCTGATTTCTAGATGGATATTTAACTTTTAAATGGAAGGTAGAAGAGACAGCCCCTAGAGCATGAAGCCATGGCCATGCCACAATTGCCGTGTATGGGGAAAAAGTGTCCACCACAATAAAGTTTACTTCCACTACTTCTGATCTGGCCTGCATCGGTAGTCTGATTTGACCTCTCGAAACCACCACCTTTCCATCAAAACTGAACAGGGGTGAATCATAGCTCGTCAGATCTTCTAGTTTCAAATTTAGTCCGTTATAAAGATCTAGATACATAATCTCAGCCCCACTACCCTGGTCTACCAATACCCTCTTCACATCGTACCCTCCAATCCGAAGGGTGATCACAAGGGTGTCGTTATGTGGTTGCATGGTTCAAGCCTTATTATCATCCAAGAAGCTTAATGCCGGCCGAAACCCTATTCTGGCCCTCTTCGACTCGTGCTCGGAGTTCTCGACTATTGGTTGAGATACGGACATTACCTTGGACGGATGAGAGCCTGTTCTCCCCAGGGCTGCAAAGATGACATGGATTGTGCTCAATAGGGGTCTTGATGAAATATTCCCTTGGGCATCTGACCCTGCCTGGCTTCCGTGGTCATTAGGCTGGCATAAAAATTGTTTTAACCTACCATCTAGGACCAGCTGCTCTAAATGATTCCTTAGAGTTTTGCAATCTTCGGTAGTATGCCCCCGCTCCTGGTGATATTGACAGTGAAAGCTCTGGTTGCACTTCATGGGGTCTCATCCCATCTTGTTCGGCCATCTGAAGTATGGCTCATTCTTGATCTTCTCCAAGACTTGGTGTACTAGCTCTCGGAACACCGCGTTGATCATCTGAGGCGCTGTGGATCCGGACTACCTAGTGTAATCCCTCCGTGGCTTGTTGTTGTTATATCGGTCCGACCTGAAATCCCTCATCTCCTGAGGGATAACCTTAGCTTTTCCCTTACCTTGCAATTGATCCTCCTCAACCCGTTTATACTCATCAATACGATCCATCAGTCGGCGCACACTCCTCACCGGCTTCTTGGTCAAAGACTTCCTCAGATCATGCTCGGCTGGTAGGCCGACCTTAAAAGTCCTTATGGCCACGTCATCAAAGTTCCCATTGATTTTGTTGAACATCTCCCAGTACCTGTCTGAGTACGTTTTCAAGGTCTCCCCTTCTCGCATGGAAAGAGATAACAAAGAATCCAGGGTTGAGGAACTCTACTGCATATAATAAATCGAGAGCAAAAAGCCCTTGCGAGCTTTTTAAAGGAACCAATAGAACTTGCTGTAAGGCCTTCGAACCACCTCATTGCCACAAGCCCTAAGTTGGATGGGAACACCTTGCACATAAGGGCTTCATTCCTGGAGTGGATAGCCATTCTCTCATTGAAATGACTCACATGCTCCATAGGATCCGTTCGACCGTTGTACATGGTGAACGTGGGTTGAATAAATCGCCGAGGAAGCTTTCCTCCCTCAATTTTGCGCATGAAGGGTGACTTGGAAATTTGGTTGAGTGCCCTACTCATAGCGTCATTTTCAAAGCCCCTAGAAGACAAGTTTCAACTTCTGTGTTCATGATGGTACTCCTCTTCGTGGGAGAAAGATTCGCTAAGAGGTGTCCGTGACCTGGGCTTATAACTGCCATCTTCTTCATCATCTGAAGAAAGATCAGAGATGGAGGGACTCCGCCTTCTCTGCTCATGGTGTAGCTTCTTCTTTAAGTGATCAATTTGACGTTGCATGTTCCTAATATTGTTATCATGAGAGACATGGCCCTCATCTCAAAGTTGACTCCTACTAGTATGAATCATATGCACGCATCCTTCACGGTCCATTTCTCGTTCAAAGTGAAGAAAATGAACGAGATGTTGGGAATCGTCAGACTCTGCCTAGTTTGGACCTGATCCTACCATAGTTGAATATCGCACTCACTAACACACCAAAATTTTCCACAGACGACGCAAATTGTAAGGACATAATTTGGTAACAAGGCTCACAAGTTGGATGGACTTAGGCCCAAAAAGCCCAAAACAATGAATTTGTAGAGTGTGGATTGGAAAACTGAGTTTTTAGTGAGTTAAATAATAATCAGAACATATCCAGATGATAAGAAGACAGAGATAGATTAGTTTAAACTATAGAAAGCCGTCCTCGGCACAGTCTGAGGAGGTTAGTTCTTAGATAATTCTCTTCTGTGATTACAACTTTAACTCTCAGTTATTATAGTGTTTCTCCCAGGGTCCTTCTCCCCTTTCCCCTTGCCTCCTACTTTCTTTATACTCTCTTTCTCCCCTCCATCTTTTTCCTCCACGTGCCGATCCAATGGTTGGTACTGATACTTGTCCCATCATCGCCTTAATAAAGTCTCCAAATGGCAACTGTAAAGGTTGAAAATTATTGTTCAAACATCTTTTCCTCATTAATGCGGCCAGAGAGTTAGCTGTAGGGCATTCAATGCGGTGGTAGCAGTTTTCTCTAAGATATTTCTCAACTTCCACCTGTCCTTTATGTTCAAAGGGTACTCCTTTACCAGTAGGGTCCTCTGATATATCATCACAGACAACAAAATGCATATTTTGACTTTCACTTTGCTTAGCTGAGGACATAGTCATCCTCGGACCACCCACCTCAGCCTGCAGAGTTGTCACTTGTGAAGCCCACAGCTTTGCATTTTCTACGTTACTAACTTGTCCTCGGACAATTGTGTCTCTTCGGACAAGTCCAAAGCCCAACATATGTATTTGGGCCTCTGGCCCCTACAATTATTATTATATACAGATGCCTTTTGTTGTTATTTTACGTTGTCCTCTATTAATTTGTTTTTGAATTTGATTAGAATGTTTTGCTTTTATATATATATATATATATATATATATGGTAAATACTCAAATAATTTGTAACAAATATGTTAAAATAAATTAAGAAATTCTTTCAACAAAAAAATATGAAAAAAAAAAATCTAAACACAATAGTTGATAATAGAAATGACATTAGATCTGTGGGAGGTTCGAGGACCGAAGAGGATTAGAACACGAAATATCTCGCACAATCCTACCAGTAGAAGTGTATCCGCCCCGAAGACTTCACCGACCCGATGATGAGAGAAGCCCATAGAGAAGAGAAAGGACCTTTGGGTGGGGGGGGGGGGGGGGGGGAAGATGGTGGGAGGAAGCTTCTTGGAATTGTATACCTCCCCCCTCCGCATTGAATGCCCTACAACAACCTTATCAGCTTCATTAATGAGAAAGTGACACCTGAACAGTGATTTCACAGCTAACAGCCCCTTCTGCCACCTTTAAAAGAACTCTGATGGGACAAGTATCCTGAGAATAGCCATGAAGCACACAAGTGGAGGGTTGAGATGTAATAAGGAAAGATATATAAGGGAGAAGGGCCTCCCAGATAGGGGTGGTTGAACATTCTTTTTCTAAATAGAGAGAGAGATAAACAGTGGGAATTTTGTGTAAGGTCTGGAGTGTTCATGCATAAGAACCCAATCTTTGGACAAACCCAAGGAGAACGTTATTCAAATAACTACTAGAATTACATCTCTCTATTACTTTGTACTCTTCGGCCTTAGACATGTGCTTAGTTTTGGATTGCACCTGAACTGTTTTTCCACTCTTTGTAGAAATTCTATTGTTTGGGTTTGGTTTGAAGGACAAAACATCACTGTTCTTAGTGGGCTTGGGCCTTCATTTTCCTAGTACTTACAAGATTTGCTAACAAAAATTGAGAAAAAAAAATTGTAAGCTTATCTATGGAGAACATTAATTGACAATAATAAAATTCAATCAGCATTAAGATAAATGATGTGGGAAGTTCTGTATCTTTCATTTTATCACTAATTAAAAAGGAAGTTTCGAAACAGAACTCCATCAACATCAAGAGAAGGGGAACTCACGAATTCCGTGTTTTTCTCTCTCTCTCTCTCTTAGCTTCAAAACTTTGTTGAATTTCTTGGTAATTTTCTATCTACGAAAAACGTCAACAACAACATTAAAACAAACTATTTTCTATCTATTTTTTTATCAAATAAAATAGAAAATAACTTCAAAAAGGGAAAGAAATTTGATAAAATGCGGAAAATGAAAAGATAAAATAACTTGAAAAAGAATGAGAAGTTAACAAAGCCATACGTTTGTCAGGATTTTTTTGTTGAAATTAGAATTCATAGTGTTATATGTTAATATATATAGTGCAACTATCGTCTATTAATAAAATTTAAGTTTTTCATTTTTTTTTTTTTTTTTTTTGGAGGAGATGAGTAAGCATGAGTTACAATACTAAAGAAAATGAGGGTTGTAAGTGCAAAGGATGATATAAAAACTCATTGATTTATATATATAAAAGACAACCCATTAAATTACAATTCTTTTTTTTTTTAAATAACTATTCTATTTTATAATTACATTATTCTTTACCAAATGGTCAAATGTGAATACTCCCTCTGTCCTAGTTTGTTTGTCCTCTATTCTATTTTGTGATGTCTCAAAATATTGTCCTATTTCTAAAAATAAAAGTCATTAATTTATTAATGTTCCTATTATATCCCTACTTTATTTTCAAAACTAATTGAAAAGAAAAATAACAAATATTTAAAAAAATCAATTTAATTGGGGCATCTTTTTAGTTATCTCATTAAGAATAACTCTTTTTATAAAATTAGAAAAAAAAACTGATAAATTTATTTAAAGGTAGTTTTGTAAACTTATAAATTTTATAAAACAAACAAGACAATAAATGATGTTCCCTTAAAAAGTTTGACTTTTCAAACAGGACAAACAAATTGGGATGGAGGAAGTAGTAAATTGCAATATATATTAGTAAGTTGTATATACATGCATTATCACCTTTAAGCGACATGTGACACTATTCTTCCACATATATAGGTTTTTTTTTTAAGGATTCGTTTTATTAAACACTAATCGTTAACCCGTGCAATGCACAGAAAAACTATTGACTCTAAAAAAAATCCAACAATGAGTAAATAGACAATTTGCTAATTAGTATTTTTTTTTTTAAAAATAGAAGAAGAAATATTTAACCTCTATACTTTTCCATAGTTTAAAAATGTTGTCTAACATTGAATATTATTAAGTTGAAAGTGCATAGTTACCGAAACTTACAAAGTAATTTACAATTCTTAAATTAATAAAGCAAAACTTCCAATAGTTATACACACACACACACACACACACACACACACACTCAAAACTAATATAAACTGCAAATATATAAACAAAGATTATGATATGAGGAAGACACACCAAGTTCCAAATTGTAGTAGCAATATGACTTTCTCACAATAATAACAATATAGATAATTCAAAACATGGAACAATATCAAAATTATAATACCTAATTCCATTATCTTTTATGTTGAATCCAAACAAATAATTAATTAACCAAAAATCATAGCTTTTAATAAGAAAACAAAAAATCACATGAACCTAAATAAAAAGTATTTAAAGTGAAGAATTAAGATCAATCTATTGAGACGCAAATACCAAAAATTTCAAGAATTAAAACTTCAAAATTTATAGAATACCGAAATTCTACTTCAAAACCAAACCAAATTCTACAAATTTATATATAACATACCAAATAAAAATTTATCGTTCCCTTGGCTGGAAGACATAGGTTGCAGTTTTCATTTTTCTCTAAAAAAATAAAGATGTTTTATCTGCCATGTACAATAAAAAAAATAATTAGTAAAAATTTCAACCCAAAAACCAAATCCACGAAAACAATGTCAATATATATATAGAGATTAACCCAAATACTTAAAAGAAAATCAACTTTAAACATAACAAAAGAATAAGATAGAAAGAAACTCTCTGGCACATATCAAAACAAATAAAAAATTCGACATAAAAGATAAATTCATTAATAACAATATAAACAAATATCCACATATGTTGAATTGAAATTTTATTAATAATAACAATATAAACAATTCAACATAAAATTCATTAATCAAAGAAGAAAGTTGAATCAGATTGCTTGCATTTTTTTTTTTTTTAACGTTCCAACTGCTTAGAGAGATTAGAGTTGACCATCGATCTGATTTTTTTATGATTTTACTCTAGAATTGAGTAGAAAGCTTGCCCTGTCCTGACAGATTGTTGAACATCGATCGTCAAAATAAATCTGAGTTTTGTTAGTTTGCCCTGTCCTGACAGATTGTTGAACATCGATAGTCAAAATAAATTTGAGTTTTGTTAGTTTTGAGGTGCACTTTAGATTTAGACATTCATTACTACAAATAGCAGTTGACATAATAGAACAAAATTCAGGGGGAGATAAAGATAATGTGCCGCAAAATGATTAATGAAGGTGAGTCTTTTTTTTTTTTTTTAGTCTTATCATAATTTTTGTTTTTATATAGATTATCAACATTTAAGTTTGAGTTTTAGTTGGACTTGTTAAAGAGATAGAGTTTCACTCCTTGTTAAATTTTGATTAAATAAAAATAATTTTGTTTTAAAAAAATGATAATTACGAGTTTGAGTTTAAGTTGGACTTGTTAAAGAGATAGAATTTCACTCCCTGTTAAGTTTGAATTAAACAAAAATAATTTTATTTAAATAAAATGATAATTTTATTTAAATATTGTGCTGACGTGAAAAATTGTGAGAGTTTCAGAGGTTTCGGTTATATATAAACTAGTCGCTAACCCGTGTATTATTGAGTACAATATAATTTAATCTTGGATTATTTTACTACAACACCAAAATTGAATTTGTAAAATAAAATCATATAGCTAAAACATTTGTTAACAGCTATATTTCAGACATTTATTATTATTATTATTATTATTATTAACTTAACAGTATTTAAATATTTGATATCAACATGCTTCAAAAAAAATGTCCAGCACTGAAAACAACTTCGAAAACAAACTCAACTAAACAGTTTGATGAATAAATATATTACAATCTATAATATAAGCCAAGAAATAAACTTTGAAACCAATATCAACAAAATCCACGTAAAAGAAAACCATTTCGATCATTTAAGAATACGACTCACCAAACTCATGAAAAACACAGGATTCATTACCAAAAAAAAAAAAAAAAAAAAAAAGAAGCATCTTTAGTCTTTATAGATTTTCCCTAAGTACCCAGATATGATGACACATACTTACACAAAAATCGTTAAAGAAAGAATCAAAGAACATACACAACATGTACATACGCTATGAAAGTAAAAATAATAAAAACAAAAGAGACGTAAACACGGACAATCAAAGAAAAAATATAGGAAAAAAGAGTTAGGAATAGAAATATAAGATAAAGATGGGTTACCCTCGAAAAGAATAATCCATAGATATTCATCGAAATCTTTTAGACAATTTCTGATAATAGAAAAAATAAAACCCAAAAGTTATGATGTTAAAACTTTCAAAAGGCCAATTTTTTTTTTTTTTTTTAATTAGAAGATTCAAAGCTTCAAAAGTATTGAAATAAAACTATATATATATATATATATATAATATTACGCAATAGAGAAACACAATAGAAAGAAGGATTACACTCAAAAGAATAATCCATGATTATAGCTTTTCTACTATTGAAATTGGCTAAACAATTAAATGTATTGCAAAAAATGAACTTAAAAATTCATATGTAAATCAAACAATTAGAAGATTTTGAGCCAAGAATTTATTGAAAAAAAACAATAATTATGTGACTACACAATGAAGAAATATAATAAAATGATGGATTAGCCTTAAAAAAAAAATCAATATCTATAGGGGTTGAATTTTGAAATCTACCAAACAGTTTTAGATATTGAAAATTCAAAATACTAAAACTTTTAAAAGGTCAAAAAAAAAAATTGAAGATTTAATTAAAAGATTCGGGCCCAACAATTAAATAAACAAAACTAACAATTGAAAAACTTATAAGAAAAAGCAACAAATCTATAATTTTTATTGAACAAATCAAAAACCCTAACCTTGATGCATTGACCCAAACTTATAAGAAAAGGCAACAAATCTATAATCTTTCTTCGAATTTTGATTACAAGTTCAGTTCTTGTTGCTACAGTGTTTTTCTCTCAATTATCCGATCCCTTTCTCTCAAGGACTTCCTTCTATGTTATACTATCTTCTTTCTTTCATCTCCACCCTCCACATATAGATTAGATTGCTGGCGTTGATTCTTGTCCCATCAACACCTTTCTGAAATCTTTGGGAGTAGCTGTAAGGCTAAAAATTACTGTTCATGTATCACTTTCTCATTAATGCGGCCAGAGAGTTAGCTGCAGAGCATTCAATGCGATAATAGCAGCTTTCTCTTAGATATTTCATAGCTTTCCTTTGTCCTATGCTTTCATGATATATATCCTTATAGAATCTCCTAGAACGTTGTTTTTGAATGGCAGACCATACCTCCGGACCTCGGCTTTGCTCAGTTGAGGAGACATTCCTCCTCAGACCGCTTTCTTGGACTTTTATGACCAAACCTTACCTCTTCACTCACTAACACGGACTCCCATGACAGTGCTTACCTGTCCTCAGACTACTTGATGTCCTCGGATTGGGCATTCGGCCCAATATATACATAAAGATATATACAACTGGGCCTATCACCCCTACATATATAATTTTGAAATTATTTTTTAAAAATTATAACTATGTTTAATTATCTTAACCCAACAAAAAAGTTACTTTTACTTCTTCAAGGTGGGCTTCAAATAGTCAACTGGCTTTGGTTCTTCAATTTTACTATTTCTTTTTTCCCCAAAAATTTCTCTTTAATTTATATTCATTGAAGAATACATGTTACCGATTAAAACTATTAAAATACATATTGATAATCATAGTAAAATACCATATCAAACCCTCAAAAAAGTAAATAGCTATCATAAACTTTATCAAAAAACACATGCAATAAAATCAATGTCTTACAAAGAATTAAGAAAATAAAATACAAAAAAAAAAAAAAACCTTGAATGGAACATTGAAAAGAATGAAATATTAAAAAAAAAAAGTAACTTAAACGAAGCATCAAAAAGAAAGAAATATTAATCAACACATAAACTCAAAGTTATAAAGAATTTCATATTAAAAAAAAAAAAAGTTACAAAGAAGAAATTGAAATAACAGTTACAGAAAAAGAAATTGAGAGAATGAAGTCTAATATATGTGCAATTTTAGCAAAAAGAGTGAAGGAAATATAACAACAATTAAGTTTTTGTATTTATCTAAAAATTGATAGAGATGTATAGAACAATATTGATAAGAATAATTATAATTTTGTGTCTATCCATGAGGTGTTTTAAACCAAAAATAAAATAAAATGAAACGATTTTTTTATAAGAAAGTAAATAATAATAATAGTTTCTTATTAAAAAAATAATAACAATAATAACTCCTATTAACGTTAGACTACTAAATGACGTCTAACCTTTGTCTTTTTCTTGTTTTTTTCCTTGAGAAATCATTGAACTTAAAAACACAGAATTCATCAATAACTACTATCTAAATCCAGTTTCATCAAAGTTAATCTCTTCAAAACAAATCGTACATGGATATGGTCAAATGAAATCGCGCATAATGCTCTAACACTACGCAATAACCTCAAACACAAACTCTTTAAGAGTTGGATTTTTTTTTTCTAAATAACCAAATTCCTCAAACAATTTCATTAGTTAGCAAGGTTTTGAAACTATTTAGGAATCTAACAAATCGAGTCCAAGGAACTCGATTTTGCTCTTTGAAATCGAGCGACCAGCAGTCGATTTTCAAAAATTTTTAGTTGGAAATCGAGTGTTCTACACTCAAGTTTCATACTCAAGAGTAAAACACTTGAGTTCCATAACCCACGAACCAGACCAGAATGAAACAAAACATGACACCAAAAAGACAGCAGCAAGCAGCAACAAACCTTTGGAGAAAACGACGATGCAAGAAAAAGAACGAACTTGCAAGAAAAACAAAGAACGTAACAAACCTAGGCAGCGTAGCGGTGGTCCGATCTCAACCATTGTCTGAACTTCCATGGGAAACAACGAAGCAACAACAAACCCAGGCAACGATGGCGAAGCGGTGGCGCAGGCTCCAACAATGGCGGTGGTATGATCTCGACTTCTTCTCTCTAAACTGCCATGGCAAAGGTTGGGGTATGATTTGGTCTGGAGAAGGAAAAAAGAAGAAAGAAAGGGACCGGTTGGAACTCAAGTCTAAAAAAGTCGAGTTCCACGAAGATTTTATTCCAAAATCGAGTATTAGAGAATCGATTTGCTACAGTAAACTCGACAGTAAAAAACTCGATATGTTAGATAATAAAATAGTTCCAAACCTTAGCTAACTAATAAAATAGTTTGGCTTTTATAGTTATTTTCAAAAAAAAATCCTTAAGAGTTCTCAATTGAACTCTTGATTTCAAAAAAAAAAAAAAAAGGGAAAATCAATCAAAAGCACATGTGAGTTCTTTGCTTTTTCAATAAACATCCATGGATGATTTGATTATACTCTTGATTTAGATGGAAACGCAGCTATGTGGTTTCTTTGCTCTTTCAACAAACATTCGTAGATGATTTGATTTCACTCTTGATTCAGGTTGAAATGTATGAGACCTTTTGTGCTGATGGTTTAAAAACAAAAAGAAGAAGAACATCCGGTTAGAAGATGTTGTTTAGTATTTTAACATTGAATGGAGTACTTTTCTTTTTCAATTTTTGTATTTTGAAAGATTGATTTAAGGATGTATTAATGGATCGATGACGTGGTAACAATTTATATATATATATATATATATATAACTGAAACCTTTAAAACTCTTATAGTTTTCTACATCAGCATTTATTATTTTATTTAACATAAATTATATATATTGATAAAAAGAGCTCTTTGTATTAAATAGGTAACTATTCAAATAATAGTATGGTTACCTATTTACAATAAAATATCTTTGTATACTATTCAAAGAATAGTATACTATTTTTACAATTTGCCATACATTAGATTTCATTTATTAGTATAGTCTTTCACGTATTAAAATACGTTTTCATTAGCAGA
Organism: Lithocarpus polystachyus; assembly: GCA_033629205.1. Taxonomy (NCBI): domain Eukaryota; kingdom Viridiplantae; phylum Streptophyta; class Magnoliopsida; order Fagales; family Fagaceae; genus Lithocarpus; species Lithocarpus polystachyus. Next base: position 14,735,962 of record CM066173.1, read on the forward strand.
GAATTTGAAATTAAATAGTTATAAAATTCATCAAATAAATTTTATCTGTAATTTATATATCTATGTTGATAAAAGATAATTAATATTATCTTTATCTTAGTTTCAAAAAAAAAAAATTATATTTATCTACAACGTTGAGGTTGAGGTTGATTTGAGCTTGAATTATTCATTGTAATTGTATAAAACATCAATACTTATCCGCCCCTCTCATCCTATATAAACCCTAACTCCTCTTCTCCAAGTTAGTAAGAAAAACCCTATATAAAACCTAACTCCTCTTCTCTAAGTTAGTAAGAAAAATAACCTAGCCGCAGCCGCAGCCACAGCCACAGCCACACATCATGAGAATCCCCAATCCACGGACATGGCCATGGCTAACACTTCAGCCATGGAATACCCATGGGAGGCAATACCATACCGTACCAGCTGATACATACCGTACCGGCCTCGTACCGGTACAAGTACACCTCTATTTCGTACCGGAAAAAATATCGGCCGTACCGACCATACCGGCGAATTCCGACCGTACCGGCCATACCGGACTGAAACACAAAATGCTATTTTTTTTTTTTTTTTGTAATTGTGGCAATTTTTTAAGGGCCGGATGGTAATACTCATGTATATTATGGTCCTGAAGTAGATCCTTTTAATGGATAGGAGTAGATGATCCTATGTAGTTTGTGTTAACTTAATTATTTGTATTATTTGTTTTCTTTGTATCCAGTGAACAATTAAGTTTTTTTTTTTTTATATTGTGTTTTTTTACTTTGTATGCAATGAACAACTGAGGTAATGTTTTATTGTAAACAAGAGGCAATGTTTTATAGTAAATAGAGATTTCGTGTGTGTGTGTGTGTGTGTGTGTATATATTAAATATATAAAATAGCGGTAAACCCGAAACGGTATACCGATATTGACCGGTATCCGAAATATATCGTACCGGTGGTCAAACCGGTACAGTATTGACTTCTTTGGGAATACCATTGCCGACCGCATTGTGAATTACTACCTTAAACAGAAAAGACTGTAGCCACATCAGATGCTTTCCTTCCACATATTCATTTTGGTATTTTTTTTTTTTTTAAAGATGCTTAAGCTTGAGCCATCATCACCTTTCTCTAAAATTTTGTCTTTCGAAAGTTTTGTTTTTTTTTTTGTCTTTTAAAATTTCTTTCGTAAGTTATATGTATGGTTTCATTAATATTTCCAATCTTAAGTTGTTTTCAAGAAATTAAAGAAAAGTTTTTCTTTTAAGTAATAGCACACAAAGTGATGAAAACACGGTGAAGAACTTTTTTGTTAGAAGGTATACAAAGCGAAGAAAGTCAAATTGTTTTTTATTCAAAATTGTTTTCGAAACAGATGTTTAGCAAGTGATCTTTGCTATGCAGTCTTCTAACTCCAAAATTCAAAGTAGTGGACTTTTAGTTGTTGCTATTTTAATAGTTTATGCTCTGTTGCCAGGATTTCATTAGTGGAAATTCAATTTCATTCTAGCCAAGCTCAATAGGGTTACTGTAATGTTAGCTAATTATGTAGGGTAAGGCTTTCTTCATTCTCATCATTTCTCTTTTATGTTCATTGTTAGAACATTATGTTCAAAATTCTAAATTCCTTGATGTGAGACTAGCAATTTTTTATATGAAATTCAAGGAATCTTGGAAATTTTAAATTAACATATAAAATGTAGCCCAAACAAGATGTTTAAATTTAAATTCCACCCCATCTCTCTCTTTGTGTCATTCCTTTGGTTTTTTTTTTTTAATTTTTTTTATATAATAATAATAATGATTTTTGTTTGGTTTCTGAGAAATTGTAGGAATCAAATTATGAATAATTGTAGGTTTTTAGTTAGTATGTTTGGGATTTTAGCATCTTTATGTAGCTGTTTTATTTATTTTTTATTAATTGGTTACTATTAGTTTCACTATATATATATATATATATATATAGATATGATGGCTGCTACAATGACAAAACAATGGCACAACGGATGCAAATGGACGAAAATCTATATGGTTAAGGGTGGCTATCACAATGATAGATTTAACACCGAGTGTTTTTACAAGAAATGTACAACTTGTGTTATGTGGCAGATAACACCTACTCTTCTAAGTTTATGAAAATTTATATGTATTATTTTTGTGTAATTGCCTCTATGAAATTGTATATTTGTTGCATTAGGTTTCTGCCTTAAGATTTTTCAAGTATTGTAGTTAAGGGTTGTATATATTGTGAATTGGTACTATTAAAGTGTTGTCTAAAAAAAAAAGGAGGAACATTTAAATATTTAAATTCATATTTCAAATAGGACAAAGTTTAGTTATAAAATTGGTTGTAGCCTTAGGCTATAACCTTACTCAATATCTTTTTATTAAAGGTGAATTTTGACAAATTCACCATTGGTTGTAGCTAAACTTTGTCTTTTCAAATATACCATGGAAAGATTGAAGATATTAAGACATGTGAAATGAGTCTTTTTTTCTTTTCTTTTCTTTTCTTTTTTTTCATTTTTTGTTGTTGTTGTCTTTGGAGAATCTATCAAGAAAATTCAATATTATTATGTTCCTCCAGCAATTTGAGAACCTTTCCAAGTATGCACTTGCAAGCCTTTCCAACACATGTAAATTCATTTATACAAATGTATCTTTCGTGTATTAACTCATTTGTTTTAGTCAATAACTTTTAGATGAAATGTGTGAACCTTTATTTTGAACAAAATTATTTATTACCATTCATTTTCAAGTCATATTACCTTCAAGCAAGCCAAATATTTTTAATTTTTATTTAATTATCTCGTGCATCACACGAGTTAGCGACTAGTTTTTAAAAGAAGGCTAGGGATTTAAAGGATTCTACCCTACCTAGTAACTCTAGAAGATCTGAATCCAATAACGAAAAAATTAGACAAAGAATTTGGAATGTAATCAAATTAAAATTAACATTGAAGAATTTGGATTGTAATAAAAATTTATAGTAACTTATAGATAAATTAATAATAAAAGAATTAGATGAAAAATTTGGAGTGTAATCAAATTAAAATTTTTATCAACATAAAAATTATAGGAGAAGAAGATAAGGACAATATATATATATATATATATATATATATATTGGGCGCAGCTTACATCCAGTGCTCCAGTGCACTGGACGCATTGCGATTGTGACATGTGTCACAATTGGTGCGGCTTCAGTGCACTGGAACACTAGACATAAGCTGCACCCTATATTTTTTAAGAGATGTACTACGTCCACAATATTTTTACAACAAATCATAAGTGGTTAGTTGTTATTGATTCAAATTTGAATCTAAAACTAAGATTACTTTTTTGCCCCAACAATAACAACCAGTAACAACCTGCCACTTCAGATTTGTTGTAAAAATGTTGTGAAAATGTTATGGACATATCATTTCTCATTTTTTAAATCTATCAAAATTTCTGCAATTTAGTAAAACCACTTAGCGCAACCACAACTTCTATACCCAACTTTTATTATAATCGTCCTCGACACAGCCCGAGGAGATCAGGTCTTATATATTTCTTTCAAGTTTGATTACAAAGTCTGTTCTTGATGGCTACAGTGTTTTTTTCTTTCTTCTCCATCCTCTTTTTCTTTAGGTCTCCCCTCCATTTTATACTCTCTTCCCCTCTTATCTTTGCCCTCCATGTGCAAGCTAGATGGTTGATGCTGATACTTGTCCCATCAGCCCCTTCCTAAAGTCTTTGTGTAGTAGCTGTAAGGTTGAAAATCACTGTTCAGGTATCACTTCCACATTAATGCGGCTTAAAAGTAAGCTGCAAAGCATTTAATGCAACGGTAGCAGCTTTTTCCTTTGATATTTTAGGACTCTCCCCTGCCATACGTTTCTGCAATGCTTATCCGTACCCACAGAACTTTCTAGAACGTTCCCCTAAATGGCAGACCACCTACCCAAACCTCGGCTTTGGTTAGCCAAGATGGCATTCATCCTCGGCACTCCCTCCTGAGCCATTATGACCAAGACTAACTTCTTTAGCTACTAACATGGACTCCCTTGCTAGAGTTTACCCATCCTCGAATGACTCCTAGTCCTCGACTTGGGCCTGAGGCCCAATATATACATGGATAATGAGCTCCTTGACCCAATGCTCCTACATAAATATAGATTATAAAAAATGAGAGTTTACCCATCCTCGGACGACTCGTAGTCCTTGGCTTGGGGATGACGCCTAATATACACATGGATAATGAGCTCTTCGGCCCAATGCTCCTACATAAATATAGATTATAAAAAATGAAAAATTATTTTAATCAAAATTGAATGTAAAAAAAGGGGGTCTATTTATGAAATACTCTACTAATTAAGTAGCGAGAAACTTGAAACTCTAAATTAATTATCCTAATTCATAATATATGTAGTGTGCTTGAATAAAATATATTATACATCATTAGGTAACCACCACAACATGTGTGTATTTCTCTCTCTCTCTCTCTCTCTCTCTCTCTATATATATATATATATATATGAGAATTATTTATCAAAAAAGAATTTCATGATTTAGAAAGTAAGCCGATATATGAATCTACCTTTCCTAAAAGAGTTTAAAATTTTGTCCTTCCAAATTCATTAAATGCAAATTCTAGGTTTCTAGCTCATAATAAGAGTAAGACAATATAAAGTATAGAAAGCAAAAAAGGTCCTATAAACAATATAAAACACAATATATATGTATACACGTACCAAAGACATACACTCATAGAAAATAACATTTATAGATTTACCTAAAGGCTCTATTTATTATTATCATTGAATTTATTACTCCTTACTCTGAATTAGAATGCAGCTTTGTGAAAAGAAAATGGAAAAGAAATACATACCTTTGTAGCTAAAGGAAGAGGCGTTTCCTTGGGGATTCGGGGATTCACAATCAGGTGTGATTTTTATTCCATGAAGAAGAAGATATATCACAAAAGAAGAAGATAAGAATAAAGAAAAACCTATTACATATAGAACACTATTAATGTAATTACATATTTTTTTCTTGATTAAATTATATTTCTGGTAGTAGTGTTATATATTTGTGGTAGTAGTGTTACATAATTATCTCTAAAAAAATTTCAAATCCATAATTAAGCTTTTGTATTTATCTAAAAAATTAATAAAAAATAGAGAAAAAGTTGATAAGAATAACTATATAATTTTTTTTTGAGAAAGTTGATGAAAATAATTAGGTTGTACGTGTTGTTTCTATCTAAAAAAATTACTGCAATTTTTTAGTTGATAGAGTTTAACTTAAACTCAAACTTATGTCTTCTCTCATATTGTAAGTTTAATTTTTATTTTTATTTTTATGTAGTTTTTTAAGGGGTTTCTTTTAATGTAGTTTAGGTCCTTTAAGATAGTAAAAAAACTATCCTATAAAAATGAACTATATTTATACACGTGAAAAGAGGGGAAAAATTTTATATCTATTATTTGGATTGTAATCAAATTAAGATTTTTATCAACTTAGAAATTATAAGAGAAGAAAAATTATACATATATATTTTCTAAATCTAAAAATCTAAAAAAAAATTTGCAATATAGTGAATCAAAATTTATATGTAAATAGTTTTTTTTATTAATTTACTTAAAATTAGATAATATAATAAATAATTAAATATTTTACTTTTAAGTTATATAATAAATTCATATTGTGTGAAACTAAGGTATTATGAAATGCATATATATAAATATATATATAAAAGTAGTAACTTATTAAAATAGTGCAATAAATTGTTTGTGTTAAGAATGTATAAGATGATTTATTCTTTTTTATTATTATTATTTTTTGTCAATATCATGAAACAAAATTTGTATGCTTTTCTTCAAACTTACATGGATTTGAATTTGTCACTTATTTTTTTGCAAAATTTGTCATTAATTAATATATATATATATATTAGCTTTTTTTGGGTTACTTTATCCTCTCTTTTTTTTGGACCTAAATTAGATTTTTTTTTAATTAAGTTTACGTTAATGTTAATACATATTAGCTATCATTTGATACTTAATCCACACACAAAAAACAACAATTAACGTTTAAATTAGGCTAATAGTAAAATTGTTACTTTATAAAAAAATTGATACAATACTTATTGTTACTTTATCCAAATAAGTCGATAAGAACATATAAAATAAGAGTCTTACTTAAACTTAAACTTAAACTTAAACTTGTTTTCTAAATGGATTAGATGAAGAATTTGGATTGTAATCAAATTAAAAATTTTATTAACTTAGAAATTATTAGAGAAGAAAAATTATATCTATTTTTTAAAAATCTAAAAACATTTTTGCAATTAAAGATAGAGCGTGTAGTGTAGTAATTTAAAAAAAAAAATTGTTGCTTTTTTTATAATACATTACACGTAAAAAATAAGGATTAGATGAAGAATTTGAATTGTAATCAAATTAAGATTAAATAAGGATTAGATGGATTATATGAAGAATTTGGATTATAATCAAATTAAGATTTTTATCAACTTAGAGGTTATAAAAGATGAAAAATTATATTATATGTATTTTTTTAAATTTAAAAATATAAAAAAATCTAATAAACTTATAAAATATATATTTCATCTGATAAAAAATAACAAAATAAATATTTATTATAATAACAAAATAAATATTTATTATAATAACAAAATAAATAAATTGTATTGGTATAGTAACTATCAAATATAAAATGATAACATCTAAATAAAAAACTTATTATTAATTTTGTAACATACCAATTGTGCTCTAATGAGAATTTTGTATCTTTGTGAGATTGTTGAGTATCTCTTTGTAGACTATATTTATTCTTGCTCTTGTTATGAACAATTTATCAAGACATGCTTAGTAATAAGCTAAAAAGAATATTGTTCTCTAAATCAAAATTGAGATGACGAAAGCAACATATTACCATTGGAACCCATGTCATAAAACACAAAATAATTTAAAAAATCATGTCTAAGCATATTTAATGATTGATTTTCAAACTATAATAATATAAATTGGATAAACTTTAAAAATTAGGTTAAATAAAAGACAAAAAATACACAAAACCTATTCAATTTAATGAAAAATAAAATAGAGAAAACAAATACATACCTGCAAGGTTGTAGGTAGAAGAATAGAGAAAAAGAACCGTATAGTAAGTATTCATTATGAATTATTTGATATATATACATCTCACATTGAAAAGTTGATATGAACAAAAAATCTAATGTTAGTCTAATTTGTGGAAGTGTAAAGCAGAAGTAAATCTTAAAAAAAGTAAAGTGTGAATAGTATAATGGCTTTACCAAATTGCAACAATTTTTTCTAAACATAACTCATTTTCACGTTAGCCACAAAATTGTAGATATGGTCAGATTGTATAATGCTTATCTAAATAGTTATTGAGCACAAAATATAACAATAACAATAACAATAATAATAATAAAATAATAATAATAATTATTATTATTATAATAAGAAAAACAAAAACGAAAACGTATCAAGTCGGTTAATGTTTTCTCAAAAAAAAAATCATAGTTCTCTTCTCCCATGAATGTTGAGTATGTGTAAGTGAAGTAAGTTTATGGCTATCCATAAAAGAAATAGTGAATTTGTGGAAAATCTAAAATTTAACAATAATATAATTTATGTAAAATTTTATTATTTAAATTTAAACAGATTTAAATTTTATTCAAATTAAGGGATAAAATTTAAAAATAGTATAATTATGTAAAACTTTATCATTTAAATTTTAACAAATTTAAATTGTATTCAAATTAAAAGTATTTTATAAATTTTTTTAAAACAATTCACGTTCTCCCCCTTCGAATTATATCTACGTGTAGAAATATAATTTGAATAAAAAAAATAAGGATTAGTTGAAGATTTTGAAATGTAATCAAACTGATATTTTTTATTAACTTAAAAATTATAATAAAAAAAGATTAAATGAAGAATTTGGATTGTGATTAAATTAATATTTTTTATCAATTTAGAAATTACAAGAGTAGAAGATAAGAACAAAAAAAAAATTATATGTATTTTTAATTGTGCAATTTTGTTTTGGGTTTTAAGTAATTTTTGGAAAAATTTCCTTACGCCGTATCCGCATCCGTATGGATCAAGAACTAGGGCTGTGCTCGGTTCGGTTTCGGTCGGTTTGTATGGGTATGGCCAACCGAAACCGAATATTTCGGTTTGTGAAATTCTCAACCGAACCGACCGAAATGGCTGGAAATCAATCGGTTTCGGTGTATTTCGGTTTCAGTCCGTTTCGGTCGGTTTTCGGTTTTCCAAAGAGAGCTCTTTCAAACGATAAAGCAAAAACCAAAGCATAAAAATCACACCCAAAATCGATAAAAACCACAAGCTCAAAACTTTTCACACAGATTACTCTAAAGCAAATCACCGTTCACTTGAAAAAACAAATCACAGTATAAACAAAACAAAACAAACACAACCTAAAGTGTAAAAAAACCTCACAGATTATATGAGAATCTGAGACATACAAAAGATAAGGGAAGTAGATCTGTTACATTTTGCTCCGTGGGTCTTCATCAATCTGAAGCGAAGAGAAGAAACTCGGAGAGAGAGAGAGAGTCAGAGAGACTGAAGAATTTGAGTGAGAAAGCTTCTTCTTCCATTTTTCTCTGTGTGTGTCAAACAATTGCACCAATGATGCCAAGGAAAATAGAGAGAGAGAGAGGTACACAGAAACAGAGAAAAAATTGAGAGAAAATGATGGGGAAGGGGGCGGCTGAAGAAAAGAAAAGGGAAGAATAAAATACGGGTATTTACGTATTTTACCATGCTCTAGGGTTTTAAAAAATTAAATAGCTAAAAAAGAACCCACCTCCCACGCGAAGCCTCGAACCTGGGATCAGCTTGCCAAACCACAAGGAGCATACCACCAAGCCACTGTTCAGTTACCTTTTAAAGTTACATAAATATATATATATATATATATCGGTCGGTTCGGTCGGTTTCGGGGTGAAAAAATTCAACACCGAAACCGAAAATTTCGGTTTTTAAAAAATAAAACCAAAACCGAACCAAACCGAAACCGAACCGAAATTTTGGCAACGGTTCGGTCGGTTTTGGGCGGTTTGTTCGGTTCCTCGATTTTTTGCACACCCCTATCAAGAACCCTTGCTAAAGTTTCGAAAATGGGAGTAGTCTGAATTTGATAGCTCAGTTATGACACGTAACATGTTCATGACGTGATAGTTACTAAATATCAATGAATGAAAACCATTAAATTGTGTCTTAAAAAGTCGAAGTTTTATTTATGTTAGGGGTGGCAAAATTGGACACGACCCGCGAACCCGACACGACACGACACGAAATTAGCAGGTTATGGGTTGAGGCTTAATGGGTTCGTGTCATATTCGGGTTGACACGACAGACCCGTTTGATAAACGGGTTGGGTTAGGGTTCAACCTATGGAACCCGTTTAACCCGTCTGACCCGTTTAATTAAATAAAATTTTACCAATATACCATTCAAACCCTAGCTATATAAACTTATTAGTTGTTGTAGTTTATCTTCTTTGACATATTGTGATTGATTATTTATGATATTGAGATATGCTTTAGTTTTGAATGATTATTTGTGATGCAGTTACTCATTAATTTTGAATTTTATATTTAAAATATTTATTTGTTTGTTTTTTCATAAATATTTTTCTTTATTTTGATAAAATTAGATAAACAGGTCGACACGACTGACCCGTTTAATAAATGGGTCGTGTTAGGGTTGAGGAATCTTGACTCGTTTAATAAACAGGTCGGGTTAGGGTTGACCCATATAGTCGGATACATATGAGTTGACACGACACGAACCCGACACGCGAACACGAATTGCCACCCCTAATTTATGTTGCTACCACTGTAGCGCTCGGGTGGTTCCACGTTTTGAAGTAAATATAAAATATATTTTGGGTAAAAAATTTATATGTAAAATATTTTTAGTAAAACATTTTAGTAGAATATTTTTAGGGGTTAGTATGATAAATAAAATTTTTCAAATCAACCACCAAAATCAGTAGTTTAGCCGCTGGAGCCATTGACTGGACCACTGAAATGGTGACACTGACGACTAAACCGCTAACATAGGTAGTCAGAATAGTGGCTTCAGTTTTCGAACATTTGGCATCGATCGCCAAAACAATGTCTTTGGTGACAAGACAGCCAGCATTGGTCATTAGAGTAGCAGCTTTGGTCACTAAAATGAACAAAATTGGTTTCTGGAGCAGCAGCTGGCCACTGGCCCACCAACACCGGTCATTGAAATCACGGTTTTAGTTACGAAATTGCTTGCATTGACTACCCAAACCATAAGACTGATGACCTAACCACCTAAAATAGGGTGAGAGAGAGGTAACTTTGTGTTTTTTTAAAATATTTTACTAAAATTTTAAAGGCGAAATGTTTTACATATTTTTATAAACGACTTAGAGTCAACAAAAAACATTTTACAAGTTTTTACCACATTTTACCGGTAAACAAATATCTGAAAATAAGAAAATAATTTTCATAAAAAATTTTATTTCAAAACAAACAAAACGTTAAGTGAATTAAGAACAATAAACACATGTGCGAGTTTTTTATTTTAGTTTTTTTTTAATTTATAAAAAATAAAATAAAAGTCAAGCTTTGTTTTTTTTAAAAATACTATTTAACAGCACCAGCTTTTTGTATGAAAAATTACTACCCTTAATAACTAAATACTTGATTTGAGGATATGATTAAATCCTAATTGGATTACAAGTTTGACCACATTTTACTTGTAAACGAATATCTGAAAATAAGAAAACAATTTTCATAAAATATTTTACTTCAAAACAAACAAAACATAAAGTGAATTGAGAACAATGAACACATGTGCGAGTCCTTTATCTTATTTTTTTTAATTTATAAAAAATAAAATAAAAGTCAAGCTTTATCTTATTTTAAAAGTACTATTCAACAACACCAACTTTTTGTATGAAAAATTATTAATCTTAATGATAGAATACCAAATTTGAGGATATGATTAAATCCTAATTGGATTATAAGTTTGACCACATTTTACTCGTAAACAAATATTTGAAAATAGGAATATAATTTTCATAAAATATTTTACTTCAAAACAAACAAAACGTTAAGTGAATTGAGAACAATAAACACATGTGTAAGTCCTTTATTTTAGTTTTTTTTTTAATTTATATAAAATAAAATAAAAGTCAAGCTTTGTCTTTTTTAACAATACTATTCAACAGCATCAGCTTTTGGTATGGAAAATTATTACCCTTAATGACAGAATACCAGATTTGAGGATATGATTAAATCCTAATTGGATTTTTTTATTTTTTTTATTGGGTGAAGTTGATAGAAGGGCAATTAACTTAACTTGAGCTAACTAAATTAGATCAGATGCATCTGAATTGTTGACTTGGTTATAGGCCTCAATGTGCTTAGAAACATGAAATGGACTCTTTACTTACCCAAAATAAAATAAAGAGTCATGCAAGGATGTTTGTTTGTGTACGTGCGTGTGTGGTCAATCTAAACCCTCAGAGAACAACACACTTTTTTTTAACCGCAAGAGCCTGAAGGCCCATAATCTTGCTAGTGCAGGTTTCATCTATCTGATTTATTTAATTACAAAATCAAGCCCTGATTATTCCAATGAAAAAAAATTCTAGATACCAAGGGAATTTTATTAAAAAAATTAAAGATGCCATGGGAGCTTGTGGAACATGGTATTGCCAGAAAATCTCCACACACCGGCTTAACAGCAAACATAAAATAAATGGAAAATTCGCTTTCATGCAGTACTGTAGCTAACTTTCCTCTTGTTTTTTCTTTTTTTTTTTCAGTGCTAAATCCACGTATGCAAATAGTTTTATTGACGATATTTGGATGGTAAGTTCAATAGACTTGAAGGACTCACCGTAAACGTAAAAGTTTCAAGTTTCACCGATCATATTGTTAATCTATAGAATTTCTGCAATATCTAATAAATAGGAAAAAGAATAATTTGGCCAAAAAGTTGGGACAATACTTTCTTTTCTTTATTAAAAAAAAATAAAATAAGAGTTATCCATCTGTGTGATGAAGTTCTTTAGTGAGGGAGTTCTACATAATTATTTAATTAGTCAATTCTAAGAATTGACGACCGCATTGGTAATATATTCATTGTAACCAAAATCTGGACTAGGTTTCTCTTCATTCAGAAAAGTATAGCATAGGTAATTTTTTTAATCAAGTCACAACGTGATGGCATGTGCTCTAGACTACTCAACCGTGTATCTATAAAATAAAAGGTTTGGTAATATTTTAACCAATTAACCTTAGGTAACAAACTAAAATATTATAATTATTCAATTGCTTTCTTCATTTTTTTTTGCTTTCCCTCTTTTCAGTTTCTTTGCCATTTCAAAACTTTGAAGCACGTTCAAGGCACTTGAGACATTTGCTGTCATCCAAAAAGGAACCTCCACTCTATCTCTATTGGTGGTTGTTATTGTCATTAGATTAAAAATTTAACCATGATATCCACAATATGAATAAACAATTTACATTGCAAGAGGATAACCATCATTAACCATAATTAACTTCAACCCCTGAAGCAAGAAATTTGCTGGGAATGGGATATTCAAATTGATAATCTTATTCTTTGATATCTACAGTTCGCAATTGGATAAGCGGTATTTATTTTATTTAATTTTTAAGGACCAGCGCCTCTTGCACTGTTCATGTCCGTGCAAACAGGCAAACGTAAAATACTTTCAACGTGAACAATAATTTTTTTATTATTTTCAGCAAAATAAGCAATATCCAACAGTAAACATTGAAATTAATTTTTTCTCTTGCGCTTGGTCTAGAACAGGATTTGGCACCTTCAAATAGGACCAACATGATCCTATATATATATATGCAGTCGGCTTTTTTTTTTCCTCTGGTTGGTGAACCATTTCTGAAAAAATTGACATTAACAAAACCATTGGAGAAATGAGTTCTGAATGTCTAAAACAACTTTGAAATCACAATACATCACTCCAAAGAACAGACCCTGGTGTAGATATTACATCAAACTATTCTACATGGCACAAAGCCTACACTCAGCTAACTAATATAAATACTACCTAAAAAAGAAAGGGGGGCTGAAATTCCTGATGGGAAACAACATTCCGGTACTAACATATAGTCCAAATGTTTACAGACCAAACAAAGATCCAACTAATGGAGTTTGATTACCAATGGTGGTCAGGAACAAACCTCATATTGCACAACAATGCGAAGTCGTATTATATTACCCTCCAGGCAAAGATACATTAATGTCAGTAGGCTTATTTCTTGAGTCTGGTGGCATTGAAGACCAATTATCTCCACGGAATGACGTGGAAGATGAGAGTTTAGGGTCTGCACTAGATATAGGAACAGCTGCAGTTGGTGTGGCAGTTGTTACATAGTCATGTTTCTGTTTCTTAGGCTTCTGCTCATGCTGGTTCCCTGACAGAAAACTGCCTACTACAATCTGATTTATACCAACAAAAAGAAAAAACATCAGAATGTCTCCTCAATGCTTTGACTAACTAATCTGTAACAATCATCAGTTTTTACAAGGAGATCCTGCCGAAATGGTTCTGTAGTGCATCATGCTTCCCAGAAGTTTGGAATGTACTCTATTTTCTCATTTCTATTTTGTACCAATTAAATAAGAGAAGAATGATAATCTGTAAAGATAAAAGACATGCCTGCACAGGACTTGCAGCTACTAATAGACCAGCAACTCCACCACCTACTACACGTCCATCTGGACTAGCTAATGAGACACTCATCCCACCAGATCTGCTCCTTGTTCCTCCACTATCAGTTGGCATGAATGATCCAGATAATGACAATATCTCAAAACGACCCTGTAAGAACAGCGGAAGATAGTTTAACATAATAAAAAAAATTCAATACTTTCAGAAATTGGAATATACATAATAGTAGGATATAATGAGAAAATGGCTGATGAGATGTTCAACAAAGCCAATGATGTCATAATAAATCAACAAGGCTGAAAACTGTACTCCTAGGACAGGGCTTATTACAACTAACTGGCAGACAAAACCAGCTGATCTAATGATGAGACTATAACTAATATACAATATAAATGAAATCCCCCTCCCCCCCCCCCCCCCCCCCTCCCCCCTCATAAAGCAGTCAACATTGCTGAACATAAATCAATAACCAGAAAGGGAAAGCTAGGGGAGCTGAATTTTCTCTGGGCAGATTTTTAGCAAGGCCTACAGGGTAGCGATGACCAGTTTTTATATTTTAAAATTATGCATAAAAGATGAACTTATGTATCAAATAATAAACATCTGATTTGCAAAACTTGGCATGTGTATTAAAAATATAGAAAACATAGAATCCAACTGAGATATTTTCAAAATATTAATTCAATCAAAAGTATTAGGTGGTGTAACATTGCTTACATCAAGTTTAACTTGATCTTGACCCGCTTACTATAAACTGGAGCCTCAGAGGGCTAGTCATATTTTTGTGCTTTAAAAATGATAATAATAATAATAATAATAATAATAATAATAATAATAATAATAATAATAATAAGGTGGAAGCCACCTCACTTGAGTCTATTCCTTATGCAAGTGTAGGCAAGTTTCATCCGAAGTTCCACAACATTATAATCAGAAATTATTTTCAACTACATTATGAAACCTTAAAATTTTTAGCATAACATTCAGGCAATAACCGGCAACCCACTAGGACTATTTGAATGAATGTTAGGCAGGTAAGGAAAAACAGATGCTTTCAGTAACACAACAGTGTGCGTAAAATACGTCTATTAAATACAAACTTTAACAGTGAAAAAAGAAAGCCAAACATACAACTGTTAAAGCAACACATTATCTGAAACACTTCAACAGTGTCATCAAACAGAACAAAGTTATCAATGCTCATCTTTAAAGAGGGATAATATGCTTACCTCATATGTCAATGTACCCCCAGAAGAATCAGGCTGACGGAGAGTAACACTCGATATCACACCATTTGCAGAGAGAATGCATATAGCTCGAGGTCCTTGCTGAGAAAAGGATATGATCTTCATTGTAACATCCTAAAACAACAAAGAAGAACATCACCCTTATGATAAAAACCAATTTACTTGCTTGCTTGAATGAGTCATCAAAAGTAAGAAGCATACAGATAGCAATCATGCTAAAGTAGTACTACAAAATATGATTTTCATTTTCTACAATTCTACAAGGATGTGTATGATACAGGTGAATCGGAATGGATTTGGAGCTGTATATAAAATGCGAACTTAATTGCAGAGGACATTATCTCTCTAAAGCCAGTATAACTTATAATATTAGATTGAAATGATTATACTCTGTTTAAAAGCTTACTTTGGCCCACTATGATCCCAGGGGATGCAGTTAACATAAAGGCATAATGGCAAAGTTTGGTGGCCATTGAAGTTTTTGAGGTCCCCAACGATGTAGTCAAATACAAAAGTCCACATGTATGCAACTTTGACCATCTAATTCCCATTGATTTAAAGGGTTCCAGAAGTTTAACAGTTTCCACACTGAGCCAAAATTAGAAAATCAACCAGATTTGACCTTTTTAGAAGGAGGAAGAGTAAAGTTCAGCAGGATTCTTTTCCTAATTACAAAAACTTGTTTTTATGTGTTTTCTGCTTTAATGTACTCATCAACATACATGACATATAATGAACAAAGAAGCCAACGTTTCTGGTGAGGGTGAGGGCCGATTAGTCAGCTAGCAGACAAATCCCAGTCCAGCTGGAGTGCCCTGGTTCAATCCCCCACAAGACACCCTCACTTACCTGATACTTGTGGTTTGCAAGCAATTGCAGGTATCTAGGGTTTACTCTCTAAGGGTGGGGCCTTTTGGGCCCTGCCTTGGTGAGGTTCCACATCATCACAAAAAAAAAAATAGAAGAAGAAGAAGAAGATGAAAAAGCTGAGGTCTACTAAAATACATTATTGCATTTACAATGCATAGAGATTACACGACATTTATAGCTAAGACATGCGATGGGAAGATAATATAAGGAATTGGCAATACAAGGAAATTAATGCCTGTCATTATACCTAATTATGATTTCTTTTCTAAACCTCAATCCACTCAGAAGTAGAAAGCACAGATATTTTTAATTAAATGAAACAGAAACCAAATTTGCACAAGTAATTTATATGTTAAGACATAATAATCCCAAGGAGAAAAGGATCCCTGTGTAATACAATAAATAAACATGTCACAAAGCAAAGGATTTAGTCCAATTCTATCTTCATTCAAAGGCCAAAGGGGATCCACTAGGCTTTCCTCTCCTACATTGAAATTTAACTTGTTACAGTCTATAGTAAAAATCAGAGTAAGGACCAAAAATTTGAAACCTAAGATTGTCATCCATATAATTCCCAGGCCAACCAAACTTCAAATAATGAAATTTCTTGCAGTACATGTCATACATTTAAAAGACACCTGTTACTTTCAACAATTACCTCGCCAGAATTAACAGTGATGATATGCGGTGTAAAATTGGCACCAACAGAGCACGCAACCCATTCACCTACAGAAGACTCTTAAAATATCAGTGAACATAATAAGGACCTCTTAGCAAAATATTTGTAATTTACAAGCTAAACATGTAACATGTTCCCATTTTTTATTTTTCTAAGAGTTAATAATTAAAAAAAAAAATAACAATCTCATAGTTTCTCTTATAGAACTGCCATCTTCCATATTTAACAAATCATGCAAAGACTAGGAGTACAGGGCTAAATCATTCTTTTACAAAAAACAAAATATGGCTTCATCACTGACCATATACAAAGGGTTATATCATTCTCTTACAGCAAAACAACTATGATTTCATCACTGATCATATTTAATTGATAAAATATTAATTTTTTTTCATTAGGTACTCATGCAATGCATACCACTAACACACTCAAAAGAAATTAAAAATACAAAAATGAACATTATTTAAAATTTTGCATCTTGTTACAGAATATTTTTTTTCACTGGTACTACATTGCATAAGGATAAAGGAGTAAAAAAGACCAGAGTACTCAGATCAGAGAGTCAAATTCTGAGAAATGACTGATCTCAGTGTAGAGCTTCAAAATAACCTCTTCTTTTGCTGCAAATAATTCATCAAGTGAAATTCATCACTTGAACAGGATTCTATTAAGTTTGTCCTCATAAATGTACTCTTAACACTTCATTATTTTCCTATTCAATTTCAAATCCAATTTTCAGTAAATGTTTCAGTATCAGGAATCTCTGTGGTAATTGGCATGACAATTGAAGTCTGCTGGACAAAAGACCCAGTCATGCTGGGTGGTAAAAACAATATCTTCCTATGTCAATATTAAGAGGTGAAAGTTGTTTGCAATTACTTTCGAATAGCATTAGTAGATTTTGTTATCCAGCTATGATAAGCTGTTTGAAATGTTGTTTTTTATTTTTATTTTTTAATTTTAGAATCGTTTGAAATAGTTGTTTAAATCCAAGAATCCAATGCATCTAAGCAAGAATTTAAAAAATAAATTAAGCCTCTAGATGAACTGAAAACTAGCAAACTTCTTTCTTTTTCCTATAAATCAATCTCTTGCTTTTGGTAAGGGGAACAGGAAAGGGAAAAACTTAAGTTCAATTCCTTAGGTGTTCTACTTTAGGTTCTCCAATTAAATTCAACTACATGGTTACATTGACCAATGCATTGTAGACAATGTTATTTTTCCCAAGGACAATTAAATTCAACCACGTGACTCATGGGTCAATGCATCCACACGGTTGACTTTAATTGGGAACTTAAAGTACAACACGTAAGAAACTATACCTAAGTTTTTACCAATAGGAAATAAGTCAAAAAAAAAATGATAGAATCCGAAAAAGGAAAGAAGTAAAAATGATCTTAACAAAACCAAAGTTATCTTGTAATTCTCCAATCCACCTTAAAATCCACAGACAACCCAACACTGGTTCAATATAGAACTTTCCTAATACTTGTTGTTAATTTGGGGAAAGAGTAATCAAAACTTAAGTATTTTGTTCTCCTATAATGATTGATAGCTTGGAATCTAAATCTCCATCAGCACAAATGAAGTCAACAGGATAAGATACTAATGAAAATCTTTATAAGCATTGATGTCTGTCCTGGTAGATATTCCTATAGAAAGATAAAAAGGCATCTTGAAGAAGTACCTAGTACCCTGAAGTCTGACCAGACATAAGAGGAGCAGGGTAAGAGAAAGGCAAAAACTAAAAGCTCCAATGTACATTCAGATTCCTGACTCACTTGGTAGACAGAATCAAATGAACAAAAGAGTAAAAAATAGTAAAAAGACCTGGAGTTACTTCAACTATATTCCAAGCAACCAACAACGTAGAGCAGAAAGAAACTAAATATCTACAGAACGTGGAAACAACAACTTGTATCTTCTTTTTCACCAGTAGATCATGTCAGCAAGTTGAAGACAGACAGGTTTCAAGTCCAAAGTGGCAAAGTCTGTTCACTATCAGTTGCAGACTTTTTAGCAGGTACTCCGCAAATTGGCACATTCCACAAATTTTTCTTCCTATAAAAAGGTGAGAAGTGCCAAATGACAAGCAGACTAAGAAGATTCCATCATTCCCATACCAACCCACAAGACTCACTCATCTTTTCAGAACTACTACATACATCAAGATCTCAGTTAAGGGCATCTAATCAGAGGTCCCACACCTACCCAACAAGAATCCCCTAAACCCCAAATCACCCCCATAAAACCAAACCAAAACTCACATGCAAAACACAAATAAACACCCCAAAAAAAAAAAAAAAAATCTTTAACCATAAAACATGCATACAAGTCGCAAAACATTAAAAATTTTCAAAGGGTATGTGTCTATGTCAGCAACAAACATTTTTTTTTAAAGTATGTCACCACCATTACCTAAATTCTCAACCTCAAACTTGGCCTTGTTCACTGAGCCCGCCGGCTTCACTTTCCCGCGCTTCTCCGACGAGAAATCTATCACCGGCGGCGGCGCCGACGACGATATCGGCTTCGGCGACAGTGCCATCGTTACACTCCCATCCAGACCATACTTCCTTGGCCGACCTCTCTTCTTCTTCGCCGGCGCCGCCATACCCGGCGGTGCCGCAACTACCGGAGCCGGAGCCGCCGCAGCCGCCGCCGGAGGAGCCGCCGATCCAGCGGCTTCGGACCTCGGAGCTACATGATAGTCCGACGGAGCATCTGATCCCACTACTGTAACACCACTACTTGCTTCCATAGCTAAACCCCACAAAAAAATTTATTCTATGAGCTTAATATCAAAAACCCATTTTTATTCTTAATTTAAATCACCAAAAAAACAAGTTCTATAATTTTTGAAAAAAAAGTTTAAAACCCACAAAAGAAGTAAAATTCGAACTTCAAAGTTCAAACACAAAACCCAGAAAATAAATTTTGCAAAAAAAAAAAAAGTGAAAAAAATATTTGAGTTTTGAGAGCTAGTGAAACTGCTTTTCCAAGTGTTAAAACTAGAAGAAGAACTCAAAGAAAAGGTATTTCACTGAGCTTTTTTATCTGCAAAACTTAAGACAGTTGCAGAGCTCAGCTCAAACAGAGCTGGAAGTGTGATGATCTAAATTTTAATTTTTTCGAAAAATAATGTTTTTATTTTTCAGGAAAATAGAGTGAGATTGAGAAGAAAAATAAAAATAAAAAGAGTGGATTTTTGTGCTCTGTGATTTGAAAGGAAAATTGGTGAGATAATAAGAAACCTTGTTTTTGTTGTTTTTGCTAATTGGGTGTCTAACTTTCATAAAGACTGTCCGAATTGAGATTAATAAAATGGAAAAAGAAAATGTTTTGAATAATGGGCAATAATGAATTTTTTTGTGATGATTTAATATTTTATCATAAAAATATGACATTTCGGTTTTGGTTGGAATCTGGTAGAGATATATAATATAAAATTAAATTGAAAGTGGGTAGAAGATTATTATCTTTATTTTTTGTTTTTTTTCCTTTTCATCTTTTAAATTCTTTTTTTTTTTTTTTTTGTACAAGTGGGCAAAGTGAAATGATAGTAATTATTATCATCATCAAGTATTTTGATTAATATAATATTGTGTCTTTTTTTATACTATTAAATATTATATCATTTAGGTGAACGAAAAGTAAAATTTGGTTGCCAAGAATTGAAGAAATTGTTTAGTAAGGGAAACAATTGTCTAAGGCAAGCATCCCCTTTTTTTGGGGCTTTGTGACAAGCATTAGCTTGTAACAACCAATACTGATAAAATGCATGAGCAAAATCATAAATTTTAAAAGCAAATTAAAGCCTTATAGTCAACATTTTTGCTTTTTTCCCCTTTAAACAGTATATTCCTTCTTCTTTTTCTATGGATTTATAAAAAATATCTTCTTCATTTACAATGAAAAGTTAAGGGGAGAGTAGAATACAAGTTACTCCAGTCTAGGGAAAGAAAAAAAAAATTATGAGAAAAGTGAACCACAACAGAAAGAAACAAAACACAGTAGTGCAATCTTTTGCTTAAGCAAAACGTATATAATTTTCTGTTTCAGCCTTCATTGCCAAAATGCTGACTTTGGTAAACCACATTTGACTAGCAAATTGACCAGAAATAAGTTATTCAAATTCACAGACATTGATAATTCTGCCCACCCATAACTTGTGAATGTAGCTTCCGCCTAAAATATTAATGAGATTTCTTATTTCTTGTGTCACAACTCACAAAGTGTTTGTAGTTTGTCCAGTAATATATGCATGGTAAGTGAACAAATATTATTTTGATTCAATTACTATAAGAAAAAATAGGTTGAACTCACGTTTTTGGCTTAATATTGCATTTTTTTTAAGTTTATTTGCGTTATCAGGGCCGGCTCAATGGTATAAGCCATTGATGCAGTCGCCTAAGGCCCCAAGTGAAAAAAAAGGCCCCTAAATTTTAACCAATAGTATTAATTAAGTCAAAATATTAATCAATAACTAAAATAATATTTTCTTATCAAATGAAAAAAAAATAAAAAAGAGAAAGAAATTCTATGTCCACAATATTTTTCACAACATTTTTACAAAAAATCTTAATAGCAGATTGTTAAAAGTTGTTATTGACAGCAAAAAAATAATTTTAGTGGTAGGTTCTACTAGAAAACAAGAAGCAATTTAACATGCAAGATTTGTCATGAAAAATATTTTGAATATAGCACTTCTAAAAGAAAAAAGAACAGGAAGAAAGTAATTCACAAAAAAATTTATAACATTTTTCACAATAGTCAAGTTAGTAAACTTTTACTAGTTTTAAACTAGATTCAGCACTGACATCATTCTTTTACTCATTACTATCAATTTGCCACATCAAAAAATGTAAAGAGTTTTGTCAATTTTTTTTGTGTTTATAAACTTTTTAAAAAAAAAAATTCTACGTGGTTCATGTTGATTAATAGTAATTTTATATGAAACAAGATAACTAATTTTTGCCTTAGACCCCCAAATGTATCAAGCCGCCCCTGTGCGTTATGTATACTGTTTGAAGTTATTTAAGAAAACGAGAAAAGAGAATGAATTTTGGCAACCGTATTATCGAAATTCAATCAAAAGTATAAGAGAAAGAGAAAAATGGGGAGAGAAAATGCTGAATTTCGGCAATGACATTCTCGAAATTCTGCTGCCCGTGAATGAGTGTGAGAAGTGCCCAAAAAAAAAAAATTTTGCTCCCCCTATTTCTGCAATGGCATTGCCGAAATAGGAGGAATAAAAAAAAATTGCCCCCTTGTTTCGGCAATGCCATTACCGAAATAGGAGGGGAAATAATAATAATAATAATAATAATAATAATAATAATAATAATAATAATAATAATAATAATACATATCTTTATTATAAACCAACAAACATATTATGCAATATATTTTTTCTAAGTTATAGATGTAATAATTAATAATAACAAAGTAAAATTGATTATAAAAAGATCACAATAAACACATTATTGTGTTTATTTATTATTATCTAATTGTGTTTTTTTTTTTTTTTTTTTGCAAATATCACTCTATAATTCTCACAATTGTGGTAAGCATCTCAACTTTCTAATTAAATTTATGCATGAGTTTTATTAATTTTGAAATTATTTAATATTATTTATTGTTGTTATTATTAGTATATGACCACAAAAATTGTAATAAATTGTATTATTGTGATCTTTTTATAATCAATTTTACTTTGTTATTATTAATTGTTGCATCTATTACTTGGAAAAAATATATTGCATAATACGTTTGTTGGTTTATAATAAAGATATGTATTATTATTATTATTATTATAGGGGTCAAAGGCCCAATTTCAGATAGTTGGCTGTGGGCCTGTCCGAGGAGACATGTCAGTCCGAGGACAGCAAATCGTGAGGAAGGTACATAGTTTAACTCTTCGCTGAGGTGTAACTTGTATGAAGACGGAAAGGAATATTCCGAGAAGTACTACCTTTTCGGATGATCAAAGGGACGATCAAGGTGAATGCTCCAACGTTTACTCTGATATTTCAGGGGATTCTCCTTATATGTGCAAGCAAATGAGACAGGTGGAAGCAATGAGATATTATACGAAAAACTGCTGCCACCGCATTTATTATCCTGCAGCTAACCCTCTGGTCGCATTAATAGGGAAAAGATGTCTGAACAGTGACTTTTATCTTTTACAGCTGCCGTGTAAAGACTTTAAGGGAAGTTGGATGGGACAAGTATCAATAAAAAATCACCTAGCTGGCATGTGAGAAGAACTGACTTATAAATAGAGCTAGACGCAAGGAAAGAAGGTATGGAACAAACCGGAAAAAAGGAAAAAAACAACAAAGAGAGAGAGAAAGAGAGAAAGTTATAGGCATTCAGACAATTATAAGAATATTTCTCCTCAGACCAAGTCGAGGACAACTTTATATAATATCAGCGCTACGTTCTTGTTGATTTGTTTACAATCACGTTTTGACTATCAACCACCTAGTTTTCGAGCCTAGCTTGTTGAGCCTACTCTCATACAAATTCATTGCACAGATACTGTTTATGTGTTTGGACTAAGTTCATCTCGCTTGAGAGCCCAACCATCCCAAAATTGTGTCCCTACAATTATTATTATTATTATTATTATTATTATTATTATTATTATTATTATTTCCCCTCCTATTTCGGCAATGACATTGCCGAAATAGGGGGGGCAATTTTTTATTTTTTATTTTTTTTATTCCTCCTATTTCGACAATGCGATTGTCGAAATAGGGAGGCAAAAATTTTTATTTTTGGCACCCCTCACACTCACTTCTCACACTCATTCACGGACAGCAGAATTTCGACAATGTAATTGCCGAAATTCAACATTTTTCTCTCCCCCCTTTTTCTCTTTCTCTCTCATACTTTTGATTGAATTTCGGCAACACGGTTGCCAAAATTCATTCTCTCTCCTCAATTCCCTAAATAACTTCAAACAGTACATATAACGCAAATAAACTTAAAAAAATGCAATATTAAGCCAAAAGACTCCACGTGCACCTATAATTTTTAAATGGTCTTTGATCTATTTGTAGCACTTATATCGTATATATTATATTAATTTCAATTATAATTATTGTCTAATTTTGTGTCATGTATCCATAGTTTTAAAAATCAGACTAGACTGGCCAGTTCAACCAGGAACTGAGTACCAGCTCGATCCGGTAAAAGTGCTCAAAATCGTTCAAAAATCGGTAAAAATCGGGAAAGGGGGGAAAATTTAGTTTTGTCCCCAGACTGGTTTTTAAAACCTTGCATGTGTCTAATTTAATTTTCTTAATTTTGTGCCAACCTATCATGTTATATTAAAATCATCTAGGTAATACCGCTTCATCATTTAGATAAGGCTATCTTATCATCACAACTATTGAATGTTGTCATTCTTAAACACAATTTACAACCTAAGACACGTTTGGTACACTGTAATGATTATTACATGGGAATAGGAATAAGTATTACAAAGAATACATTAAGTTGGAATGTAATAAGTATTACTATTCATTAGTTTGGTAACCATTTAGGAATAGAATTCTGAATATGTATCCACAATTTAGTAGAGTATAAAAAGAAGGTGTAATTAAATCATCTTTAAGTCAATTTTCCTAAAATATTTTTATTTTAGAGTGTTCAAAATAGAGCTAATAATTAACAACAAGGCAAATTTATTTTCTTTCCTTTTGAAGATGTGACAACTAATGGCTTTTTAGGAAATTTTTTAAAAAAATTATTACATAAGGTGAAGGAATAGATATTCAGTACTTTTGATAAGGAATAGTTATTCCTCATTTTGAAGAATAGTTATTCATAAGGAATAACTATTCATTGTAATAAAAACATAACCAAACAACCGAATAGTTATGCCATAGAAATATTTATTACATTACAGTGTCTATTATAGTCTACCAAACGTGCCAACGTGCCACTAGTATATTATATTAAAATCAAAGCACATTCAAAATCAAAATTGAATCTAAATTAGCTTATATTTGTCACGTGTCCAATTAAATTTTTATTAATTTTGGTGCCAAATGATCCATTCATAATACTCAGTTCGAAAGTTAAGATGATCACTTCACTCACCTAGGTAATACTACTTCATGTTGAATGTTTTCTTGCATGTTACAACTTAGTTTATTTAATAGCAATGATAGGATTTGAACCTATAGTATGATAAAAGACTTTATAGTTGAACTCATTGGAACCTCTCTATTTTCAGTAAATTCAAGCGCGTATTATCTTATCTACTTAAATGAAACTATAAAACTTGTACCAAAATAGAAAAAAGTTGTTCAACCAAAGATATAAATGTGTTATTTAAGTATCTCATATATGGAATAAATGCATATTCTTTTTCGCAGTAAGTTAGTCCCACATAATTATAAGATCTACATACGTGAGATAAAATGACATATATGCGATGCATAAGATAATTACTAGTACATCACCTTATTCAGCAAAAAAGAGAGGCATTGCACATAATGTTGTATAAACCGCAATGACACCCAATTGTCAAGAGTCATGTATCTTAATTGATTGACAACTCTTGGTGTGTATGTAACATCCAGTATTCAAATCCCCCGAGATGTAAATGAATTATGATCATGTGCAAGTATAAAATCTTTCATAAGTTGATTATCATTTGAAGTGTGCTCGGTTCCCTGAATTTGTCCACAAATGATCTCTCAAGGTAAATGATATATTTATTGATACAGTAAATAAGCCCAAGTAAGTGTATCTGTGTATGTATATTCAACCTTTTTAGTATGGAGTGAGGATAGGAAAGAAGAGACTTATCTTAGTATATATAGTACATCTTTTTAATTTTGTTTGACTTTAAGAGCCAAAGGGAAACTTCAGGTCATCTCATGTGCTCAGATTACCAGTGGATGTTAGTGTGGCTGCACATGTTGTAGTGCCTTCCACCTTGTTCTTACTGGTCTTATCCTCTTCCCAAAAAAATGTTTATTTAAAACGCAGTGGAGATTTTTTTTTCTTTTTTTTTTTAATTTTGTTGTAAATTTTTTAATAAAGTATGCAAATTTAATCACATTTTGACACGATATGAATTTTATTTTTAAAAATATGTAAATAGTAAAAGACAAAGTGAGCTGGAAAAGAGTTTAAATAACAAATATAAAATATCACAAAAAATATTATTACTATTTAATTATTACTTAAACTTCACACAACATAGAAAATTATTGGGTACACGCTAGTAATACAATTAATCGTATTACTAGTACTTCAATTCAAGTTAGCTAATATAAAAACTAATTTTTTTTTTCCGTAAGAGCTTTTGAGCTTACATTATATTTTTGTATTATAGGTGACTCATTTAAATCAAAACTGAAAGAAATTTCTTTAAAATTGTTCTAACATTTCTAATGGCAAAAGTTAAATATTGACTAAATTAAGTGTAAAGCTATTATACTGGCTGTTTTGAAAATAATGCTTTTATTTATCTTTATATTTACATTTTCTTTTTATTTATATTTATATTTTTCTAAATATGATTAATCAAAGTAGTTTAGAGATCAGATGGGAGAAGAAAGGGAAGTGATTACTCTTCATATAGAAAATAATATTAATTTTAATATGGGACCACAAACATCATTGACCAAGTAAATTCAAATTGAAAATAAATATAATACTTACGAGATTAGAGGTATCTTTTTCTAACAAGGTTTTAGGTAAGTTACCAAAAACAAGGAAATATATAATAAAGAAACTATGTTTAGATAAGAACAAGTTAATTAATTAACTATTGAAATGTTTGAGAAATTGATAAATATGGTGACGAGCCCAATGTACATTAGCTTCCACAACTTTTTTTTTTTTTTTGGTTTATTTTATTGAGTATATCCGCCTGCATATATTCATAATTGTTTTTTACTTAAAATTTTTTTTCTCCAATCTTTTTTTTTTTTTTTTTGGTTAATTCAGACCTAACTTATGGAAAGCGAAAGGGCATATTTAAGAAAAATTAACAAGTGTGTAATTTAGATTTTACCAATTCAAAATTGCAATTTTACAAAACATGTGTTGCATGTCCACATCAAAAAAGACCTACTAGAAGCAGCCTATGGAGTATTTACTAAATTATATATAGTTTGCCGAAAAATGCTGTGCCAATAATAAAGAGGATGAGTGCCCGACAAACAAAGAAAAAGAAAAATAAGGTGAGGATAAAAGTATTAGCTTTTATGTTTTATAAGAGTTTATATTAGAAGAACTAAAATGTTGGATTTGGTAATAAGAAGTGGGGAAATTTATGACCAATTGAAAAAGAATTCTGTTCCACTGTCAAGCTCAAATTGAAATTTCTGGCGAAGTGGTAGTAAATAGAGTCAAAGGATCAATGGGGGAATATCAGTCAAATGGTCTGTTGAGATTCCAGATTGGTTCTTTTCACTGTAGTCAAAATGACTTGGCTAATGTAGGAGAAATTATAGAACTTTCAGGATTTCTAGGACCATCGAGTCTTTTATATCTTTCAGGATTTCTAGGACCATCGATCTTCGTGTCTTTCTGTTGTTTCCTCTTCCCCTACTAGGAGTAGGAAATTCTTGCTTCCTGTTTAATCGCTTGTAGGTTTTTTTTATTTTCTTTTTTAATGAACCAACTTGGGTCCAGTGCATAGAAAATTAAATCCATTGTGAGATGTTAATATGAGTTAAATATTTATCATTTTTTCAATATTTTAAAGAGTCTAGTGCTCCTTGTGAATTGGATCCAATCCTTACCTGTTTTATGAAAGAAAAATGATAGGAGGAAGAGATTAGAGTATTTTTCCTACTTGAGTGCCATTATAGTAGTATTTACAATTGACTCTGTTTCAAAGCTACTTGTATAAAATTCTTTAAGTCAGGTTTCCTTTGAGGAAGTGGAGGCATACTAGGACAATAACTATACGACAACACGTCATGCGAGCAAGTTGTAGCAAAAGTTATAACTTTAACTTTAGTTATGATCCTAACATTTTTTTAAAAAAAGTGGCATGAATTCTTTGACAATATAGAACAATTTGATGCACACTACATGGTAAACAAATTTATGAAACTAAGGTCATTATAAAATACTAGCATAGCAAAAAATTTCATTAAAAAATTAGCAAATAATTAAATTTATTTATAATGAATATTGACATGGTTAACAAAATTCATGAAATTGAGGCCACTTTGATGTCGTGGCATGAATTTATTTCGTCATGTTAGTATTTTTCATTCATTAGATGAT
Source organism: Lithocarpus polystachyus (assembly GCA_033629205.1). NCBI lineage: Eukaryota > Viridiplantae > Streptophyta > Magnoliopsida > Fagales > Fagaceae > Lithocarpus > Lithocarpus polystachyus. Next base: position 14,763,781 of record CM066173.1, read on the forward strand.
GATGAAGACATTTTTTGAACAATTTTAAAAGTATAAGGACTAAAGTTAAACATTTAAAGAATTAAAACAATTTAGAAATAAAACTTATATGTTAAGAATCAAATATGCATTTTAACTATTTCAAAAATAAATTGCAATTAACCATTATTTTTTTATTATTATGTACAAAGCTAACTCTTAGAAATGACCACTTACTCATCATTTTTTTGAAGCCATATTAATTTTCAATGGTCTTGTTACGAATTAGTCTTGTAAACAAAATAAAAAATAAAATGATTAAATATTTTTCTTTATATATATATATATACACTATAAACACATTTCAATATGAAAGTTAACTATTTTATAATTAAACCTGTACTACAAAAATATATATACATTAAAATTCAACAAACTTGAGCCAAGCTTGACAAAAAGAGTACCTATTTTTAATCAATTATCATTAAGGCACTAAATAGTTACAAAAAGAAACAATAATATCAAAGTCCAGCATCTTTATTCGAAATTGTAATATACGCTATTTGGAGAGCTAAAGTCTTCAAGTATTGAATCAAAAATGAAGTTCTCTCTCCCTTTAATATAAACAACCAAATTATCTACGAGAAACTCACCCCCTTTCGTTGTGTAATATTGTTTTAATGACTTTCAAAATTAAATATATTCATTCACTATTTGTCGTGAATACTGAAAGAGTCAAAACAAAGACAAATCAACCTATCAATAAGACAGTATTTCTTTGCCTTTGTCTCTACTAACGTTCAACATAATTTTGTAATAAAACGATGCAACTATGCTTTATAAATACTAAACATCTGGAAAATATTAGAATACAGCAAAATTTTGAAAATAAGAATCAAAGTATCAATTGGAACTTTAACCAGACTATAAAGTGTTAATCTAGCTCTTCTATATGTCGATTGGCACATTTTTTTTTTCTTTACTCCAAAAAATCCTCATTTTCCTGATTTTCCTTGTGGTATTTTCCGAATTTCTTAGGGATAAATATTAAATACATCATTTTATTACCCAAAAATGAAGCCCCCCAAGTTTCTAGAACTCCAAAAAAATATTTCTTCATAAATAGATTTAAAAAAAAATTGTTAAAAGAATAATGAATTAGAAATTAACTGGCCAAAAGAGGCATTGTCGTGGTTGAAAGCCTAAATGAGTACAAACTAGTAGCATCGAAATTCAAAATAACATAGAGTTTAGAAGTGTGGGGGGGGGGGGGGGGGGGGGGAGAATTAATTACAACAAAATTTGCAGATAACACGTAATCCCTTTTAGCAAGAGTGTTCGCACACCTATTCGCTTGTCAATACACATGGTTCACTTTGATTTGCTAAAACTTGCCGAAAAGGAACTGCAGTCATTTAGAAGTGAGGAGTAAGCCCTATTAGAGACAAACTTAGAAGGATAATGCAATAGAAATTAACTAGCCAAAAGAGGCATTGTTGTGGCTGAAACCCTAAAGGAGTACAGACCAGTAGCATCAGAATTCAAAATAACATAGAGTTCAAAAGAAGGAAGGGGAGAGGGGGAGGGGGAATTAAATACAACAAAATCCGCAGATAACAAGCATCCCCCTTTAGCAAGAGTGTTCGCACACCTATTTGCTTTTTGATACACATAGTTCACTTTGACTTGCTGAAACTTGCTGAGAAGGAACCCGCAGTCATTTAGAAGTGAGGAGCAAGCCTCGTTAGAGATGGACTTAGAAAGAACTAGATCAACAACAATTTTGGCATCATGTTCAACAACTAGGTGGGAGATTCCCAATTGAGAAACCAATAAAAATTCATCCCTTAGAGCCCAGAATTCAACAATAAATACTAGTAGCCACTCCAATGTGTCTCATGTAGCCCTTAACCCAATTGCCCTGTGAGTCGCGAATTGAAACTCCACCTCCTGCCTCCCTAGGATTTCCTAGAGATGCCCCATCTGAATTTAATTTGAACCAATAAATAAAACTCAACACATGTGGCGCTCTCTCTCGTAGGCAAATACATTGGTCATTTCAAATTAAGTTTTGTCGAGCCAACCTAGTTGGTATTTGACATTTGCCTACCGAGTCACATCGCAGTACAGACTACAGACTTATTCAAGTTGCGCTGTGTATTTCATATTTGAACCTATTTTTTAATTTTGAGCCCATGTTTTGTTTGTTTTAAAATTTGGACCTATAAATCTATAATTGTTAGATTTTAATATTGGGCCAAATCCTAAATTGGAAAATAATTTGGGTTTGCATTAAGAGTAGGGATTTGTTTTACTAAGTTTGCAACTCACTCTTTCTCTTGTTGAATTTTGTTTAGTTTGTGATTAGTTTAGTTTGATTTGTATCACTGTGTACATAAAACTACATGTAGTAGTTGTGAACAAATGACCTGTAGTTTAGTAATGTACATAATTAGTTAGCTTGTTAATAGTGTAGATGACCCATGTATAGTGGCTATAGATTGTATAGTTAGTAGACTTTTTCTGTTACTCTTTCTTGCCTCTGTTTCTGATATATAAAGAACAGAGCAAACTAATTATCTATATAGAAAATTCATTTCCTCAATCTTTGCTTCTTGCTCTCATCTCTTTCCTTGTGCACTGAGCATTCCACCATTGAAGAAGCTTAGGTTTATGAATGATTTTCAACATGGTATCAGAGCTTGAACTAACCTCAGAGAATCAATACGTTCATCTAGTATTCTCTGAACTTTCTTAGTTCAATTTCTCTTTGTAATTTCAATGCTTTCTCACGAATCAAGTAGATTTTCATCTGTGTTCTTTTAATTCTTGCAATTGCACTGTTGTTTGTATTCTGAATCCTGATCTAGGGTTTTCAATTGCTTGATTGGAAATTCGTTACTTGATTCTTGATTTAGGGTTCATCAATTGAACTTGATTCTTTATTAGGGTTCATCAATTGAACTTGATTCCTAATTTAGGATACTTCAATTGATTACTTGTGGACTCTATTTCTTCGATTCTTGGATTCATTTTTCTGAGATTGGTTTTTGTGATCAAGAAGGTTTCTTGGTTGATTTGAGATTGTTGTTTGGATTTCTTTTACATTGCAAATGGCTGACACTGCTTCTAGTTCTTTTGTACCCATTGTTCAACCATGGGAAAACCCCTCCAATCCTTACTTCTTGACTAGTAGTGATAATCCTGGTGTATCCCTTGTTGTGGAACGACTGACTGAAGAGAATTACAGTACCTGGAGTAGGGCAGTGTTGATCTCATTAGATGCTAAAACTAAGGTTGGGTTCATTGATGGTTCAATTCCAAAACCTCAATCACTTGATCATCCATGCTATAGAGCTTAGTGTAAGTGTAACAGCACAGTGTTAGCATGGTTGTTCAATTGAATCTCAAAGGATTTACAGCCCAATGTAGTGCATTTCAAGACAGTATGGGAGGTTTGGGTTGATTTGCAATTTATTTTTTCCCAATGTAATGCACCTAGGATTTTTGAGTTGAGAAAAGAGGTCAGTTCTTTGGCTCAAGAAGATATGTCTATTAATGCTTGCTACACTAAATTCAAGGGAATTTAGGATGAATTCACTGCCTACAAAAATTGTACTTGCGGTCATCAAGTGGCAAATTGCACAATGTCCTTTCTAATGGGGTTGAATGACATCTATTCTGCAATAAGGGGTCAGATTCTACTCATGGATCCTATCCCTCCTTTGAGCAAGGTTTTCTCTCTTTTGCAACAAGATGAAAGGAAAAGAAAGGTTGGAGCTAGTAAGAAGATTCAGGTTGACACAGTTGCAATCTTGGCAGCCTTGGGAAACAAGAACAATGGCAAGAATTTTAACAAAAACAAGGCTAGGAGACCTTAGTATACTCATTGTGGTGCCATAGGACATGTGGTAGATAAGTGTTACAAACTACATGGTTACCCACCTGGCTATAAATCAAGAATAAAGTTGGTTCGACTACTTTTGCCAACAATGCCATTGCTGTTAAAGACGGTTCAAATGAAGGTGTGTCTCTGACCAAGGCAAAATACCAACAGTTGATAGGATTATTGAATTCTTAGTGTCATTTTGGTACTTAAGCTCCACCAGAAGCTGTTGTAAAGACTCCTCAGGTTGCCAATATCATTGCACAGCCTTCCATTGGACTTCAATGTCATAAGCTTTCAAGTATTTGGTCATTTCCATCTCTAGAGTATTCTGTGTTTTCTTCCACTGTTGATACTTCTCACCTTAAGCCCACTGATTGGATTCTAGATAGTGGGGCCACAGATCACATGGTCCATTCACTCTCTTTCTTTAAAACAATTACTGCTTCAATCCAATTTTCAGTTAGATTACCTAATGGAGACATGGCCAGAGTTACTCACATAAGGACTGCATAAGTGTCAGCTTCCTTACTACTTGAAAATGTCCTTTTCATTCCATCTTTTTCTTTCAATCTTGTTTCCATAAGTAAATTGACTCACAATCCTTCATGTTGCTGCATTTTCCTCTCCCATTATTGTTTCATATAGGATTTGCAGCTTTGGAGGATGATTAGGTTGGGTAAAAAAGCAAGGAGGTCTCTATACTTTGCAGAATTCTACTCAAGTTGCTTTGCCCAAGTCTGTTTCTGAAGTTTTGTCCAAGTTGCCTTCTCATTTTTCTGCCAATAATGTCCATTCTTGTTCTTCTGTTCCTACAAAAGATGTTTTTAGGTTGTGGCATTGCAGGTTAGGTCTTCCTTCTTCACAAAGACTAGCTTTGATGAAAAACATTGTACCTGCTTTCAATTCTTGCAATGAAAATAAAACTTTTGAATGCAATTTTTGTCCTTTAGCTAAACAAAAAAGGCTACCTTTCCCTCATTCTGTGACTGCATCATCTTCTTGTTTTGATTTAGTCCATGCTGACATTTGGGGACCTTTTTCAACTCCTACCTTGACTGGTTCTAAGTACTCTTTTACCTTGGTGGATGATTATAGCAGGTGCACTTTGGTTGACTTAATTAAAACTAAATTTGATGCATTCATGCTGGTACAATCTTTCTTTAACATGGTCCTTACTCAATTTAAAACATCCATCAAGATACTTAGAACTGACAATGGTCCTGAGTTTGCTATTAACTCCTTTTATGCTTCTAAAGGTGTTGTCCATCAGCTGTCTTATGTTGAAACACCACAGCAAAATGCATTGGTTGAAAGAAAACATCAACACCTTTTGAATGTTGCTAGAGCATTAAGGTTTCAAGCAAACTTACCATAGAAATTCTAGGGGGATTGCATTTTGACTGCCACATACCTTATCAACAAGACACCTAGGCCATTTCTACAAGATTTAACCCCTTATGAAAAATTGCTGGGTAATTCTCCTACTTATAGTCATCTTAGGGTATTTGGTTGCTTGTGCTTTGCTTCCACATTGCATAGGAATAAAACCAAATTTGATCCTAGAGCCAAAGCTTGCATTTTCCTTGGTTATCCTTTTGGTTCAAAAGGTTACAAATTGTATGATTTGTCTACTAAGTCATGTTACATTTCTAGGGATGTTGCTTTTAGGGAATCTGTGTTTCCTTTTAAACATTGGACATCCAGATCTGTGTCTTCCTCTCTTCCCATCAATCATTCTATGTTTCCCTCTCAACCATTGGTTTAAGATGATTCCCATATCCAAATACCATTGGTTTCCCCTCCCTTCTCTGTTGATGACATTGCTGTTCCACTTGATGAGTTTCCTGATTTGGTTCATCCTGATCCGATTGCTTCTACTGATAATCAAGTAGATTCCAGTCCTACCTTTATTTCTGATGTTCCTCTTCTTGCTAATGATGCTCCTACCTTTCCTTCCACTCCTACTGCCCCTCTTAGAAGGTCTAATAGACCTCAAAACCCTCATACTTACCTTCATGATTACCATTGCAACCTAGTTTCTGCACATGTATTGGCCTTAGCTTCTCTCACCCAATCACATGAATCCAATGCTTCTAGTAATTCAAGTATTCTTTATTCTCTTTCTTCCTCTCTTTCATATAGCAAATTGTCCACTCCATATAGACTATTATCTGTTGCCTTATATGTTGCTAAGGAACCAAATTCCTATGCTTAAGCCTTGAAAGATCCTTTGTGGCAAGCTGCAAGGAAGGTTGAAATTGATGCTCTTCAAGCTAATCATATCTGGGTTATGACTAAGTTACCTCCTGGTAAAGTGCCTATTAGTTGCAAGTGGATCTATAAGGTTAAACTCAAGGCAGATGGTTCCATTGAAAGGTAAAAGGCCATATTGGTTGCCAAGGGCTTCACACAGACTAAAAGGGTTGATTTTTATGAAAATTTCTCTCCTGTTGTGAAGTTTGTGACTGTTAGAACCTTGTTGGCTTTGGCTGCTGTCTATGGTTGGCATCTCACTCAATTGGATGTCAATAATGTCTTTCTCCATGGGGATTTGGATGAAGAGGTATATATGCTTCCTCCACCTGGTTTTGGCAGCAAGGGGGAAGTGTGTAGGTTAACAAAATCCTTATATGGGCTTAAGCAAGCCAGCAGGCAATAGTTTGCAAAATTTTCATCCGCCATTGTTGACCTTGGTTTTATTCAATCAAATCAGATTATTCTATTTTTACTATGGTCAATAAAGGTTCAATCATCATTCTTTTGATCTATGTGGATGATATACTAATTGCTAGTGATGATGTAGATGCAGTAAATGTCTTCAAGCAATTCCTAGACAATAAGTTCAAACTCAAAGACCTAGGCACTTTGAAGTATTTTTTAGGTCTTGAAGTTGCTAGAACTACCAAAGGACTATCCTTATGTCAAAGAAAATATACCTTAAAGCTTTTGTCTTACATTGGATTATTGGCAGGCAAACCTGCAAAAATACCAATGGAGCAATCTGCAAAGTTTAGTAGTGCTATTGGTGAAGATTGTTCTTGATCCTGCTCTCTATAGAAGGTTAATAGGCAAGCTGCTTTACTTGACACTCACAAGACCTGACATTTGTTATGCAGTGCACAAATTAAGCCAGTCATGGATGCCCCTAAAGTGCCTCATCTGCAAGCTATTTACAGAATTCTTAAGTATTTGAAAGGGAGTCCAAGACAAGGCTTATTTCTTTCTGCAGAATTAGAATTAAGACTTAAGTCTTATTGTGATGCTGACTGGGCAGCATGTCCAGACACTCCAGACACTAGGAGATTAATTTCTGGGTTTTGTATTTTTCTTGGTGACTCCTTGATCTCTTGGAAGTGTAAAAAACAGCATGTAGTGTCAAGATCTTCTGCGGAATCAGAGTATAGGGCAATGGCAACAGTAACAAGTGAGATTGAATGGCTTATAGCATTACTTAAGACTTTTGGTTTAGATCACAATCAAGCAGCTTCCCTCTACTATGACAGCGAGGCAGCTTTGTACATTACAGCCAATCCAGTGTATCATGAAAGAACAAAACACATCGAAGTTAACTGCCATTTTATTAGAGAAAAAATTCAAGATAGTACACTCAAAACATTCCATGTTCCCTCAAGACATCAAATTGCTGACTTCTTCACTAAAGCACTTGGGCACAAACAGTTTCATTATCTTTTGTCCAAGATGAACCTAATTAATATATATGGTTCATCTTGAGGGGGAGTGTTGAAGTTTGTTTAGTTTGTTATTAGTTTAGTTTGATTTGTATCACTGTGTACATAAAACTACATGTAATAGTTGTGAGCAAACGACCTGTATTTTAGTAATGTACATAATTAGTCAGCTTGTAAATAGTGTAGATGACACGTGTATAGTGGCTATAGATTGTATAGTTAGTTGACTTTTTATGTTACTCTTTCTTGCCTCTGTTTCTGATATATAAAGAACAGAGCATACTAATTATCTATATAGAAAATTCATTTCCTCAATCTTTGCTTCTTGCTCTCATCTCTTTCCTTGTGCACTGAGCATTCCACCATTGAAGAAACTTAGGTTTATGAATGATTTTCAACATCTCTGAAGAAAATAAAAAAGAATATATTGAAGATGAAGAGTTTTGGTTACAATGCTAATGTATAGTGAAGATTATTGAAACTTTGGTCAGACTACTATGCCGTCGAGATAAAGATGATAAACCTACAATAGGATATTTTTATGAGGTGATGAGTCCATTTATTATACTTCTTTCTTCTCCAAGCACGATTATACACTCACATGCTTCTTCAAAAAAAAAAAATTATACACTCACATGCATAGACATGCATTACGGTTTCAGTATCAGTCTCGGATAGGCCTGATATGACAGTCCCGTCATCTCAATGGGGGCTTTCTTTTTCTTTTCTAGCACTTCCAGGCTGGGCTGGGCTACCTTCAGGTCTAGCATGTTTGTGTTCAAAAGAGCAAAAGCAATGTTAATGGCCCACGAAGAAGGTCAAAACTCAAAAGGGCTGAAATATCAAGACCCACTTTGTTCATAAAGATACTTATATATATATATATATATGTTGATTTAATTAATTTTAGAAGTAGGGCCTTGGTTACACAGTGTCTTCTGTTGGGGCCCAGACTTGAACAATGCTAACCATTAACTAGGGACAACTTAACAATTATGCAAAAAATGCTTGAGCTTTGTACCCAAAGCTATCCACAGTGGGGCTTGGTTTCCAAAAAGGAAAAAACCCAGGTTGAGGTCAATCCAGCCTAAGACGAGCCCATTTGCCATCCCCATTGGAGAGTAATCCAGGTCTGGTACATTTTTTCTTATAACCTTTACAAGTGGAATTCGTTTGGTGTCTTGAGAAAATTCAATAATTGCTCTAATTATTCAAAGATAAGTCCCTTCAATTTCTACTGATAAAATCTTTTTGCTTTATGAAACATTTGTCCAATAATTCCATACTGTGTTGACAAAACCTTCAAGAACTAACGAATTTTGAAATGGGAAGGAAAAAAAAAAACTAGAATACCAGCTCAATTGATTGAAAACTTTTTTTTTTTTTGGTTACAAATTGGTGCTACTGGTCTGTTTGAATTAATCTAAGTCATTTTAATGCTAAATTGGGACCAAATGTGAAATATAATTATAATTGTGCTCCAGTCTGGACAGTCCAGTACCCTGACCACTTTATGGGCCTAATCTTAGCTCAAGTCATCATACAGGATTAAGTTGATTCAGATTAATGAATTACTGGAGTTGGGCCGAGTCTGACATGATTCCATCGTGGTAAGTTAAGCTAAAAAAAAAAACTCCAAGGATCAAAAACGGCCCATTTTCTCATAAAAAAAAAAAAAAAAAAAAAAGTACTGCCCATTTTCATATCTCGTCCACAACAGAAATCAAAGCCTTCGGCAATTTCCGAGGTCCAGTTAAGGCCCCTCTCTCATTGGTCAGTGGGTCTAACTGGAGAGATATTTGATGCGGAAAATTATTAAGTACTTTCAGAATATAATGACATGGTACTTAACTATCTTTCTATGAATTTAATTAGAAAGATCCACGATCCATGAATATGAGAGAAAAAAGTATTATGTTATTATACTACAAAAGTATCTAATAATTACTCATTTGGTACATTTTGGCTTAGGTCTTTTTTTTTTTGGGGAATATTTCTACTATACTTAGACTCTTAGAGTTAGAGATGCTAATGGTGCTATACTCACATTGGACACCAATTTTAAAGTGATCCACAATGCAAAGCACAAACTCTTTTTCAAGTCGAATTATGTGCCCAATCATCTCATATTACTAGCCTGCCATAACTCTTCAAATCCAAAGCATCCACTAGTAGGGATCTGCTAGTTCAGTCCAACAGAAAAAGGTTGTTTGAATATATATTTTTAATCTCTTATTTAATTTTCAGTGTTGTTATTATTATTATTAATAAGATTATTATCCAAAGATCATATAATAACTCCAATATCATAGCTGAAGTCAACTTGAAAGTTCTGTCACTCGAAAGAATAAAATGTGTATCCTTTAGCTTTACATGACAAAAGATTATGCGATTGTTGTCTCTATGCAAGGTGGAGCATTTTGGAGCTTGATTAGTCCCATCATTATCAAGAGGAGGCATAGTTGTTTAGCATGACATAAGAATAACAAAAATTGACATATATGACAACTAGGTCTTCCAAACCTATAGCATCATGCAAAGGATGTCTACAAAAATTGTCTCCGAATCTTCTTTCTAAAATCCAGATTATATGAACAATGCCCTTTGGAACATTCATTTAATCACTTATCAGATAACTTACCTTTACTATTTGCGTCAGCCCAAAAATTCAGCGGTTCATTTAATCCAAGTAGAGGAGGCCAAGCACAAGCATCTGATGATAGATTCCACTTATAAATAGAAAAGGACTAATAGCTTGCAGCCAAGATTCCTATGAATTACGCAGGTCATTTTGTTGTATTGTTCGGTCAAACTCAAGGTTATTTATAATGTAAAACTAATATATTTTAGTTATATCCTCAAACTATGGCATTGTTTTTCTCCCCCAACATGTGTTGACAAGGTTGTCAAAATTGGGATCCTACGTAGGATCGTTGAAGGTAAGTAAGATCGTAGATCGTAGGATCAGATCGTGAATCGTAAGATCTTACATATTTTCAGATTTAAAGAAAAAAAAAACACGTTGATAATGACTTTGTATGTTGAATAATTACATAAATTATAAATTCATCCATAAAAAAACTTAGATTTGCATCATATGATGTAATTTGCATGTCATACATTGCTAAATCTATGCTAACGAAACAAATATATTTAAGTTTTGACCTAATGTATTTCAATAAATGTTTAATATTTAGCAACCAAATACCAAAATATTTATCAAAACATATGAAAAATATTTTTCAAGTTCTAAGTTCCAAGTTTGAAATTCAAAATAAATTAGCAAATGGAAACTAGCTAACTACAATATGAAATTCAAAAGTGAGATAAATATTAAGGTGAAGTGAATATTTAATTATTCTCATTCTAAGGTTCTTATAACCACCGTCCTAAATTTCTAATCATCATCATCCATTTCATCATCTATGTAAATATTATATATTTGTATAATAGAGCTGCAAAACACATCAAGATACAATTTTATGCTCAACTATTCAAGTTATACCGCTCAGCAACAATTAGAGAGCATGCTCAAAAAAATTAACCAATCAATATACAAATACAAACATAACTGATAAAATTATATATAAAAAAATATTTTAGTAATATAAGAACACAAATTAATATATTGATCAAATAAATATAATAACATTATAACTTAAAAGACAGCAAAACCAATATCAAATTCTTCATTTAGAATTGATGAAGCATTCCTTCATTTTGATTACAAGTGAACTAGCAATTAGAAAACATTTTCTTAGGTTAATATAATTTTATAAAATAAAAAATAAAAATCCATACCATCACAATATGAAAAAATAAAAACCCTTAAAACTTCATCAAAAAAAAAAAAAAAGTTATCCCATAAAAAAAAAAACCAAAAATTTATGTTTTTGGTAGGATCGATAGGATCTCATATGATTCTACCATTTTTACGATCCTAATGCGATTCTAAATGTTGAGGTGGAATCGTAAAATCGTGCGATCATAAAATTGTGCAATTTTATAACCCAGATCGCGATTTTGACAACCATGTGTGTTGGTGTCTTTGGAGCCTTTTGTGTTTGTACATATTTGGGTATCCAAAAGGGTCAACTCAAATTTGAATTGAAGTTGCTTTGAACATGACAAACCACCTTGCAGTCCTACCCAAGGTTGCCGCCTTGGCCAAATGTATCCTCATTAATAGAAAATTCATGATTATTTAATTCCCCCACTCTTCATTAGCTATTAAACTACATAAATCGTAGGAACTAATACATCAACTTATTAAATACACAAGATAAAAAATGATAATGGTTTTTGATATGTAAGTTGACAACTTTATTTTTTTAAAGTAAAATTAATAATAGTTTAGCAATTTTCACATATAAATTTATATATCTTTTTTATCTTCGTTTTCTCTAATTAATATTATAAATTAATTGTGAAACCCTTTGTACACACATACTACTATTTTCTCTCTCTTAAACATAACTTTCATATGATATTTTAATATTTCATTCTCATTAGCCTGATAAGAATAAATACTATAAACTTTCGCATGTCTTTCTTAAGTTCATATAATCAAATGCTATAGAAAAATATTAAGAAAAATTACTGGAAGTCTTCCTAAAGAAGTGCCATCAAGCTGATATTCTTAAATTTAAACTTAACTAATATTTATGTCGAAAGGTCATATAACCAAAAAAAAAAACAACAATTGAAACTATACATTTTATAATTTCTAATTTATTCATTTGTATTTTATTTATCTATTTTGTAACAAATTGTTATTCTCAATTTTTTATTTGTAGATTGCAAAAAGTCACTAATTTTTTTAATAAAAAACAATTTTACACAAATAGCCAAACAAAGTTAATTTTAATTGAGATTTATTATATCATACTAATCACTTTAGTAACTTTATATATTTATATATATTGGTGATACTTAATTCGATAATTATAATAGGGAAGAGGGATTTGAATCTTGGATGTTTCTGTCAGAAATATCAAAAGGTACTCATAAGGCTCTTGGTAATATTGTTATAAAAAAAAAAAAAAAAAATCGGCACTACCTATGTGTCGTGAAAGCCTTATGGTAAGATGACTTTTGTTGTCTTAATAATAACAATATAACCATCTCTACAACTAATTAATATAAAAAATAATGAAAAAAATATCTCTTACACTGATTTTATATTCACTATTTTATACAATATCTATAATTGATGCATTGATGTACACATTTTAAAAGACAAAAAGAAAATGCTCACATTTAAAACATAAAAGTTGATATGAGAGTATCATTACCCTAAAATATTAATCCTTTTAAGCCTTCAAGGTGATTTTTTTTAATCGGATATGCAACTCGAATTCGTTCTTAGCAGGATGATATCATGGGAGTCATTTCACTCCCAAAACTATGATTTCCCATGGTTCTGCATGCAAGGCAAATCACCTTAGAAAACTTACAAATATGATTTAGTGTTTAACTAAGGGATAGATTCAGGTTGGAGGGTTTCACCTGCGTTTTAATTAGGATGGATTGTGGAATATCAAAATGAAAACTGTGGGTTTACTGAGTCGGGGTGTCTTATGGGCTTTGGGATTTTACAAATTGACAAATGACAATATTTTTTGGAAGATATATAGAATTTTCTGAAAGTACTTCAATTTTGAGATTTATTATGGTGTGATAGGAGGAAATATGCATTTATTATACTTAAGTACTCTATAATTACCCAAGTTTTTTAAAAATTGGAGATACAAATAGCATTTATGTTTTTTTTTTTTTTTTGACCCAATGAGATTTTGCGTCCAAAAGAAGAAAAAAAGACAATGATATTTCCATGTGACTTCTAATTAGTAGTATATTTATTTATTGAGTTTTCTCATTGAAAGAAGAAATCATTATTAGGTTCATTCAAATTACAAATAGCTTAAATTACAAATCACGCCAAAAGAAGCAAAATACCACGGACCCTGCTGACTGGTTGTTACTCTTAAAGCAAATTACCAACCCAACCTATCACAAATCAAGAACACCATAGCTCCTATTTATTTAAATATTTGTTTGGGCTGAACACGGCTATGCTTGAAGTTGGGTAAATCATTATTACCATTAACACAATTTAGGACCACAACCAATCCAAGTATGACTGGTAGGTCATCAATGGTATCCTCAAGGATAATGATACACAAAAGAATATATGTTCTCAGTTACCAGAAGAAGAAAGAGTAAGAGGAAAATCTAGCCACAATTGAATACTGTACTCTCTCTTTTTTTGGCTGAATGAATGAACCTTGTACTTACCAAGGGGCCAATGAGCATAAGTTTAAGATATGCATAGGAGATTTTATTCGTGATCTATTCTGTAGCACTATTTTGAGTATTAGACTAAGCTGAGAATCTCCTTTACCTAGGGAAAAAAAAATAATAAGAGGCCTTTCTAGACAACAATGTCATGCCGCATGCTTTTCAAGGGCCAGGTTATTGAATACCCTTCTAATCTTTTATCGAAAAAAAAATTAATGAATACCCCCCAAGACATTTTGCATAGTCAGAAAGTGCAAAGCTGTATGAACACAAACAAGAAAAGACCACAGAAGAGCATAAATTAAGTAAAGAGATTCTAATCACAAAACTAAAAAACTCATAGAAAAATCGTAAGAATATACCAATTCAGTAAACAAGAAAGTCTCATAATATATTTTTTTGGTTGGATATGAAATTTTCAATATATAATTAATCCTTCTGAAGTGTCAGATCAATGCATTTGCAATTAATTTGTACCAATATGATAAGAGGATTGACGTGGAAGAGAACATTATATATTTACTACAAGCTAGTCTTTATTCATTTCCACGCTTTTATGGTAACTATTGGCTTATCTTCTGTCTTTAAGTTCTTGGTAGATGAAGAAATCTTGTTTATTTGTTCCTTGTAAAAATCGACTCAGAGAGTTAGATGGTTTGAGCGGAGTCTTTTTATTACTATTATTATTTTTGTAATTCTAAATGGTGAAACATCCAGACAATTTAAGGATGTCGTAAAAAAATTTGAATGCAAGAAGTGAAGATCACAGCAACACTGTCTGGCTAGCATTATTATCAAATGTTTATTACTGAGCAGGCATCATTTATGCCATCTTACAAAGTTACAACTTAGAGCATTAGCATTGGAAAATGCTAATGCTACTCTATTTTACCATTCTAAAAGTCACTTTATTATTATACAATGTCATTTTACAATTCTTCTAGCATCCCAAACTTCTATTTTCCTCTTCTACTCATTAAAATAATATATCTACATAATAAAATAATATATTCTAAAAATATATATTTTCTCTCCCATCTCTCTCCTCTCTCTAATTTTCAACCCAAAACACCAACGGCTCTCTCTCTCTCTCTGTTTGCTCTCTCTCTCTCTCTCTCTGTTTGAGCAAAATTGATGGGGAAGAAGGCGGCCACGTCATCGCCAAGGTCCCGGCGCTTGAAGAAGCAGGCTGGGTCGTCGTCGCCGCCGCTGCGGCCGTTGCCGCTGCAGATCCGAGGAGGAGCCGCCTCGCCGACACCCACATCAGTCACAAACCCACTCGCCGATCTACACCTGACCAACGCCCACCCGCCGATCTCCACATCCAGAAACCACAAAAAATTACCCAGAGCGCCGATGAAGAAAATGACCAGAACACGCCCACGCCGCCGCGACCATCTGCACGCCGCGGCACCACCTACCCACGCCCACGCCGCGGCACCACCTACCCACGCCCACGCCGCGGCACCACACCGTATGATCTAGAGATGGGCACCACGCTGCGGCACCACCTACCCACGGAGGCTCTGTATAGAGATGAGTTTTTTTTTTTTTTTTTTTTTTTTTGAGGAACGAGAGAGATGAGTTTTTTTTTTTGTTCTTCTGTTGTTGTTTCTGGGTCTGATTGACTGAAAGAGAGAGATGAGTTGAACGAGAGAGATGAGTTTTTTTTTGTTCTTCTGTTGTTGTTTCTGGGTCTGATTGACTGAGAGAGAGAGATGAGTTGAAAGAGAGAAGTCGGAGAGAGGAATAAAATATATTATTTGGGTTTACAATACTGCTACAGTAAATTCTAAATGTAGAATTCTACTGTAGCAGTATTGCAAAAAAATTTGCAATACTTGAGTTTAGCATTCTCTGATGTGAAGCATTTTGAGGCTTAAAATACCAAATTTTCCTTAAATATGGCATTAGTATTCCCCACTGCTAATGCTCTTATAAAGTTATTATTAGTCTCTTATCTGTTGCTTTGGTTGCTTTATAACATTTTGAACCAAATATTTTTTATTTTCGCCTGATAAGACATGTACGATCTTGCAAAGTGAGGTCTTTGTCCATTGTCATAATAATAATATTTTAGTAACATGTAGTCATAGAGCGTGTAAACTGTAATGGCCTTGTTACCTGTTGGCATGCCGGCTTCTTTGAAGATTATATTTATCCGGCGTAAACTTATATTATCTCTTACATTTTTATGTGATTTTTATTTTGGTCTTTAATTTTTTTTTTTTTTTACCGTTTTTAATTCATATCCTAGAAAACGTGTCTTGTTTTTGTCCTTGCCATTACATCAGAGACAGAAATTACACAAGTGGCAAACGGTTCAACAGTAAATACTGACGTGTCTATTAAAATAATATTAAAAAATTATTTATATTTTTAAAAATATCACATCAATATTTTAATTTTTTTTAAAAAGCCATATCAAATAAAAATAATATAAAAATTTTTAACCTAATTATTTTTTAAAAAAAAGAAAAGAAATTAGTTATATTAATTTTTTTTTTTGGAAGAACATGAAGAACTCAGAACTATGTGTTCTTCATTTTCTTTCCCAACTCAGCTTGCCCAGAAAATTAAAAATTAAAAATTTACTTTTCTTTTCTTGCATTTTCTTAGCAACCAAACCAATAAAATCACTCAAATTTACAAAATAAAAAGACATGCCCATAAAAATTTACAAAACACAAACATTCAACAAGATTTTCTTATACTTTGAAACCAAACACAAAAAACACAAAACTCAAACCCAGATTTTCGGCCTCCATGCACACCACAAACCCAGAAATCAACATCGAAATACAACATTACCACAAACCCACAAACCCAAAAATCAACATACACTACAAACCCACAAACCCAGATCAACAAAACTCACAACCCACAAACCCAAATCAACAAATCGATGACTGGGGTTTCGTACAATACTGAATTGGCGACTGGGGTCATCTCGGCTTCACAACCACTGATCTGGGCTCCAATAACGAATCGGTGACTAGGGTTTCACATTTGAGTGCGATGGTACTCGCTCTGAGCTCCAACCTTTTTGCATTCCTACACTCGTGTGTCGATAATACGGCATACCGGGACTCGGAAACGTACCGTCGGATTTTCCAGACGAAATCACCAAGGCCCTTTTCATCGATTTGGGTTAGATCACCGAGATGAAATTACCGAGGCATTGTTTGGATCCAACGAAGCTGGTCTCCTTCTATCTAGCCTCTTCGACAGCGCTTCAGATTTGGATCTCCAATCCTGGAATTCTATATAGAAAAAAGAAACAAACAAAAAGTACAGTTGAACAAGGTTAATGCTAGTTTCGAATTCATTATGAAAGTGAGAGCTCTGTGAAGTGTACCTTTGAGAGCAAGAGAGAAAGAGCTTCTTGCAGAATCTAGTGGAGGAGACTCATCTTCAAATTCTCCATCATTATTTTTGTCTTCTTTTTGTGCTGTGTATTACAGAAGGAAACAAACAATGAGTGAGTGAGTGAGTGAGTGAGTGAATGAGGATTTGAAATTTCCTTTTGGGAAAAGCCTCATCGTTTGTACTTTTTGTTTTGGTTCGTTTAAATTTTCAAAGAGCCAAATCTACCAAAAAAAAAAAAAAACACGTAGATCTGTTACTGGGTTTGGGTTTGTGTTTGTGTTTCTGGGTTTGTGATTTTTGGATTTTAATTTTGTATTCTTAGATCTGGGTTTGTATTCTTGTTATTCTTATTCAAGACACAATTAGATCTCAATTAATGTAATTTTTTATTTTTATTTCTGTTTTTAATTTTTTTTTAATTTAGATGCTGACGTGGAAAGCCACATGGACATTATTTTAATATTTTTAACTTATGTCGTTTGCCACCTATGCAATTTCTGTCTCTGATGTAACGGCAAGGACAAAAACAAGACGTGTTTTCCAAGATAAGGACTAAAAGCGATGGAAAAAAAAAAGTTAGGGGTCGAAGTGAGAATCGCGTGAAAATGTAGGGACGAAAATGGGTTTTACGTCTATTAATTATGCTTAGAAAGAGAACAAATGTGCTTGGGATTGTGTATGGTCTTTTATAACATAACCATTTAGTGGGAACATTATCTGCAAGTCTATTTTACAATTAAGATTTAATTTTCTAAATCTAACAGTATACTAAGTGATACATCATTTAGGTTCTAACCTTTGTTATCTATAGATAGGGTACATATTATAAAAATGAAAATAAGTAGACAAAAGAGACAGTTATGCACTAAAAATCCAAGGGTACTAATATGTGTATGGGACACCTAGAAAGAATTAGGATAATATGTATGTGTTAATTAAAAGAATGGACAAGTGAAAGAGAAAGGTGCTTTGGAGCCTTCTATACTTTGAATTGGGGCCAACTAGGCAGAATTTAAGATACATAGAGGAAACGGAGATATTATCTATGATAAATACCACTTTAGAACATTTAGCGATACTAATTTTGTAGCAGTACCTATAAGTATTCGCCAAAGATTTGCTGAGAATCTCCTTTGAAGAAAAGCCTTCACTAGGGAAATTACTAGGGACATGCTTTGCATTAATTGTTGAGAATAACGAGATACCTTCCCACACGTTTTACACTACCAGAAAATTCAAAGCTATATAAACACAAAAAAATAAATAAATAAATAAGAGAGCAGGCCACAGACAAGCACAAAAGAGATTCCAATTACAAAAGAAAACGGCTCACAGTGGGCAGACAAATCGAATTACCAAGTACTTGCTTTGTTTGTTCCTTAATCAAACTCTTCAACATACAAAACCCACCAAATCATCTGGATATTTACACTAAACGACAGTAGTATTATATATGAGGAAAACAACTATTTATAAGCTAATTTTTTGTCTCACATTTGTATGCCAACTCTTGTCTTATTTTCTGTGCTTTCGTGGTAGGTAAAGGTATAAGGTGCATTTTGTCTCAACTCTTTTAAGTAAATAGGTAAATACCAAGTTGGTTTGTTCTACACGCTTCATGTGAATCAATCCTCTACGCCTTATGAAATCTTTTCTTGGTAGCTAAAGTTAGCCTTGAATTTATTTATCCTCACTTTTGCTCAATTATGCAGCAGACTTATAATAAGGCATCTATTTGATAGTGCCTTAACATCGAGCGGTTAGCTTTATGTGAATTTGGCCTCTGTAAGTCTTAAGCAATGCTCAAGATAATTTTAGTCGTATATATATATGCACCAAAATTATGTTAGCCACTGGAAGCATAAAGCATTAAAAACCTACCTTTTAACTTTATAAATGTGTTGGTATGGTTCATGACCTTAATCATTTATATCCCTTGACATTCTTAGACAAAGTTGCCTATGTTTTTTCATCTATACTTCAAAGCACAACCCTAGAGAAAAATGGGTTGAAAGGGTATTCTCTGTCTCTAGAGGTCACATGGGGTATCTGGTTCTATGGAAGCTTGTCATAAGGTTGGAAAACCACTAGCTGACTAATAGAGTTTGCAATAATGGTTAGGAACAAATTCTGAAAGAGAGCACCAGCAATATTGTGCATATGGTGGGCAGCATTATTATTGAACCAACTAACTATATAGGGGCTGCACTAGTTGGGCAGCATTATTGAACCAACTAGCTAGGAGAACTCCACTAGTTTGGAAGCATTTTAGGATCTAATGAGTCTACATATGTTAAATCATATGGAAGTATTCACAGCGTTTATGTTGCCTTCTTTATTTTTTAACGAAGGCTTTAATGCCATGTATCTAATTGGATTGTCACTCTGTCTTGTTGCTCTTTTTTGCTCTTTGCTCTTAGTCTTAAAGACAAGTACTAAAATCTAGAACATCAAAGTTATAGAGTCACTCTCATTTTCCTGGTTATTGTTTTTTTTAACAGCTTATTAGTCAGTTTCTCAAAGTTGGATCTTTTCCTTACGACAGTAACATCTAAAACTTGAAGAGACAAAGCGGCTAGCAAGTAGCACTGTCATTTTCAAATGCTTCACCCATGAATCTCAATACTCTATATTTCTTAAATTCATAGGTTGAAAACCAAGGATAAATGCCGGGTGGTTATTAGTGTACTTAAAAATTGTCACGGAGTCGAATGAGAGGGTTGCCATGCTCATTGCATGTATGTGCTCAAAATGAGTGATCTTGAACTTTATATTAATAGCTTTTTGGGAGATTTTGCATCTAGCAAATCTTTTTTCAAAAACTCCAATGTACTAGATGAGACACGATACTAATTCATGGCCAATTTTGGACACATGTCACATTTGTGTTGAAAACTAAGGATATAAGCTGGGTGGTTACTGGTGGACTTTGAAATTGCCACCAAATCAAATGAGAAGGTTGCCATGCTCATTGAATGTATGTGCTCAAAATGAATGATCTTTCTATACTTTATAAGACAAAACTATATATAGTGCTTAGGTGTTATTTCTTAACTTCCCCTATTAAAATTTAGTCATGTGATTTTTTTTCTACTAAGATGGAAGTGTATTTTTAATTAAATACTGTCATATGGTTGAATTTTAAGAGGGAAAATTAAGGAACAATATCTAAGTACCGTACTTAAGTTTTACTCTACTTTATATTAATAGCTTTTAGAGAGATTATACATCGAGCTAAACTTTTATCAAGAACTCAAATGCATTGGATAGGACACGATTCTAATATGTGGTCCAAGTTGGACATGTGTAGTATCTATGTTGTATACAATTCACCATTAGAGCATAGGGTGCAAGCCACATTGTATACAATGCACTGTTAAGAGCATATAGAGTGTAAGCCACATTGTATACAATGCACTGTTAAGAGCATATAGAGTGTAAGCCAACATTCCACCAAAATTGTTAATTGCATGAAAGCGCAATCATCAACTATTAGATTCTAAATAACAAAAAAAAAAAAAAAATGTCACTGAACGAAAGTTATAAATTATAATTGAAAGGTCAATGAATCCTGTTGTGATTTTGGGTTTAGTAGGAGTGCACTTACACAAACAAATAAAATTTATCCACATAAGACGACAATAATTTAACATGGATCAATCAACTCTAATAGCATGTTTGGGAGTTAAAAAAAGGAGGGGGAGTAGAGTAGAGGGAGGGAGAGTAATTCAATTACCTTGTTTGGAAGTTTTTTAAGGAAGGAGGGGGAGGGATTTGGAGGAGTTTGGAGGGGTTTCAACTCCCTCTTACCCCTCATTTTTAATTCCTCCAAATTGGAGAGATTTGGAGGGAGAGTAGAATAAATAAGTTATTGGCCAAATGAATTTCCTAATTTACCCTTTCTAAATTAACAAAATTACCCTTTCTAAAGGCCTAATTACCCCCTTCCCCCTCCCTAATTTTAAAAACATCCAAACAATGTAAAGGGGAATCATTCTCCTCTACTCTCCTCCCCACTACTCTCCTTCTCTCTACTCTCCTCTACTCTCCTCCCTCTCTAAACTTCCAAACAAGCCATAAGCCTTGCCATAGGCCAATGCTAACCAAAAACTACTATTAACTATGTGAATTACAATTACTCTCAATCAAACTTCACAAACCAAACTCACATACTCTCATAAACAATATTCACATATATACCTCACCAATATGAGCATAACCTCTCACAAACATTAACTGACTCACAATCCCAAAACCCTAAAACACCCGGTAACTCTCACACACAAAAATAGAAAAACGCCCAAACTGCACTTCAAAGAAACTTACTCCGTGTTATTGTTAGAGTACCCTTCTCGTCTCTCCATTATGAAAAGCGTTTATTTCCTATTTAATCTTAGGCATTGCATAGTTAAATAATGTATATTGATTTTGTCGCAATGACGTGTAACATATAAAATATTTCTAAAATGATCAAAGGCATAAAGATATAAATAAATTATGAGGTATTTCCATTGTACAATTGGCATAATATAAGAATTAACATCTTCATATTATTTTTGAATTTATATTATTTTGGTGGAGCCATAAATTTAGCAATTTAGTACCACAAAAACTATTTTATCTATTTTACCACCTCACTTTACAAAATACCCAATATTACTAGGGCTGTACACTGTGCAGTGCGGCCGGTTATGGGGGGAATTTTTGCACCGCACCTAGAGGGTGTGGTTTCCCTCATGCCTTACCGCACCTAACATGTAAAGGGGTAGGAACCGGTCTACTCCGGTTTCAATTCACCCTAGCAGTGCGGTGTGGTTAGTTCGGTGCAAAAATAAAACAAACATATAGATTAAAAAAAAAAATCAATCCTTAAACAAGCCACACAGAATTATCAAACAACCCAAATATTCAAAAAAAAAAAAAAACAAACAAACAAACAAACAAACAAACATGTTCTATATATATATATATATATATCTAATTTCCACACAAAATTTTCAAACAAATTCCCAATATTTATAGAAGCATAGCAAGGAGCCAAGGAGAGGTAGCCTAGGTATTGAGCATTATACAAATTCACATACCTGTTATTGAGCATCAAAACATACTCTAGAAATTTCTATATAACAGCCATGACAGGGGACAGGAGAGAGGAAAGCTTCGAGAACATTGCCATTAAGCTGTAGAAGACATTGTTGGTGAGTGGTGGTGAGCGACAGAGGTGGTTAGAGAGAGAGAGAGAGAGAGAGAGAGAAGGAGGCGGAGATGTCGAGAGAGCGACAGAGAGAGAGAGAGAGAGAGAGAGTGAGGAAAGGCCTTAAGTGTCTAACTAAATAGATTTTTCAAATTTAACCTAACCTTTAAATAAAACGACATCGTTCTTGCCTTCTTGGCATTCCTTTTTTTTTTTTTTTAAATTTTGACACTAAAACGACGCCGTTTTGAACCTGATAGTAAAATTTTAAAATGGTTCCAAAATGGCGTCGTTTTGAATCAAAATTTTTTTAAAAAAAAAAATTTTTAATGAAACAGCGTCGTTTCTAACTAACTTAACCTAAACCCTATTTTTCCTTCTTCTTCCTTTGCTTTGCTCAGTTTCACGCCTCCCTCAGTTTCAACTTTCACGCCAAACTGGTACTCTCTCTCTCTCTCACTCAATTTCTTTTATTTTAAAACTGAGGAATGATTATATATTATATTTGTATAAGTTATATATATATATATATATATATAAATATCGGCTCGGTTCGGTTCTCTTCAGTTTGCAGATCTTATTGCTGACCACAGCACCGGCTGACTTCAGTAACGAAAAAAGCCTACCGATCACCACGCCGGGAACCTTCGGTGGAGCTTTCAGCGGTCGGATCGGCGCGGTTTCGGGCGGTTTTGTCGGCGCCGGTGAATTCTTAAACAGGCCTAAATATTAGTGGTTTTATTTTATTTTTCAATATTATAAAACAATATAAACAACACAATAAAATAATATATTTACTACAATAAACAACCACCACCACCAACACAATAAAATAATATAACTTTTAATAAAATATTGTTTTTTTGCTCAACAGCCAAATTTTTTTCTTTTCCCTCCACCATTGTGGCATGCTTTTTAGTATTAGTAGGGCTATAAATAGTAATATAGCTTTTTAGCAGCACTAATAATAATGCTTTTAGAGCATACATTAATAAGCCATTTTAGGAAAAAATTTTATGAAAAAAAAAAAGTGACTAATTTTGTTTTACAAGCTTTTTCAATTTTTCATAAAAAGTTTTATAAAATTAATGATTAATATATATCCTAAGGACTCTTATTATTATTATTATTATTATTATTATTATTATTATTATTATTATGAAATACTACCAATACCATAAATCACTGTATTTCAAAAATATTTTATAATTTTTCAGGCATAGTGGTATCTAAAAACAGGCTCATACTATTTTTGAGCCCCCAACCCATGAAGTTATCAACTATTTCATGAACAAACTACAGTCTTCACCAAAGCAATAACTAATCAAGATTCCGTGCTCTCAGTGGCACCCCTTTCCTTCTCCTATAACGTGCTCATTGTAGCACCACTCCCCTTCAACTATAGCCCTCTTCTAGTCTTTTTCCCCCACAATCGTAGCTTTTAAACCTTCCCTATCACCCCAATATCGGCTTGTTCTCCTCATCTCCACTTATGGAGGTTTCAGATCTCATTTCACGCATAGAAAATAGCTCCTGGATCGATGCGTTCCTAGAGCTCCCTCCAAACCAACAAGACCCGGTAACTTCCACCTTCATACTCCTAGGAAAACTCATAACCCACAAAAATGTTGGTTCATCCATTGTCTCCGATGCTGTTAATAGAGCATGGAAACCATCCTTCTATATACGAGTTAATTTGTTACATAACAATATTTTTATGTTCCATTTCAACCACGAAGCAAATCTGGGTAATGCTTTCCAAAGAAGTCCTTGGTCTATTAGAGGTGGGCATTTGGTCCTCAAACAGTGGAACCCATCACTAGCGTGGTAGGAGATTCCTTTCTCCACTTCAACAATCTGGGTTCAGGTCCACAAGCTTCCTGAGCTATGAAAGTCCCAAGTAATCTAAGAAGACTTGGGGAAAAGGTAGGGTCTGTTATTGAACTGTACCTCACAGGTGAGGGAGGTGGAGCATGGAGAAAGTTTATTCGTATCCAAGTATAAGTGGATCTCCTTCAGTCCCTCATGCCTGGTATTTTCCTTCCTAGGAGTAATTTGCCTCACTTGTGGGTAAGCTTTCGTTATGAAAGGTTGGCAGATGTTTGTTATCAGTGTAGTCTTATCGGTTATGAAACCCAGGTCTGTCAAGGCAAGACCTTCATTGATGAGATATGGAGGTCTAGAAATCTCAAGCAGTTCTATAATGTCAATGTTAATGTCCTGAGTGCCAAACGAAATATTCAGTCAAGATTCCTCGAAATTGTCAAGGCTTTCACTCCTAATATGAGTACGGCCAAGGAGCATGTTACCTACAGATGGAACCTGATGATGCAATGTAAAATCAGTAGACTTAATGCTTCGGGCTTCAATAGTAAGAGAATTATCTAGGAAACCTGAAGAGATGAACACACAATCAAAGGTGACCGAGGAGGACTGGCCAAAAACCCTCTGATGATGAAGTCAGTATCTCTTTCAAATTATGGAATTCCAATTTATTTGGAAGTGATTTCGTACGTACCTTTTCTTGTTGCCAATAAGTGTTTATATAATACATACTAGGAGCAATTATTTGTTTAGTAACTTCTCCTATATTTAAGGAGGTCGGAAGGTTCGGAGTCAACTCCCATAACTACCATGGAAGTTAATTTGTTTGATCTTATATTCCATAACTGTCGCTGGAAGTGGTTTTGTGGCAATGAACCTAAATTTTTACTTGTGTTCTGAAGGATGTGGAGCTCGTCCAAAACTTGCATGTAGAAAAAATGCTTGGAATGCTTGTAGGTCACCCAAGCAACCTTCTAGACGGACAACCCTGCTATGGACGAGAGCTCCATGCAAAGTCTAACTTCCTATTCCTACCCTGTACGACTCCTATGGACGAGTGTGGAGTTGAGCATTTAATACACCATCAATGGCCCCTTCGTCCATAGGTCGTCTAGAGAATTGTATAGCTTGATGTCGTTCCCTGGATGTGTGTACTTATGTTAGCAACTAGGTTCGCCACGTGTCACGGTCCCACTGGTGACTGCTCGCGTTGATTCTTTTTTTCGAAGAGCATGCCACGTGTCAACTTTTAGTTGGTTATGTCGTTTTGGGTGTTAAAGTCCGCTGCCTATAAATAGCGGAATTCCTTTCTTGCCCTTCTCATTTCACAAATTTTCTCCTTTGACATTCCTCGTTCATTACCTTGTCAAGAAGTATTCCAGCGTCCTTAGTCCTCTTCCGTCTAGAGCCAGGTATTCTCTCCTTTCTTGTCTTTAGGTTTTCCTTTAAGCTTTCAAAAATGTCTGAAACTGTTATTTCCTCATCTAGTAATAGTGTAGAAAAGGCTATAAACGAGTATCACGATACAACCAGTTACAGTGGTTCTAGCAGTAGTACCAGCCGTAGTAGTGGGGGTAATATCTCGGACGAGGGATACATTTCTGGTTTTCCTAGAGTCCCTCTAGAAGTTCTTCAAGAACAAATTAGGAAGAGGGCAACTTCTGGGTCTCAGGTTGGCACCTCGACGAGTGTCCCTCCGTCTAGTCCTTTAGATGAGGTGGAGACAGTTTATAGTTATGCAGTAGATGTCCCCTCCAAAACGAATGTACAAGACTTAATAACCTTAAGACGTGATACCAAATCCTAGACGAGCTCAACCCTAGGCTAGCCATCCATGGAGAATGGTGCAGTAACCCCCATTTTGGGATAGATGTCTATGAGGCTTATTTTTTGGGGGGGGGGGGGGGGGGGGGTTTAAGTTACCCTTAAACACTTTTGCTAGGGAGTTACTTGTTAGGTTAGGTTTAGCAGTGTGTCAGTTTAACCCCTATTGAGGTACAAATTTTCAGGCCCTAATTTCTTTAACCCATTCACAAAACACCCAAATTAGCCCACAAATTATTTTAAACTCACATAAATATTTCCCATATTTATATATTACCCAAATATTCTCCATGTAATTGGGCCCTCCCATACAAATTATCTACATATTATCCACAAAAATACCCATCATATTACTACCAATGTTGGGCCGCAAAATTACACTACCTCCATAAAAGGCCCAAAATCATCTACCTTGTGGGAAAACCCAAAAATCCAACAAAAAATCCTTAAAAGCCCGTTGCTACACGGCACCTATCTAAAGCCCGTTGCCACACGACACCTATCTAAAGTCCGTTACTACACGGCAATATTTCTACAAAATCTTGAACTACTTTACTTAAGCCCAAATAATAATTTGGCACCTATTTAATTAAGCTCAAAAACTATTTTGGCACTAGCCTTACAAAGCCCAAATAATAATTTGGCATTATTTTACTTAAGCCCAAATAATAATTTGGCACTATTTACTAAAGCCCAAATAATAATTTGGCACCTATTTTACTTAAACTCAAATAATAATTTGGCACTATTTACTAAAGCCCAAAATAATAATTTGGCACCTATTTTATTAAATGCTAATTTGGCATCTATCTTATTAAGCCCAAAAACTATTTTGGCATTAGTCTCAGAAAGCCCAAGTATTAATTTGGCATTATTTTATTAAGTCCAAAAACTATTTTGGCAAAGCCCAAATGCTATTTTGGCACATATTTACAAAATCAAGTATTATTACTCATAAGAAATATAATTACTCATCCCTCAAGAAATACTTCTCTTACAAAATTTATGAAAGCCAATGTATATCACCCATGACAAAAGTCTTCATTTTGTAGAGTTAACCAAGCCTAAAGGAGCTTAAACACATGCACCAGCCGAACCAACCCATCACGTGTGCAAAGCCCAGCAGCTGAAGCTAACGTCAACTATTCAGCCAAAATTCAGCACAGTCTTGACAGCTGGAGACCACTACCACCAAACTCTGACTTGTCCAATCAGATTTAAAAATGGGGACACGTGTCCATCAGGGATAAAACCCTTCCTCTACAAGCTGAAGCTCCATCACACATGACATGACAAAAAGCTGAGTCTGATGTGACAGACAGCTGGGAAGCTTCAGCCAGCTTTCCCAGCTGTCCTTTCTTTCTCCTCCAACACAGCTGGTCAAGGGTCATCAAACAACCATGAATCAGTCCATTGGAGTTCACGAAACAAGCTGAAATCAATTCTTTTTCATACAAAAAATGCATGTTTTCTGGTTCATGGACCAAACACATGAACCCCAAATGGGGAATCTTAGGAAAATGTGGTTTGGAGGGCACCAAGGGGATCCCAGCAGAGGTTTCCAGTATGGGCTCCATGGTTGACACCTGGCTTGGAGTGATGCAACTTACCCTAAGGAACTCTGATTCTAGCAGCAGCATAACCAAGATCATTAGCCTAATCTATGTGCTAATCCCATCAGCCAATGCTAATCAACATTCAATGCTAAGGCAGAAACCCAGCTGATCTTACCTCAAACATCAAGAATCTTCTTACCGCCATTAGCAAAAATCTTGGAAACGATTCTCTAATGGATTTTCTGAAGATTTAGAAAGATTTAACAAAGATTATTTGCTAATCACCCCCTGAGAACCTAGCTATAAAAGGAACTCTCCATCAAAGCTTCAAGGGGAGACAAGAAGACATTAGGATACTTACTAAGAAAACTCTCTCAAAACCCCTTTGTCTAAGCTTTTCCTACGTGCTGAAAAAGTCACTGAGAACTAAGTTTCAAGCCTAGAAACTAAGTTCCCCCAACTCCTAGCCCAAAATACTCCATATACCTCTATTCCTAAACACTCCTCTGCCCCAGCAGAAAGTCCCAGCAACTCCACTAAACACTATTCCGCACTATACATACTACTTGAAATGTCTCTCACTACTCACCACTTATACTACATCCATGAGCATGCCTTGGCACCATAATGATCTTTCTGCGCTAGCTGGAATCTCTCTCTCTTCCTTCATCTCACACTAAGTTTTCCTCATTATTTGTTATAATGGATCCCAATTACTTACTTATTCATTTACCATTGATGGCTACGATGTAACTATCACTATAATATTTTTCTCTCATATTAATGTTATTGTATTAGAGGACTCTTCTCCAGAGTTAACGGATGATGAGTTTGAAACATAAAGACTTTCTTTGATTCATAAAATAGTTATATCCTATTCTGTCTTGCTTTACTGCTGGACTGATTTTTGCAGAAACATATTATTGCTGGACTGATTTCTGCAGAGACACATTATTGCTGAGTTGAGTTCTGTAGAAACACATTATTGCTGGGCTGATTTCTGCAGGAACACATTACTACTGGGCTATTTTCTGCAGAAACACTTTACTGTTGGGCTGTTTTCTGCAGAAACATTTTACCGTTGGGCCGTTTTCTATAGAAATATTTTACCGCTGGGCCTTTTGCTGCAGAAACATTTTACTGCTGGGTTATGTTTTACAATATGTTTTTTAATCATGCTGATGTGCTCGTTGTAGGGATTGCCTACGGGCCATTCTAATCAGACCCAATCTAAGCCCAAGGCATAAAAGCATAGTGAATTCTTTGGATCTTCACTGATAGCCTTTGGGCCATACATCAAGCCCATCGTCGAGTTTCGGTTAGGCTCCCAACCCATCACAAACCTCATTTGTCGAAGGAAAACTTTTTTGTTCCCGACAACCCCAACGCATGGAGATTGATCATCTCTATGCAAATTTTGTGGAAGGAAGTATTTAAAGAGGACTGTCCTATTACTGTGAACGAGTTCCTCTATTGTTATAAACCCTCAAAAATCAATCAATCCCTTGGTTTTTACAAATTTACAGCTAGGGGCACAAATTGTAGGTTAATTAAGTCCCTAGTCTCGTCTGACAGAAACTGGAAGACGAAATTTTTCTTCGTTTCTGGTTTCTAGGATGGAAACCCAGTGGAAGTTGGCAGGGACACATTTGCCCCTTACACTGGGGACTTAGGAAACCTTCGTCCTAAAGGTATGCCCCTTACCTTATTTCTTTATTATTATTATTATTATTCTTATTATTTTACGTCTAACCTTTATTCTTCTCTTCTTCTTCTTTTTTATTTATTTATTTATTTATTTTTTGTAGCTGTTGGATGACCCTCTTTAAGCAAATTCTACCACGACCGCGTCCACAGGACTCGTCGACACGTTGATAGGGATTTCCACTTGTTGGTGACCCTTCAACGACTTTTTATGTGGAGACTTGGTCCTAAGCCGTCCATTGAAGCCCTCGCTCACGAACTCACGATTCGCAGACGTGAGTTTTCTTTTACTTTGGAAATTTTATTAGTGTTATTTGACTTATACTTTTTACTTTTTTTTTTTTTTTTTTACTAACACTTTATGCTTTTCTTTCAGGAATGGCTACCATGAAAGAGAATAAAGGAAAGGAAGTGGTGGACGAGGCAAATAGACATGAATCTTAAACCCTGCCTTGTCCTTCTGTTGGGGACAAAAGAAAATCTTTATCCAAGACGCTGGACTTGGGGAACCTTCCCAGTCGTCGAGGGAAGAAACAAAGCATGGGTCGTCTAAACCTGGGATTGTTAAGCCCAGTCTTCCTACCTCTCCCTCCGTCCAAATATTTGATGTTGACACGTCCGTGCCTGTCGATGTCACCCCGTCCAAAACCATTGCAACTCCCACGTCCCAGCCTTCCCAAGGGGTTCCCATGAACTTTATGGAGAATGAAGACTTAGCCTAGGAAAGGTTTGAGAAGAGTGTGACTAGTGAGGACGTGGCTGCATGCTATGACATGTCTTTGAAAGATTTTGAGCACTCTGGTGTTCATGATATTTTCACGGTAAGTTTCTTTTTGCCTCGTCCTTTGTTATTTTATGCTTTTGGGAAGCGTATACTGATCTTTTAGACGCAAATTATGTTGCTGGCTTCAAGGATTTTCACCTGGACGCTGAGGAACGCTTCCCAAAAGTTGACTTCAGTTCCATCAAGCTCAATGTTTGTGTTGCAAGCTCCCTTCTCCAAACAAGCTCTGAAGATATCAATATTGAAGACGATGCTACTACTCAGCCAACCCAGGAAGACCCCAACACTGATGCCCCTCCCCAGTGAAGATGAGTTTTTAAGGCCTCTTAGCTTGTACTTTTATTATTATCATTTTGTATTTGGTCCGTTGTTTTGGACCATTCCAAAGTAACTTAAGTACATTTTACTCGTCCACAGTTTTAGGACGAGCTTTCAAACAATTTGCTAATATTTACAGGGTTTTTTTTTTTTTTTTTTTGGCGTAGGTCGTCCACCCTTTTTCCTTAAAGAATGAATGAATGTTTGTTTCCTTCATTTTTTATTTACTATCATGTTGCATGGATGAATGCTTTTTTTTTTTTTTTTTGCACCTAAGATTTTGATCTCAACCTTGGCTCGTCCATAACTATTAGAACTCATTCATGTTTAGCATCTTTCACCATTCTTTGAATTTCTGCAATATAACTCGTCCATGAATGGTTTTTCTTTTGTTGGTCTTTCATAGCATTACCCGTCGTCTATAGGTTTGACGATTCTTTACTCGTCTTTGGGTAATTTGCCAACTTTCACTCGTCCAAACATTGGACGTTGATTAGTCAAACTTCTTTATGGATTGAATGTTTTGCATGTACGTTCTTTCCTCGTCCATTGGTTGGATGAATATCAGGCTTTACCTCGTCCATTTATTAGACTAATACACCTTTAGTTCGTTTTCCTTTATCCTTATTAAGGAAAGCTTATAAATGTTACATCCCTGCGTCTAGGGAATTTTCCCGTCTTAGGCCTTCAGCCCTTCTTGTGAAAGAAATGGGATTAGATTTATGCATCATATACATTGGAAATCCAAACCACGTTTATAATATAATGTCATCCACAAGTGCGGCACATGCTTTGGGGCTAGTGCCCCTTAGGGAATTATAAATATAAACAAATATAGTTTAAGTTCACGACCTCGTCCATAACCCATAGTGCATAATTTAAAGACTAATACTATCAATAAGTTTAAAACACACGATACCAATAGCACGCTAGCAACATAAAGCAACATAAAGTTTTGGCTAGTCGAGGGTGACAATTTTGTGATCTCGCCAAAGACAACGCTCGTCTAGGCAAATATCTTACTGGTAGTACTTCCTTAAGTGTTCAACATTCCAAAGGTGCTACAGCTTTCTCCCATCCAGAGCTTCCAAGTAATATGACCCCCTGACTTTTGCTATTGATAACCCTGTAAGGTCCTTCCCAATTAGGTCCCAATTTCCCATGAGCTGGATTCCTAATTGCCAAAGAGATCCTTTTCAGGACGAGGTCTCCTATGTTAAAATGCCTCGATTTCATCATTGCATCATATTGTCTAGACATAAGGTTTTTGTACCTTGCTGTCCTTTGTTCCGCACCCATTCTCACCTCGTCTATTAGATCAAGGTTAAGGTAGAGTTGTTCTTCATTGTCCTTCTCTTCATACTTCATTACTCTGTGATTGGTCATATGCACTTCTGCAGGTATTACTACTTCACTTCCATGGGCTAATTTAAAAGGGGTCTCCCTTGTGGGGGTTCTCACAGTCATCCTATAGGCCCAAAAAACGCCTAGTACCTCGTCCGGCCATACTCTCTTTGCCCCCTCAAACCGAGTTTTGATGATTTTCAGCAAGGATCTGTTCGTTACTTCTGTTTGGTCGTTTGCTTTAGGGTGGGCGGGTGAGGAGTAATGATTCTAAATTCCAAAGTGTTTGCAGAAGTCCCTAAAAAGTGCGTTGTCAAATTGTCGTCCATTATTTGATACCAATACTCTGGGCACCCCAAATCAGCATACAATGCTCTTCCAGACGAAGTTCTTGACATTCTGTTGTGTGATCTTTGCTAGGGATTCTGCTTCTACTCTCTTAGTGAAGTAGTCAATACCTACCACTAAGAACTTCATCTACCTGGTTTCAAGTGGAAAGGGCCCCAAGATGTCTAATCGCCATTGTGCAAAAGGCCATGGGGCCATCATAGGGGTGAGATACTTTGATGGTTGACTGGGGACATTGCTAAACCATTGACATTGGTCACATACTTTGACGTAGGCTTTTGCGTCTGCTTAAATGGTTAGCCAATAATACCCTGCACGGACGACTTTATGTACTAGCGCTCTCGCTCCCGAATTGTTTCCACATGCCCCTTCATGAATTTCCCTCGACACATAGTTTGCCTCATCTGGAGCTAAGTACCTCAGATAAGGTTAAGAGGCCTCTTTTGTATCCTACCTCGTCTATGAGAACATACCTGGCCGACCTAATTCTTAGTTTTCTGGCCTCGTCTTTTCCCTCTGGAAGTCTTCCTTCCTTTAAGTAAGCGACTATTGGGGTCATCCAATTTTCTTCGCTTTCTATCTAATGTATCTCCAGAAGATCTATACTTGACATATATTGAACTACGTCCAACTCGTCCACCGATCCACTTGCTAAGGCTTCCTTCTCTAAGGCGTCTGCTTTCATGTTCTCTTTCCTTGGGATTTGAATGAAACTAGCTTCTTTAAATTTTTTACAAGGCATCTTACCTTACTAAGATATTTCTTCATCCACTCTTCTTTCGCTTCATACGTTCCATTCACTTGAGCTATAAAAAGCTGAGAATCTCCATAGACGAGTAATGAACCAGCTCCCAAGGACTTTGCCAACTCTAGCCCCTTAGGAAGGGCTTCATATTCTACTTCATTATTGGTCGGTGTATATTGCAGTTGAACTTTGTACTTCAATTCATCTCCTTCTAAGGACTGCAAAACAACTCTTATTCCCCCTACATGTAGTGTAGAGGACCCATCCACATGGACGACCCATCTCTGGGTTTTGTCCGGCTTGTCTAACTCTCCCTGGCTTAGAGTGAACTCCGCAATAAAATCTGCCAATACTTGTGCTTTTATCGCACTTCTTGGTTAGTATCTGACATCAAATTCGCTAAATTCTATAGTCCATTGGACTAGTCATCCTACGGCCTTTAACCTGTTCATTGCCTTCTTTAATGAATGATCCGTTAAGACATTAATGACATTAGCTTGAAAATAATGCCTCAACTTCCTTGAAGCTGTAACCAAGGCAAAAGCTAATTTTTCCATCACAGGATACCGTCCTTCTACCCCTCTCAGTACTCAGCTTGTATAGTAGACCAGTTTCTGTACCTTTCCTTCTTCCCTGATCAATGTTGAGTTTACTGCATATAGGAAAACTATCATATACAAATATAATTTTTCACCAGGTACAAACGGGCTTAACAGAGGAGCTGTTGTCAGGTAGGTCTTGAGGTCTTGGAAAGCTTTCTGGCATTCGTCCGTCCACTCAAATGCCTTTTTAAGAACCTTGAAAAATGGTAAACACTTGTTAGTAGCTTTAGAGATAAACCTGTTAAGGGCAGCGACTCGCCCAGTAAGAGATTGGACTTCATTGATGTTCTCCGATGGCTTCATATCCAGGATTGCCTGAATTTTGTCGACATTCGCTTCAATTCCCCTATGTGAAACCATGAACCCAAGGAATTTTCCCGACGAAACTCCGAAAGCGTACTTGCTCGGATTCAACTTCATATTATACTGCCTTGACGTGTCAAAGGTTTCTTGGAGGTCGTCCAAATGCTTTTGCTCGTCCAAGCTCTTCACCAGCATATCGTCCACATAAACCTCCACATTTTATCCTATCTGTGGTCGGAACATGTGATTAACCAACCTTTGATAAGTTACTCCTGCGTTCTTTAAACCAAAGGGCATCACCTTATAACAAAACAAACCCTGACTAATGATGAAGGAAGTTTTTTCTTGATCTGCCTCATCCATCTTTATTTGGTTATACCCTAAGAAGACGTCCATGAAGCTTAACAACTGATGACTTGCTGATGAATCCACCAACTAATCAATACGCGGCAAAGGATAACTATCCTTGGGGCAAGCCTTACTCAAATCAGTGAAGTCTACACACATTCTCCACTTGCCATTTACCTTCCTGACCATCACCACATTAGCTAACCAATCTAGGTAATAGACTTCCCGAATAAATTGCACTGTGGTCAACTTCTGGACTTCTTCCTTAATAGCATTGTCCCACTCTGGAGTAAAGACCATTTTCTTCTGACGAAAGGGCTTGTAAGATAGATATACATTCAGCTGATGAGTGATGACACTTAGGTCAATCCTCAGTATGTCTTCATGACTCCATGCAAAAACATAAATACTCTTCTTTAAGAGGTGGACGAGGTCTTGCTTTGTCTCTTCCCCCATACTTGTCCTAATTCTAGTAAACATCTGGGGATTATTCTCGATCAAAGGATTGTCTTCTAGTACTTCGATGGACTCTGCAATAACTCTTCTTTCCTTAATACTCATTATCTGAATCTGCTCGTCTATAGCTAGCATGGCTAGATAACATTCTCTCACTACTAGTTGATCTCCTTGCACTTGCCCCACCCCAAACTCTATAGGGAACTTGACTGACAGGTGATAGGTAGACGTTACTACCTTCCAACTATTCAAAGTTGGTCTTCCAATGATAGCATTGTATGATGATGGACAGTCCACCACGAGGAAATTTACTTCTTTGGTTATCTGTTGCGAATATGCTCCCACCACTACTAGTAACGTAACTATTCCTACGGGTTGTACCTTCATTCCTCCAAACCCTACCAAGGGCAAGTTCACTGGACGAAGTTGGTCTCGTTTAAGCTTCATTTGTTGGAAAGCAGAGTAATACAAGATGTCTGTCGAACTGCCATTGTCCACTAACACTTTTCTGGTCGTATAATCTGCGATAAGTAAAGTAATGACGATCGCGACATCATGAGGGTGGTCAATTCTCTCAGCATCCTCGTTAGTGAAAATAATAGTCTGTTCTTCAGTTTTTCTCGTCCTTAGGGATCATTCTGAGAGCTGGACGTTCTGCACTACCTTTAAGTACATCTTCTTTGACCTGGAAGATTGTCCCGTTAAGTTTCCTCTTATGATAACTCTTATTTCTCCCAGCAGGGGTCGTGATATTTCTTCCAACTTTTCCTTCAGCTTCTCATCTTTGTGATCTCATCCAAGAAAATTTCTTAGTTTGCCTTACTTGATGAGATTTTCTATTTACTGTTTCAAATCAAAGCACATGTCCGTGTCATGTCCATGGTCTCTATGGAAACGGCAATACTTGTTCCTATTGCGCTTGTTAGGATCTCTCTTCATCTTTTCTGGCCATTTCAGGGATGATTTGCATGAGCACTTGGTCAAGTGGGGCATTCAAGGACATGTAGTGCTGACTTCTTCCTAAAGACAAACCTGGTTTCCTGTTGTCTCTATCCTTCTTCTCCCCTGTCCAGGCCTTCTTTGGACGAGAGCCTTGTTCTGGATGACGAGGGAGGTATCCTTCCATTCGCTCGGCTTTCTTCCTTTTCTTGACTATGATTGCATCTTCTGCATTCATGAAGTTTTGGGCTAAATAGATGAGTTCAGCCATGGTTTGAGGCTCTTGCTCGTAGAGCTTATGGATGAACAAATCGGAATTAACTCCATTATGGAAGGCCGCCAACAACAACTTATCATCCATCTCATCTACCGTCAAAACTTCTCTGTTGAAACGAGTGATAAAGGACCGCAAGCTTTCATTTTTCCCTTGTTCTATGGTTAACAAACTAGACGAGGAACGCTTATGCCTTTGTCCTCCAATAAAATTGTTGATAAACAATTTACTCAATTCTTCGAAAGAACTTACAGTATTTAGAGGTATTTTGCTGAACCACACTCGTGCTGGCCCTTTAAGCGTAGTAGGGAAAGTCCTACACATAATCTCGTCTGGAACCCCCTAAAGATGCATCGTAGTCTTGAAAGTTGCGATGTGACCACATGGGTTGTGCGTTCCATCGTTTGAGTCCAAGGAATGCATTTTGAACTTAGCAAACAGGGGATGACTATTGATGGAAACCGTAAAAGGGGAGTCTGTTCGATGAACCAAATCCTCTACGAGATTCGCCCTTCTCATGTTCTCCTTCATCTCATCTATAACCTTTCACATCTAATCCATCTCCCTTTCCAAGTGTGACACCCTTCGTAAAGCGATACCCCTTGACTGGCTTTCGGGCTCGACATTCCCTCTACCTTCTTGACTCTAGGCTTATCCTTCCTCGAACCTTTCGTGGTGTTGCCTCCGTAAACTAATCTCCCTGGTTAACTCTTGATTCTGACTGATTAATTCTTCCTTAGCGGCTGTCATAAACTATATGTGTTGGATGGAAGGCGGTTGCATGACAGGAGCTAATTGTCGATTATGGTGGGGATTACTAGAGGCATCCTTATTCCCTTGGTGGCCTGGGCTGGTAGCCCTTGATCTTGTTCAAACCATACAGCCTTTGTCGAAGGAAGATAAATTGCAAAGCACAAACACCTTCCCACAAACGGCACCAACTGATGATGCAATGTAAAATCAGTAGACTGAATGCTTCGGGCTTCAATGGTAAGAGAATTATCTGGGAAACCTGAAGAGATGAACACACAATCAAAGATGACCGGGGGGGACTGGCCAAAAACCCTTCGATGATGAAGTCAGTGTCTCTCTCAAATTCTAGAATTCCAATTTATTTGGAAGTGATTTCGTACGTACCTTTTCTTGTTGCCAATGAGCGTTTATATAATACATACTAGGAACAATTGCTTGTTTAGTAACTTCTTCTATATTTGAGGAGGTCGGAAGGTTCGGAGTTAACTCCCATAACTGCCATGGAAGTTATTTTGTTTGATCTTATATTCCATAACTGTCGCTGGAAGTGGTTCTGTGGCAATGAACCTCAATTTGTACTTGTGTTCTAGAGGATGTAGAGCTCGTCCAAAACTTGCATGTAGAAAACATGCTTGGAATGCTTGTAGGTCATCCAAGCAACCTTCTGGACGAACGACCTTGCTATGGACGAGAGCTCCATGCAAAGTCTAACTTCCTATTCTTGCCCTAGACGACTCTTATGGACGAGTGTGGAGTTGAGCATTTAATACACCATCAGAACCCACCACCACAAGGTTGGATCAAGCTCAATGTGGATGCCGCTTTGAACAACTACAGATCAGCTTTTGCAATAGTTGCTCGAGACCAGCTAGGAGAGGTCCTGTCTCTGTGGGGAAAAATTCATCTTGCCTGCCCCCCGGTGCAAGCTGAAGCTGAGGCGAGGGGCTGTGCAACTAGCAGTCAAAGAGGGTTGGAAGAATGTAATTTTTGAAGGGGATGCAAAGAATTGTATTGATGCATTGACAAGTGCTGATGCTAGACCGGATTGGCTCTCTTGCAACACTGTTAGTAATATCCGTTGTTTAGAGCAACCACATCAGTTGGTTTATTTTACACGACCATTTTTACACTAAAAACCTACTTTTTCTATTTTACACATTCAATTTTACAAAACACCCACATCAGTTTATCTATTCTATCATCTACTTTATTTAAATAATCATTTTCTCACTTTTTATTATTATTATTTTATCTCTACCCTCTCTCTCTCTCCACTCACGGGACTTTAATAGAGATGCTTCTCTGAAACTTCTCAAATTTTCATCTAACTCCACTCCTCTCCTCTCTCTTCCATCTAACTCCTCTCCTCTCTTCCAAACTCTGAAATTTCAATCCAAGCAAGGAGCACGCCGATCTAAGCACGGAGCACGGCGCTGATCCAAGCACGCCGATCCAAGCACGAAGCACGGTGCTGATCTAAAACTCCGATCCAAGCACGGCGAGAAGAACGACAATCCCAGGACGCCGATCTGAACTCCGATCCAAGCACGCCGAGAAGAACGCCGATCCCAGGACGACGATCTGAACTCTGATCCAAGCACGCCGATCTGAACGCCGATCCAAGGACGCCGATCTGAACTCCGATCCAAGCACGGCGAGAAGAACGCCGATCCAAGCACGCCGATCTGAACTCCGATCCAAGCACGGTGAGAAGAACGCCGATCCAAGCACTCTGATCCAAGCATGCCGATCTGAAACTTCGATCCATGCACGCCGATCCACTCTCTCTGTCTCCGTTGGTGTGTCCGTGTGTGGGTGTGTTTGGTTTTGTGCTGTCTATGGTTGATTTTGTTGTTGATTTTATGGTTGATTTTTGATTTTGTTAATGGGAGTGTGAATCAGAGGAAGAAGTCGTTAGATAGTTTTGCAGACGGAGAAAAGAGAGAAAAAGATGAGCGAAATTAAAAAGTATTAAAATAATGTATAGAAGAGCTACAGTAACCGTGGATATATACACGGTTACTGTAGCTCTTGCATATTTATACACAATTTTGCACCATTTTACACCCACTGGTGTGAGAGTTTTTTTGATCAAAATGTGTAAAAAGAGCTCCTTTTTGTATTTTGCAAGACTATCCACAAACTGACGTGGATACTCTTAGTTAATACTTTTGATTCAGTTAATTTTAGTTGGGTCCGGAGATCAGGCAATTCAGTTGCTCATGTTGCAGCTAAATTGTCCTTGAATTCCTGTTTAGATTTCTGTTTCTTTAAAGGTAATCTCCCCTCCTCTATCGAGGATGTCTGTAAGGGAGATGCCTCTGTTTCTGTTGGTTAATTTAATGGAAGGTTTGTTTATCCAAAAAAAAAACTACAGTCTTCACCACGAGAGGCACAGTTTTACAGAGAGAGAGAGAGAGAGAGAGAGAGAGATCTATAAAAAGCAGAGCCAAATTTGGCAATGAAGAATATATAATAAATAAATAAATAAAGGGTACACACACTGGTGCGTGTGATTCACACGCTGTCTCTTTATTTATCCGTACAAATAAAGGCCTTAAATTGATTTTTACTAGCAAGTGGCTGGCAACCCGTGTAAAACGGCGTAGTTGACGCCGTGTTGCATACTAAGTCACGGTTTGAACCCCAAAGCCTACGCGGTTCATTCATTTAAAGTTTTAAAACCATATATTATATTAATCATGTAGTACCACTACCACCACTTTGTTTATAAGTCAAAAACTCCTTAGTTGTTCACCACCAACACCAACGCACCAATAACTCTCACTACAACTTATAAAGTACCACCCTCAATTTCTCTCTCTCTTTGTATGGTATGGACCACCACTAATACTACTACTATCTTGCCAAAACAACTAATTAACTTTGATTCTTACAGCCTATAGCTAGCAATGGGTGTTGAAAAATATTGTCCCTTGTGATGTGAGTTGTGACCCATGCATGTTCCAGTGACAGCTATCAATAAGACAATAACAACATTCAATTAGTATCAAAGTTTCTAGCTACCTCTCGTTTCACATCTTTCAGGTAATAATAAAGAAGAATTTCAAAAACAAATGTTCAGATATTGGTTAAAAGACTTGAATGAGTATCTCACAAAGTGCGTGAAAGGTGATTTTTTTTATAATTCAATATAAATGGTTGGGGAAGGGAGATTTGAATCTAAATATTAACTAGTTAAATTACAAGATTTTTGGTGAAAGGTGATTTGATTTTATGTTTTGGCTTACTATACAAAATAAATTATCTACAAAACAAAACAGCTAAAATCAGGTTATCATGGAGATTTTAATTGTCAAATTTGCAAAGTTGTATGGAGTTAGATATCATTTATTTTACAAGTGTGTCTCTTTATAAATAGAAAAGGACAGGGATTTCCTCCAAACAAGTTTGGAGGAATTCCTACAAACAAGAACACGTGTCAGTAAAGGAGGAAGACACATAAGCTTGGGTCATGTGCGTTGCACATGACCCATTTTAAGGGAAGAGGCTAACAGTGTTAGCCTCACAGACCTCTCCTCAAACGGTTCTCACCCACAGCCCACGCCTCTCTCTCATCTCCTCCAACTCTGTTCTCTCTCAGCAAACTCAGACCGGCGAGCAAAGCATACTCAGACCGGCGAGAACACACCGAGCGGAATCGACGGCGGCCACGTGCAGCCGCCACCGATCTCTCTCTCCCCTCAAACTCCTCAAACCCAAGCTTTAACCCTAACAGCAAAAACACTTCTCCCACAGCCTCACGCACGCCTCTCTCTCATCAAACTCAGACCGGCGAGAGGACCAAACTCAGACTGGCGAGAAGAATCGACGGCGGCCACATGCAGCAGCCGCCGATCGCACTCTCTCATCTAAACTGAACAGCCCCTCTCTCTCCCCTCAAACTCCTCAAACCCTTCTCACCTCTGTTTTTCTCCGAACCTCAGACCGGCGAGAGAATCCGGCCACCCACTGCACATGGCCAGCCTTTCTCTTTCTCCCTTATCCCTCTTCCCAAACCAGCAAGAGAATCCGGCCACCCACTGCACACGCCGTTCCTCAGCTGATTCCGATCCATCTCTTCGCCGTCGATTCTGCCTCAGTGTCTGCTCGCCGGTCTGAGCTTGCTTTTCTCACCGGTCTGAGCTTGCTGAGAGAACACAGAGAGGTTGATTTGATTAGAGAGAGGCGTGGGCTGTGGGTGAGAACGGTTTGAGGACTTGTCTCTGAGGCTAACGCTGTTAGTCTCTTCACTTAAAATGGGTCATGTGCAACGCACATGACCCAAGCTTATGTGTCTCCCTCCTTGACTGACCCGTGTCCCTGTTTGTAGGATTTCCTCCAAACTTGTTTGGAGGAAATCCCTGTCCAATAGAAAATGCTTCTATGGGTTGTTGTGATACTAAGAGTTAAGCTTGTGTTTAGTATATTAGTACAATAGATACATGCCATTTCCAAATACTAAATACTTAAAAAATGGGGAATATATATATTGGGTAAATTTTTTGTTGTTACTTGTTAGATTTGGCTTAGTTGGCACATCTGTACTACCTTTGAATTGAGAGGAATGCTACAAATGTAACTATTATTATAAGGATGAAAATGTTATGTAATTGTGTATTGCTGTTAATGTCAGAGGTAGGGTAGTTTTCATTAGAATCTCAAGGACAGGGTACCTTATTGTCAACATATTTGATCTAACCACTGCTTCATTACCCTTTTTTTTTTTTAAAGCAGTAACTTGTAGCTAGCTAGTCATAGACTCATAGGTTATAGACTTTTATAATCTTAATTATCTAAATTTCTACCAACAGAGCTGTACTAGCTTTTGTTGCTTGTATTTTTGTTTGAATAAAATACGTTATATTATATCTAAGTAATTCATCCAGAAAAAAAAAATAGTTATTGAAGAAGCTTAAAATTGCTATTGTCACCAAACATAGAGACGTTTAATAATTGTATGAGGTTAATATATGGGAGGAGCTTTATGATTATTCGCCGAAAGAAATTAAGAAATGGGGCAAAAGGTCGGTGAGGAAAAAGAAGTGTAGTGAATATATATTAAAATGAAGATGAAAAACTTTTAAGCAATGAAGAGATTTGCTGTAGTCCAGGTAGTAGTACAGTATTTTAGCAAAGGATCTCAAGCTTGGTAGATGAAATCTTAAAAGCAATAAGAACTATCCAATTAGTATCCAATGTGCTAGATTTTTTTTTTTTTTTTTTTTTTGGATATAAGGAAATATAAAATTATAAATGATCAAACAAAAGAATGAGACGAATCCAAGGCTGCCATTAGACGAGTCCTGGTGTTTTTTTTTTTTTTTTTTTTTTTTTTTTGCAAGATAAAAATATAGTAAAGACAACCAGCCGCCTCTCTCTTACTCACTCAATTTTGTTTTGTTTTATTTTTTATATTTTTTTTTCTTTGTTTTTTATTTTGACTATCTATCATATGTCACACTATCTATAATATGTCACCTAGCTAAATCAGTACGAAATTTGTGTTTTAATCTATTCAATCATAGATATTAGGCTTCTGAGTTGTATTAAATAATTAAATTATTAAGATTGCACAAATTCTGAGAATATTTGCTGTATATTTTTAATTTTTTAACGAATTTATGATGATTGTTCTTTATCATCATCAAGTTAAGAGTTTAGACTCAAATATTTTGTTTAGCGACAATAAATTTTGCCAATTGAGCAAATAACTCGAATCCTCAACCTTTCACAACTTAATAAAATAAAAATTACGCTTTTCCAGCTAAAAAATTATTACAACTTTCGGTCAAGTTATTATGCTTAATGCTAAAGAACAAGTATTTCGTTCCAGAACATGTCAATATCAACGGCTGGAAATCACTATCTAAGGGATCAGAATATAGTCAACTATAACAAAAACTAATATCCATATTATAGCTTTAAATTGATTTCATGTATAAGCTTAGAATGCAAGCTGAGGAGGAAGAAAAAAAAAATTGAACAACTATTTCTGATTTTTTATAGTGTAATAGACTTTGAATGATTCACATTGCTACCAAATCTTGAAAGTGGAAACCTTACAAACCTGAAATTCAAGGCAGTCATTTTCCTTCGTATGTGAACATTACCTAATTATGAAGGCCAGAATGGTGGTAGGCGTAATGCCATCGCACTTGTTATTTATGAATCCCAACCATATAACTGTCTGTCAGTCCCTTCACATTTAAAGTGAAGGAGTAATTTAAATTCCTCTATTCATGAAAGCGAGTTCCAAATGATTCTGCTCACCTACTCTTCCAAAGCCATTTTAATGTTATACAACAAAGGAACAAGTTCTTGCAGAAAAACCAGACATTTTTAGTAAGAGTCTCCTGACCATAAGGACAACAATTTAAATGTCCAAAAAAGAAAAGTATATAATTTATCACATAAGATTGGAATATTTATTTTCACCCTATTTGGATAGAACCAGGGCCTGTCTCATATTGTTTTTGGAGGGATAGGAAAGTACTTTAAGGGGTTAAAGCTCTTTTACTTGAAATTGTCCAAACTTTGGAAATTTATAGAGGTAGCCTAATTGTGTAGTCAC
Source organism: Lithocarpus polystachyus (assembly GCA_033629205.1). Lineage (NCBI taxonomy): Eukaryota > Viridiplantae > Streptophyta > Magnoliopsida > Fagales > Fagaceae > Lithocarpus > Lithocarpus polystachyus. The sequence continues at coordinate 14,806,876 of CM066173.1, forward strand.
TAACTTATTAGATAAAAATAGAAAAAAGAAAAAAGAGCTAGCGGGTAAAGAAAATAGCTAGAAGCAGTCATTCACTAGAGGTTCTTAAATTGCAATTTCACTCCAAACAATCTTCATTGTCCCTTGCAACAAATTAGTTACTGTTTTATGAAATTTATTAGGTTACATTTAAGAAAACCCACAAATGACTAACGACTAACGGAAGCATTTAAAAACTATTTTAAGATACTTTTTATGAAAAATTAAAAAAAATTAATTATTTTAACGGCTTTTTAAATTTTCTCATAAAAATAATATCAAAACTTTTTCTAAACTGATTTATTATCAATTGACCAAGTAACAGACCCTTTGATTAATCAACTCAAGCCATGGCAAAGGGCACAAGACAAGAGGGGGATCCTCTTGGTACTAGCATTGCTCTCAAATAATAATAAAAAAAAGTACCTTCCCATGGGCAGAACGACACAAATCATAAAACTCAAATAAGGCCAAAGAGAATTACGGTATAAATTTGAGAAAAAAAAAATTAAAGTCAAGTCAACCATTAAAAACTAAAATGCTTGAAATAAACAAAGTCATTAATATGTACACATTCGTTCTGTATGAAACAAATTCCCTATTCATCTACCTACCTACTACTTTTCTCTGTGCTTGCCAGCAATAACCTCTATATCCCACAAACTACCCAACCAACAGGTAACAACATAACCTTTTACTTTTTCCACCTGTTTTCCCCTTCGTCTATTTCAAATCCCTCTTCAAATAAAGCAACACATTTTTAATATGGTGGAGAGCTCCCCCTCTCACTCTCTCAAAGAATCTATCATCTATTCAACCAACCAAACCCAACCAACTATAACTACTATCACCAAATTCCACCACCTTCCTCTTTTTATGTACACAAATGTCCAAACCTGAAGCAAAGAATATTTTAAGCTCTACAATCCCAAATTCCTTTCTCATTTCAAACAAGAAAAACAAGCATCTTTAAGAATAAGATCTGATCCATCCCAAGTTGTATAGATTCCTCCTCACTAAGCTCCCAAGTGATAATAACACTGCCCCACCGACCCCAACTGGTTGCTCTTCACTCTCAACCTTCTTATGACAAATCATTGGCAATTCCTTCACTTTCAAATTACTCAACCCTATTTTTTGTCTAACAGCTTCAATGAGTTTTGAATCCGCAGTGTTACCAACTGCGTCCGTTACATAAAACTCATTCACAGCCATCTCTCTTTCGGTTGATATATCCGCTCTCGTCACATTAAGCCCATTCTCTCGGAACGTTCTTGTAACATCGGCCAAAAGCCCCTGCCTATCTTCCGCGGATAATTCAAGCCTCACACCCTGTAATAAATTCAATCACACCATTAACATTTTTTTTTTTTACAAGCAAGCTAATAAAAGCATATATTAAAAAATGACCAACTCAACAATGCAATTGTGGTATGTGAATTTAAGACAATTTAGTACCTCAGAAGCCCTTCTCTCAATTGAAGCTTGTAGGCATTGAATTACGCGTTGCCTCTCTGGTTCAGAACTTATTGGGGTCCCATCTGTGTGTCTAATGTAAAATTCCTGTACCAAATAATAAAAAAGAATCAGTATTTTCAATTGGAAACATTAATGTTAGCAAAAACCCAATTCATGTTTTGGTATTAAATTTACGAACCAAATATGCTCTGTCTCCAGCTGTATTGATAGTAGCATGAAAAACAACATACTCCATGTCTGTCATCGTGCAAACAATGTCAAATAAAAGCTTCAATCTGTCCTTGCACTGAACATTCACAACGGAGTAACCCCTTTCAATCCAATTCTGAACCGTGACAATGGGACAGTCATCACTGCGCTTCAAAATTGGCTTCCACTCATAATCACGATCGGCAAACATCATTTGGTGTAGCCTCCTCTCAGTGTGTGTGACCGCCATAGATACCGAGGTCTTAGCACTACGAATATCATTGTCACCTTTGAGCACATTCCTCAAACGAGCTTCGATTCGGTCTATTTTCTGAGAATCCTCAATTGGGCACCCGGAATCACAGTCCTTGACATAAATTAGCGATGCAATTCGGCCATTGTGAGTCCAAACTTTAGCTTCCACCACATTGCATTGAAGGTCAGCTAGTACAGCAAAAACCTCAGATAGTAGACCAACACGGTCGGTTCCGGTTAGTTCTAGGGCAGTTAGGCCGTTATTGCCGTTAGTCCGACCATAGTGAATGCTGCCCATGGACTGTTAACAAAAAAACCAAACAAAGAAACAAATTTTAATTAATAAAAAAGCAATAATTATTAAAATTAAAAGGGCAATAAATTAGGCATTGAATGCGATAATTACCTGTTCAATGTAGCTGATAACGCTCTCATCCGTAAGTTTGTTTCCGTGTTGATCAGTCACATGGAAAACTGCAGCCAAAAACAGAACAAAACACTTGTTTCAGAAATTTTCAATAACTAGAAACAACACGTTTAAGCTAACGTGAGCACCAATTCGGTGCACGTTAGCATGGACACCATTAATTTAACAGAAAGAAAAAGAAATTTCTCTTACCATCCATGAACCATCTTCCATCTGAAGATATGTAAGCCTTTTTGATGGAAAGGTTCAGATCCGTGAGAACCTGCACGGCCTCAAGTAAAATTCCATGCCTTCTAGCACTATCAACCTGTAAATTAAGCAAAAGAGGGAAACAGAAAAACCCAGTTAGTCAAATTTGTTTTTTTGGGAAAAGTTTTCATTTAAAAAATTGATTTCGTGCTGGAGGGGTTTTCGTGAGAGGCGTACCGTGACAAGGGTCGCAGTGGGGCAAACGGCATTGTCGATCACGACCCTGCGCAATAGCAGTGACGGGTCAAGTCAGAGAGAGCCCTTTTAATTTTTCAAAATTTGAATTGGAAAATAAACGAGGTCTTTGAAAAGTCTTTCTAGGTTGTAATAATTTACTAGAAGGAAGAAAAGGAAGGTGGGGGTGGGCATGGAAAAGTCAGAAAACTTATTAAATAATGAAATTGATGTCAATAATTAATTAAATGACGTTGGAAATTTGTTTTCATAGCGTGTGAAGAATTTGTTCGGAAGGTTTTGGAAAAGTATTTTTTGCATAAGGGAAAGTAAAATATTTTCCAATAAAGAAAGGATTTCAGGGAGAGACTCAAAATCCCATAAACTTGTTCCTTAAGAAAGTTTTTCCAGAAAGGAAAGAAGAGGAAATTCAGGGTTGAAAATACTGGTACGATGTTGTTAAAAGAATCAATTTCTAGAACTAAAAAAAATCAGAAATAATCTGTGAAAAATTGCACTACTATGATCACCAAACAAGTCAACAGTAATTCAAATCAAAATCAAAGAACAGGAAAGAAACGTACGGCACCAAAATTTTGCAATATGAAGTAAAATCAAAGAGAAAATTATTACATATTTTTTTTTCTAAACATCATGACCAATTTTTTCTTTTTTAAAAAAGCAACTCAGTCTGCGTGTGTTTGTGGATGAAAGCCAAAGATCCAGACTCAGGGAGTGGAATTCACAGAAGAAGGAAAAGGAACAAACCTAGGAGTGTTCATCCGAATCACAAGCTTTTCGTATTCATTCAAAGAAGAAGGCCAGTCCATCTCAACCATTCTCGTCTTTCAAATTACCAGAGAAACACAAAAAACCTTGAAACCAGAGCAAAAACCAAAGCCTTGGAAGTACCAAGGCCTTAAAGAAGCACTTTCTAAATCGCTCTATGTAGTTCGTCCTTGAAATAACAACGACCCAGATATTCTCTGACTGAAACCACCACTTATTCCAAGAACAGAGCAGAGCAAAGCAAAGCAAAGCAAATTTATCCCCCAGAAATACCGCTATCTCTCTCTCTCTCTCTCTCTCTCTCTGGCTTATAGTTAGATATATATATAAGCAAAGAAAGACCCAATGCAATATACCCTCAAACTCTCAAATTTATTGCAGCCAAACCTTCGATCAAATCGCCATTAACAGGCCCTACCAAACTCTTCTCTGTGAAAGAGTTTTAATTATACTCTCTTTCTCTCTCTTCCTCAAAAGCGCAAAGCACGCCTTGTTCTTAACTCTCTGCCTCTTAGGACAATGAGAACACACACCTATACCTCCCCCCTCACTATTTATATTATTAAGTTTTAATATTATTTTAATATTTACTATTAGTATTTTATTATTTCCTAAACCACGCCTACGCCTATTCCTGAAAGGTAAAGGAGCCATTAGGGTTAAGTACTGAACTGCCCGAGAGGCTGCCCGTGGTGACCTTAGTTCACAACTTAAGGTCAACCAATGATGTCGCCACGTGTCAACGTTGCCCTGTAATAGTGGTTGAAAAGTCCAGCTCGGATGCCACGTCACCCTCCATAGCATCACTTTGCGTGCATTGGACTCAATGGGAACGGAAAAAAAAGCAAGCAAAGGCAAGAGAGGTTAATAAGAGAGAGCACAGTGTTACTTACTGTTGGGGTTGGGTTGGGTTGGGTGTGTGTCTTTGATTCTTCTTGTTGGGTTCATTCCACGTGGCGGTTAAGAGTGGGACCAACAACGTTGGGAGGTGACTTTGTAATTACGTTGTGATTTGTTTGCCGACCCTGAATTATTATCGAGTGACGTCCAACACGTGACAAATCACCGCTCACGTATCGGCCTTTTCCTGCGCCAATTTGTTTCGGCCGGTTTTTGCTTTGTACTTCTCGTTGCAGTCTTTGTTTTGATATTTGCTCTTACTTATAACCCTTTTTGCTTATACTTTATACTAACGGCACTTACACCGAATAATAGAAAAATACGTAAAATATATATATGATTTATTATTGTATTCATGTCAATTTATACTAATACTATTTATATAGTATTTTATTTTTTATATTTTCTTCATGTATCTTGATGATTAAAAAAAGAGTGTATTATGGTTGTTGTGTGTGAAAAAAAGAAACATTTAAAAAAATCAAAAAAATTAATATTTTAATGAAATATAGTATACAATTGATAATATGATTTGGAATATTTTAAAATTTGAGTATATAAAATATAGAAAAAGTAAATTATTATACTTAAAGACATGAATTTTTGCACGAGCTGATAAAAATGTTCAAACAATCAAGGGCTAATATGTAATTTAACAAGCAGATTCAAATTATTTTTGTATTGTCGTACACATCATACTTTCTTAATGAGCAGCTGTATAGAGGAGGATTCGAACCCTATACTTGTAATAAACAAGTTGTGCTAATGAGTGGTATAATTGTAGATAGCATATTCCTCTGATTCGTTAATGAGGTTGAGGGGGTACTAATTAGTCATTTGAGTTTTTGAAAAGAGGTGGTTTATGGTGGGAGAGATCTCTTCTACCTTTTTATGATCTCTAGCTCTCATATAATTTCAAGAAATTTTTTGATAAACATAAAGGAACATACATCGCATTCATGTAATTTTCAGATCTAGCTTGTTTGGTTTATTCAATTTTCATGAAAAGCAAGTCACAATGACCTCTCTCACATTTAAATCACATTTCAAGGACTTTATAGTTAAATGCAAACTACGAACTTAAAAGAAAGATGACATATCTTTTCAATCCAACATTGATACCTGAAAAACGAGTTTTAAATTTTTTTTCTCTCACTTTCTCATGAATTTGGTGATATATAATATGGTTCTTTTAAAAAAAAAAAAAAAAGTTCAATAAATACAATAATAGGGTAAAGAAATTCAAACTTTGATTCTCCAATATAGAAGAGGTCTTTTATCTTATTGAGCTCAAGTGTTTTGACAAAGTTAGAAAATTCTTTGAAAATCATTAACAATAGATATAATAAATTGCATCTATCACTGATCAGCCTTTAAGTAATAGCCTTAAAGGATTTTTTTTTTTTTTTTTTTTAGAGAGTTTTAACCTATAACATTACAATTCCTTTTTAGTAGATGTTCAAAATTCAACCATATAGTTCATAAATCATCGTTAAAATTACACAAGAACTTAACTCAATGTAGGCTTTGGGTCATTCTTCAAAAAACAAAGAAAAACTTAGGGCATGTTTGGTAGACTGTAATAGGCGTTGTAATATAATAGTTATTCCTATGGTTTAGTTATTCTTTAGTTTGGTTATGTTTTTATTACAAGGAATAGTCATTCCATATGAATAACTATTCTTCAAAATGAGGAATAATTATTCCTCTTTAAAATGTTGTATTAGCTATTCCTTTGTAAGTGCATTAATTTCAAAACTTAATATATTTCCAAATAAACATACTTTCCATATACATCTAATAATTATAAGAATAAAAAATCATAAAAAATAACACATATCTCTTTTAAATTTAAAAATAATAATTTTTAAGGAAGTATAATTGTATGAGTAAGATATTTCCTAAAATAAATGTTAAGTTTCATTCTAATGTTATAACTCACAACCAAACTAATGAATAGGTTTAGTTATTACATTACAACATATTTTATTACTAGTAATAAAGATTACAATTCCTGTTGTAATCCTCATTCAGTGTACCAAACGTACCCTTAGGCTCTCGGTCCTGAATCTATAGTCAAGACTATGCAAGTTTGATTAAATTTTAAACAAAATTTTAGAATATTCTAGAAAAAAAATATTGAAAATAAAAGATATAAGCATATGGAGCTTTCATTGAATAAGTAAAACATAAAGAGTTAGAACAATTTTTTTACCAGCAAGAAAGATATAATGATCAAATCTTCTAATTATGTTGCATAAGTATATTAAGTCCACATTTGACATTATATTGGGAATACAGCTGAAATTACTAGAGTTTAGAATGGTCAAATTATGTCACGTGAAGCGCCAAGGTAACCGACGAGCACGCATATTGGCTCAATATATTAAGAGTATTGCTACTTATATAACACGGATAGAAAAAAAAGAAAAAAAAATCCTAGTATGCTTGAATCCGCATTGGCTTAGAATGTTTTGAATTTATTTTCTTTTGAATGAAAGTTACAGTATTTTTATTATTATAAAAAAAAAAGTCCATATTTGACAAATACCTTCAGGATAAGACACAAAAGAGAATAGAGTTAGACTTATTAAGGAAATAGTTATTTATGTGAATGGAAAAATTCAATCAATTCTTTTATGATTATGGGTAATGGTTATATGCCTAGAATCTTGCCCATTTTGGAGGGAATCCAAAATTTCGCACATGATGGAGTTTCGATCTCTTCTATCTATCCTTTTTGTAGATGCTAGGAATTTAGATTTTTTGTGCAAAATTCATGCATTAGCATTAATCAAAAGATAGAATTGTGATAGAAAAAAAGTAAACATATATCAAAAAGGTTAACAAAATCAATAGTATAAATAATCAATTAAAGAAAAACGTTATGAAAAAAAAAAATTAATGTAATAAAAAAAACTAGAATTTTGAAATTTATAATTTTATGTAGGGTATAAAATAACTTTGAATAAATTAAAACAATTTTAAAAATATTTTGTTAGTAAAAGGAAAAGGGATTTGACCCTTGGACCTATCGATTGGAAACTTTAAGAAGTGCTAACAAACATAAAAGTTAGTTTATATAAATATATATACACACACACACACACACATGACTCTAAAAATAAAGTTGATAATAATATTGATTGTCTTCTATATTATATCTATAAGCTATAATATATATAAAATTGAAATTATTGATGTATGGTAAAGGGCCTAAATCATATATTGGGTCTTGGGCCTTAACCGAGAGCGTGAGAAATCCGAGGACGAGTAAATAGTAGTGAGTGGTTTGAGCCCAGAGTCCTATGGGAAGGGTACGAATAGGAAGGTAGGCCAAGGAGGAGTATCTCCTCGGATAAGCTAAGCACAGGTCAAATGTGTATCCTAATGGTAAAGGTGACATTGCAGGAGATTCCAGTGATAGGGACGTGCATCACTAAATGTACAAGAGGGATGGGAGCTCAGAAACATTTAAGAAAAAACTGTTACCACTGCATTGAATGTCTTACAGCTAACTTTCTGGCCGCATTTATGTAGAGAAGACCCCTGAACAGTGTTACCTTGGCTACCCCAACTCACAGAGGGTCAGAGAGGATGTTCAATGGGACAAGCACTCAAGTAGTAGCATGGATGATCAACAAATAGAGGGCGAAGATCAATCAAGGGCAGGTATATAATGTAAGGAACCCCTAGGAATCGAGGGGGAGAAAAAAGAACGAGAAAAAGAAAAAAACAGTAGTATCAAAGACCGGTCCTGTAACCTAACCTAAGAGAAAAATATAAGAACTGATCTTCTCGGACTCTGCCAAGGATGATTTTCTTTAGCATAAATGTGCTTATTCCTATTCTCTTGTTGTCTAAATCTACTTTGGTGTTCGTCTGATTCATTAAAGCCCAGTTTTTCCAACCTATTTCTCTACAAATTTATTGTTTTGGACTCTTTGGGCCCGAGTCAACCAACCTTTACGCTAAGGACCCAAACCAGCCCCCCTACAATTGATTAACCTTGTGCCATATTAATTTTCGAGATTTCATAGATTTAAACCCTACATTAAAATCTTAGCAATAATATATTCTTGGGTAAATTACAAAGTTGGTCATTATCCTTTACTCTATATTTCAATTTGGTCCTTAACTTTTCAATTGTATCAATTTAGTCCCTAACATTTTGATATTATGTCAAAACAGTCTCTACCATTAAGTGATGGATAGAAAATGCTAACGTGGCTATCAGCCAAAATAAAAAATGATTTTTTGCCACATAGACTTCCATTTGGATTGCCACATCAGCATCATAATTAAATAAAATATTAATATTCCTTCCTTAATTTTTAAAGAAAAAGAAAAAAAAATTAAATTTGCATTTTTTTTTTCCTTTCAATTTCTTGGCATCCAAACACTCCAAAATTAAATCCTACAAAAATCAACCCTCTCAAATTTCAAATGAGTTGACGTAAATATAATCTTCACATACTGAAATGAAAACGTATTCAAACATTCACATTCATAATCAAATCCACAACTCTAAAAAAAACAAAGATCGTAGATTGATTTGAAATGAAAATACCAATTTAGGTGGTTGAAACCCATTCAAATCCATTAGCCAACTAGTCTCCTCAAGCCAACTACAACCCATACGGTGGTTGAAACCCCAAAATCTAGCAAGTTTCAAGGAATCTTAAGATTCTTTAAAAAAAAAAATCCAAACTAAACAAACAAATTACAATTCAATCATAGTCCAAGTCAAAATCGAGCATTCCATATGTGTCGGTCTCCAATGAGTTTGCCATGGGAGATCTAAAAGCTTCTCAGAAGGTGGTGGGAACCGATCTGGGTTTGGGTCAATTTGAGAGTGAGAGAGTGATTTGGGTTTGGGTCAATTTGAGCGATCTAGCCCAGAACTTGGAAAAAGTAATTATCGAATGTGATTCTAAACCTTGCACAGAGGCTATTCAGGGGCTGGGTCAGAGTTGTTTATGGAGGAGTTTAAGTGGTAGCTATATAGTTTGTAATCTAGCATAGGGTTTTAGTGTATCTATTTTCAATTGGATTAGTAGGGAAGCTAATAAATCTCCTCATGTGTTGGCTAAGTGATCTTCTTCTTCTTCTTCTTCTTTTTTTTTTTTTTTTTTTTTTTTTTTTTTTTTGAGTTGGGCTAGGTGATCTTTAAAGAAGGTTTTTATGTTTCTTTGATTTAAGTTTAGGCCCCCAATCTTTTGTTGACATTTTCTTACAGGAGGTTTGCCTTGGTTCTAACATGGGGCTCCTCCTAAGTTGTCTATAGTAGTTTTTCTCTTTGGATTTTTTAAAATGTATGTAGATATGTTTTTGAAAAGATAAATGATATGTCCACAACATTTTCATAACATTTTGACATCAAATCCTAAGTGACAAGTTGTTATTGGTTATTATTGTTGAGGCAAAAAAGTAATCCTAGTGTTAGGTTCAAATTTGAACTAATAACAACTAATCACCTATAATTTGTTGTGGACGTAGCATCTCTCTTTTAAGAAATAATATGTTTGATTACCGGGAAAGCGCAAAAAAATTAAAAGAAAGTACGGAGAATATGAAAAAATTTGGTTATTTGGATTTTTTTTTTCCATATAAATACAGATGTGGCATATTTAAATGTTAAATAAATTTTTAATTATCATTTTATTTTGAATGTGAGGTTAGTCAATTTTTTTTTTTAAAAAGTTATGCTGACATGGCAATCCAGATAATAGTTAACGTGGCATAAAAAATAAATTATTATTATTATATCTAATACATCAACTTTTTCCATCTAAATGATCACGGTAGGAATTAAAATAACACGGTATTAAAAAAGTTAAGGACTAAATTGACATAATTGAAATGTTATGGACTAAATTAAAATATGGTGTAAAAAATAGGGACCAACTTTGTAACTTATACCCTATATTCTTCAATGATAAAAAAATATAGTTCCATATATAAAAATAATTATTATAAATAAATTCTTAATATTAAAATATGTAGTTTCATATCTAAACACAATTAAAATAAATACTTATTAATCACTATCAAAATTATAAAAAATGCATAATGCTAAAATATATAATTCCATATATAAATATAATTAAATAATTACCTATTAATAACTATTATGATTATCTAATTTTCTTTTTATTGTTTTCAAATTTAAATTTTAAACAAACAAATAAAAGAAAAAATATATATACATTACAAGCTAGGATAAAGCACTATTTTACAAGTAAGGATAACATTTTTCTTGTAAATTAAAAAAGTGGTATCTTGTGTGGATTTATCAACCCCACAACATGTGACAATAAGACTAATATCATGTTACACATATAATATTGAGCACCGAGAGTTAATAAAATGTCATTATTCAAATCATTCAACTCCTGCCAAACATGTAAGTTTCAGTTAATTAAATTAGTAAAAATTCTGATAATTATATATGAAATTTAGTGTTCAATCTCTATTTATACCAAAAATTAATTAGTTTGATGATAAAAAGTTATTATCAAAAACGGATTCCAAAGGTTGAAATTAACAAAAAAAAAACTCCTTGATGCAAAGTAAAGATAGCAGGGCGAATGCAGTGAGGGTACCCTCATGATAGGTTTTACCCTAACTAGGACGGGGGGTAAGATGACGTGGTCCCGTATAATTGGCTGGGCAGCACAATTAATTAAAGCGCATGGACTCATAACGTAGTCGTGGAGGCACGCTTACGGACTTATTATATATGTCTTTCCCTTCCCTCCTAACGGTGTGGGTTTTAAATTTTTTTGAAAAAAATAAAAATAAAAAATCACCAAACTCCCGACACGTGTTGGACAATGGAGTAATGTTAATGTCAACCCAATGCTGTCAATTTAACTAACAACGTGGGTCCCACGTGTTCTGACGTATCACGTGCATTGCCGTCAGAAAACACGTTCGTTGGTTCGCCCTTTGTCGCTCTCTCCACCACCGACTATGTCCCACCAAACCCCGTTTCCAACAGTAACTAACTGAACTCTCCTAAATTCTTAAAAAAAACAATTTTAAAAACTCTATGTTAAACAGCATTGTGCCACGTGGCAGGAGTGCACTAAATCGTCCACGACGTGCGTTGTTGGTCGAAACACTAATACATTTTAGTATAATTTTACATTAAAAACTAAAAACGGGAGTGGTTAATGTCTGAATTCGGGAGGGAGCGTCGGTTTAAACGACAAAAAAATCTAGGCGGTTTGAAATTGCATACTTTGAATACACCGTTTCTTTTTTTAGAAACACAAACTCAAACTAACATATACTCCTATATGCCTGTTTGTTTTGTTTTCCCTCATTCAATTTTGGGGGTGTGGCGGGAAGATCACCTGTCTCCCGCCAAATCAGACGGTGGTGGTGGGTCCATGTCATCACGGAAATAGATCCACATCGATATTTTGGGAAAAGCGTGATTGGGTGGACCACGTGTTTGACGTGGATAGTACGTTGTTGTGGGGGCGAAATATTCGAGACACAGAGAAAGGAAAACACAACAGTAGCTTTGTTTTATTTTTATTTTTATTTTTTACAGTGAAGAAGGTTTGTAAATTGTAATGTACGAGGAGAGACGACAGGCCTCGGTCCGGTGTGTAAAGTGGTTTCTGACACGTGGATGACAGCTCAGACGTCGGTTACTGGGTCCCAAAGTAAAATAAGTAGTTTTATTTTATTTTATTTTTATTTTTGGAAAGCCCGCCTTTTTCTTGGGTCTCTCCATAGCTTTGCTTTATTGACCGTTAAGACCTTTGGCGCCAAATTCGAAAGCCAGATTCACACTTTGGGCGGGGATTTAAGTAAAGGTTGTAGTGGTAGTGATTGAATACAGCGGCGCCGCATATCTCTCCGTGAGACACTCAAGGCATGTTTTCGTGCGATGTGATGTTTTGTTTGTAATTCCCATTTGGAGTATTTATTTAAACCAAATTCAGACCAAATATTTTCTCTTTTTCTTGCTATAATTACGTTGATTTGTTTGTTTCCTTTTTTTATGTCAAAAATGGGTTTTCCACTACAAATCAAATCAGGCTTGCTAAATTACTCCAATTCCCTTTTTTATGTCATGTGTGGGTTTGTAAAGCATGAAAGCAAATTTTGAATCCCGAAATTTTTTGCTTGGTCATAGGATCTTGGCCGTCAGATAAAGTACCTAAACGAAGACTTTTGCACTTCAAAACCACGCTTGGGCTGGTCAAAAGTAGCAGCTGCATGTGACTAGACCGTGTGTGGCTCAAGGGGGTTTCTTATTCTGTTAAACAAAATTATATAGTGTCTGATCTATTTTTGAAAAAAATTTATTAAGAATTAAAAAAGTTGTCAAAATTTTTTTTAAAATTGGTTTATTATTGTATGCCCTTAAGGCACACATTAGTAAAATCCAATTATATATATATATATATTACAAAATATTGATCAAAGCCTATTTCTGAGTGATTTCAGATTTTGTTTCCTTCTATTTGAATCTTTTCTCAAAATAGGCTAATTTGAGTCAAAAGGTATTTCGAAATTTGATTTTGTTTTCCTTTTGGGAATTGCAAGACAAAATAATAAAAAATGGTCCCTGTTTTTTAAAAAAATTTTTGTCACACCCTGAAAATGGTCGACTTCACCAAAACTATGACACAAACGGTCACATGGGATACAATCTAGGAAATCTTTGATGATGAAATTGATGACACATTGACAGAACTTTATGCATTGACCACCGAAATAATAATAATAATAATAATAATAATAATAATAATAAAATAATAAATTGTTTTATGCCTTGCCATTCATTTCTCTCTAGTCTCTACTCTAAGTATATTCTACACTGTGATACAGAAGATTCTGAATGATGATCGATGCAGCCTATAAACTCAATACGGTCCAGGTTCTGCGTCTGAGTCAGTTGGACAGCGACGAGACCCACCGTCCGATTACTATCAAACGGCTGATATATATGTTTCCACTAAAGAGCAAGCACACAATATGTTGCAGGAGGAGTAGTATTAAGGCCAATAAAACGTATATAGAAAGCAAAGTCTCAGGGGCCCAGGCTTTACTTGCAATTTTAGTTTCTAACTACTTTGATTTTTGGGAAGTATTTTAAGAACGGAATTGAGTCAATGCACTCACTGACCCATTTTTTTAATTCCTAAGATTTCCATGTTAGTGAAAAAAAAGCTGAAGATCTTATAAGTACTTGGCTCTTTCAAACAACCAGCTGGTATAGGACACACTTCTATTCTATGTGCCCAAACCCAGGTGTTTTCCAAAGGAACATAGTTTGGGCATCGAGTGTGTAATACACCAAGTCTATTCTTTTTTTTTTTTTTTTGATGTGACCAAGTCTATTCTATTCTATGTGCCCAAAACCCATTTTTTAATACTGCAAAGTTTCAAGTTTACGTGGAATACAGCAAAGTCCTCTTCAAATTTCTATTTGACATTTCATCCTCTCCCCTTAATTTTCTATCAAGAAAAACCCATCTTCATTTATTTCTCGGGGGAAAAAAAAAAAACAATCTATATTTTCGCGTTTAACGTTGGAAAAGGACATTTGAGAAGACAAGTAAAATCTTGAACATGAACTTTGAGCAAAGTTTGTGCCCAATTTGGGCGCAGAAATATGCATGCGCGCGGATAAGCAAGATGCACACATAGCCGGCCTAAAATAAAAGGTTAATTATTTAGTATTTGACATTTGAAGTCAAACCTTAATAATTATTTTTGTTAGTACGGCCTTAATATAGTAATTTGTTAACTTTATTGTTTAGGGTTTGAATTTAAAGTAAATCTTATAAGAGCATTCTCATTAAGGATGCTAAAAGGAGCATATGCTAAATTTTAGCATCAAAACACCAAAAAAGATACTCCATCAAAGATTTCAAATGGCAAAATTTTTGCCATACTGCTACAGTGAGCTTGTATTAATACAAGCTCACTGTAGCTTGAATTGTAAAAAAAAAAAATTTATTTTATTCTTATGTTGGTGAGGTGGTTGGCTGTTATTTGTGTTAAGTTATTTTATTATTATTTTAATGAGTAGTTTATATTATTTAAATGAAATGGTAAAAAAAAATAGAAGTTTTGACGTAGATGGTATTGGAAAGTAGTGTGGTATATGTTATAAAAATGAGTTTTGAGAGGCTAAATGCTATATTTTTTGACATTCTTGATGTGAATGCTCTAACTTTCTTTTTTTAGAGAAAAATCTTAAAATATTAGTACTAAAGAGAATTTGACTTCAATAGTTGAGTTAACTTGGGAGATAGTATGCATGCCTGCTTCGATAAAGTGTATTTGTATAAACTAGTGAAAAAATGTATTTTGAATTTAAAATGAATATTTGCAAAAAAGTTACAAGGAGTTGTAGTTACAAAACAGAGTTTTAGTTTTAAAAATACTTTTTTAAACTCCCAAAATGACTAATCAAACGGACCTTTAGTAGCTTGTTGCACCTCTCTATATATTTGTTGTACATAACAAGCAAAACAATAAAATATACATGAAAATTTTTAATTTTTTTCGAGGTGAGAAATGCATGACAATAAATTAAGAACAACAATACGATACTAGTTTTTTTTAACAAATATTGACCAAAATCTATGAATAATTGAATATAATATATGAATAGATATTGTATTGCTGAATTTAACAATACGAATAAAAAGTTGAAAATGAACTACGTGCACAAATTGTACACAAATATATGTATTCGATTATTATTTAATGCACACATAACTCATTGACCTAAAATGAAAATTTAATTACTGAATAAAAAAATTTAATTAATAAGTATTTGATATTTAAAGTCAACCTTTAAAATATTTTTTTTTCAACTTTAATTATTTAGTATCTGACTTTAAGTTACTTCCCAAAATAGTAATACAAATACAATTGAGTCTTTTTTTTATTTAAAATAATTGGTTGAATTTAATCTCAAATTCTAATAGGATTGCGTGCCTAATTATAAATTGAATGTTCCTACAACCTATGTATTTGTGATGCAAATGGCAGAACATACACATCATTCAAATATATGTGGAAATGAAGTTGATGAACCACAATGTTTTTCATTTTTGCACAATTACCATCCTAAACATATCCCAAGAGTTACCAATTAATATGTGATGGGACCATATTTTGATGACAAAAGTTTCGGAATAATTCCAAATTTCGACAAATACCTATTCTTGAATTTCTTTGTCTAAATGGATTTAAAAGAAAAAAACTTGTCTAACGATTCACAGCACTATTATTATTATTATTATTATTAGTAATAGTTTGTAATCCTATACATATGCATAAACATATTTATAAATAAACATAGTTAGATACGTAATAAATATCGAATTTTAAAAAAATTTATAGGCTCAAGTTCAATCTTATTTGGTGAGAACCACACAAGAAACTTGTCAGAAACTTATTGTTTCTTGTGACGATGATAGAGGAACACCATAAAGTTCTAATGACAAGGATTATGCTTGAGACAAATGAAGGTCAAAGTTGCATGTGGTTTTGATATCATGCTAAAATAAATAGGAGAAGATTAAAAGATGTATTGAGAATCAAGAGAATGACGAATGTGACTCGATGTTCACAATAGAAAGATCTTAGCAACTACTGCTTCACTAGTCATAACTATGAATTACAATATTCCCATAGTTGGGGTATTCTTACCACTATAAAACTGATGTCTTTCTCAAAACAATCGTCTAAAGCCAAAATTAATCACACCAAAAAAAAGAAAAAAAAGACTAATGTCACTGCCATCAATAGGTTACCTTCCAGTCCTTAAGTACACAATCTACACTATAAAGTTGGCTTTCTTCCTGGTCATGCATCTATATCATCTTTAGGCTGAGTTTTTTTATATCATGCCTCTCATCAATAGCCACCACATATATCAAATAGACCACTGCCAACTATCGCTCGAACTAGGGGGAGCCAAGGGGGGGTTGAAGGGGTGCAACTGCCCCCCTTGTCCTTCCTCCCAACCCCTTTAGTATAGGATTTTTGGATTTCTTCCCCACCAAGAATTTCTCGACAAATTTCAAAGACAACCAATTAACATCAAATTATAACCCATAATTTCAGTTAACTATGCAAATGATACAAATTTGATAGTTTGATGCCAAAATTAATTCCCCCCCTACAAAGAGAAGAGTATACAACATGTTATATATCTTAAAACGAAAACAAAGAGCTGCTTAACAGCTTTCGAGACACCTGCAAAATTAGAATTAGCTACCACAGTGTTCTAATATAAAGAGCTGCTTAATATGCTTTTGCCAAATACCTAAATTTCAAGTGATTGAGACTTTACATTCTATTGATCAAATATCATGTATGTTTGTGAGAGATAGTGCCTTATGAGGTGGCTTGTTATTCTTTGGCAGCACATGCAAGAACTTGTTGTGCTGTCATGAGATGTGCTACACACTTGTACCTTTATCAACAAAGTTTTACTAAATATCATACGAGAGAAAAAAGATACAAAGAGATAATATTAAATTGGACACATTGACACTTACTAATTATTTTTAATGAAAGATACATAGCACTTAATTTTTTACACCAATTGAAATTCAATTTTCTTCACACTTATTAAGTTTAAATAAAAATCATCTAGTAAATTGAGTTTAAAATATTTCATAGCTCCAACTCTAAGTAGCAGATCCATACTTTCAAATTATGTCTTATTTTTTCATGACACTAAATCTCTAATGCTTACATCTTTCCACTAATCTTTTTTTTTTCCCCCTCAATCTCTTTGACTCTTTCATTGTTTCAAATTCTATGTTTTGGTAACGAACTTTGAGGGCTTTTAACAATGAAGTGTTAAAAATTAATTAAAAAATTGAATGGGAGATCAATAAATGAACAATTGTGCTTCCAAAAGAATTGAAATCCTGGCTCCGCCACTGCCGTCATCCAATGTTTTTAACTATCACTCACATTCTTCCTCACGATGTTGCCCTATGTCGATATTCCTCATGACATTGTGACATTAGTGAAATCATTCTTTGGACATAGTAGCCACACTATGGTTAGTGGTGCGACTATCTAAGGCCTTTGTACGTAAACCCTCTTGACAATTTTCTTTTTTAGATATACGATATAATTTCAATTTATAGCATTCGCTTTATAATTTACAGCTCTTTTTATTAGGCAAAGTTTCTAATTAGTTTTTGATGTTAACAGGGTTTAACCCACAAATTTCTTATTTGACAATAAAAGATTTTACAAACTCGAGTTAACTAATATGAAGGGTTTATACATAGAATAAAATATAAATTCAATAAAAATACTATATATTAAAATAGTAACATATAAAATTGTGAGGCCTCAAAAGTTTATTTGGCATTACATTAAGATTTCAAGTTTTCGACCAAAAATGAAACATATTAGATTTTATATAAATGAGACATCTCTAATGACAGATTTAAATAAGTCCACAATTAATAGTGCCCGATTGTAAAGGAGTCTATAATAATTAAAACTTCGAAGAGAGGAAAAATTATGAATGTTGAACACAGAAATTATTGCGGTGGGAGAAGATTTAATTTGATTTTGCAAAAGAGTTGCATCTTCAAATGTTTGGGATGCAGAGTTCCTATATTATATGGGAATTTTTTAAAGTGAATTCTTATATGTGATTGGCACTTAGAGTACAACAAAATTTTACAACAATTTTACAATAAACTTGTTTTGAGTTGTGGTGGGTCATTTGCAATCTTTTTTTTTTTTTTTTTTTTTTTTTTTTAATTTGTGGTGGGTTGACACCTTAGTTTATTGTAAAATTGTTGTGGCCATAAAAAAACTCAAGATACAATTTGTAGCAAATGGAAGTCCATTCAAAATAAGGTATTTCACATAAAGAGGTCTAATAATGAAATAACTCATTTGTTAAGCAAAAAATGATACAACTAGATCTTATTTTAGTTAGATGTAACCCCGAAATCTATACAGGATTCTTTGAATTCAAAGGCAAATACTATGTGTAGGACCATAGGCCCAAGTATGTATAGTGGGCCTTAGGTCCGTCCGAGGAGGTCTAAATGTCCAGGGACTTACTATCAATTGTTGACTATGTAGAATAGGGAGGTAGTCTGAGGAGAAATAAATCCTTTGCATGAAGTTCTGAAAAATTCCATTGCTTAGGACATATCCTACCGACGTACAGGATGAATGAGAAGGAGAGATTATTTAAAAGAAAAGCTGCTATCACCGCATTAAAGGCTCAACAGCTAACCTTCTGGCCGCATTAATGAAGAAATGATAGCTGAACAGTAACTTTCAACCTTACTGCTATTATCTAAGGACTTCAGGTAGGTGTTGATGGGACAAGTATCAAGGCTAACCATTGGGCCTGCATGTGGAAGAAAAAAGAGAAGAGAGAAGGGAAGTATAATTAAGTGAAAATCAAGAGAGAAACACTGTAACTATTAGAAAAACCAAACTTATAATTAAGTGAAGAGCCAAATATAAGAAATGACATCCTCAGACATTTGCCGAGGATTGTCATTTGAAGTTGGACTTGTTTATTTTATTTTTCTTACTGTAAACCCATCCTATCTACAATCCAATTCCTTTTTCACCCAATTTTCTCAGCATACTCTTTACAAATTTATTGTTTTGGGTCTTTTGGGCTGGTTCTTTCGTCACTTGAGCCATGCTGCCAAATCTGTGACCTTATACTATGTAATCTACTGTGTTTAATTTTTATTTTTTTATGATAGTAGGTTTTAATTTTGGTTTTCTTAAATGTTCCAAAAAAGTTATTTTCCAAGGCAAAATATTTCTAAACGTATCCTAATTAATACAATACTATAATAAAACTCTAATTTGAATAAAAAAGCCAAGAATATCTTAAATCAAGAAAAAAAATTTAAATCATAAAATTTTTGAAAAGTACACAAAAATAAAAAATCAAGGATAAGATTTGATCCCATATTTTTTCCTACATCAAAATTTGTTTTAGGATTTTTATTGTCGACTAATTATAATGCAAATTTATTTGTAAATTGTTAGCCATTATAACGGAATAGGTGTAGTAAAGGTTGAAGTTGAAAGACTGCTATTCACTATTCATATTTGAAGATTTCGATTGAGTGAAAGTATTAAGACCAGTCATCCAAAAACTGAGTGCTTGGACATGAAATGTTGACAGAAATTCTATTCGGTTGAGTGAAAGTCTGAAACCCCATTGTGGAAATTCTAAAATATATATTTTTTTCCACAACTGTTTCTGTAATCATTCAACCCCAAAACCATAAACCTATTTAAATACAAATAAAAACCTAGTTACCCAAAGAGGGAGACGACCACACAAAACAGTGAAAAATACTTGGAGAGGTTTTCTTATTATTTTGTTGTCTGCCATTGAACATCTTTGAGAGGTTGTTATTCCAAACACATAAATCACAATACCTATGTTGAACTTGCTATTGAAACTATAGAGACAACATCAAATTTCAAGAAGTCATGAAGTGATCGGGAGATCTGTTTGCGGTCATTGGATGAATTTTTGGTAATGAGTAACTTCGAAGGCACAAGGTAGGCTATGTAGTTGTTATTTGGAACTTTGGAGAGTTCCGATACTTAGGCCGACTACATGTGCGAAAGTCATGTAAGTTTGGTTCAACATTTTTAATTTTTTTTTTTTTACAATTTTGGTTTTCAAATCGTTAACGGATATTTGTCTTTGTGTGGGTACGTTTGTTCTCTACTATTCTAAAGCGTGTATCCATATATATTATTATGCTTGAATGTTGATTAATTAACTACATAGTGATTAATTGAATTAATCCGTTAGAAATGGTAGTTCAACGGTTACAGAGGTCTAAACATAACTCTCCATCTGAATAAAAATTTAATTTTTAATCAAATAACATCAAATCAATACTATTTATTAAATAATCCTATTATTAAAAAAAATTAAAAGAGAAAAGAAGAAAAAATCAAATGGAGTCGAACGAGAATACAGTAGGCATGAATTAACCAAAACTGCAAGGCAAACTGTCAAAATGGTTTATTAGAACACACTTGTCAAGCAATGGAAGCTTGGATCGTAATTCATTATGGGTTTGTCTGATAGATTTGTTTATCCAATCAGTGGATTTGACTTGTCTTACAAATAGAATTGGATTTTCTAAATGTGACTCCCAAACTTCTGTGAGCGGTATTCAAGATAATCTTCAAAGTTTGAATAATTTATTTATTTCTATTAGGAAGCATTTCTTGCTTATCCCAATTTCTTTTCATTACCTCAAACTCTCAAAGAAAAACAGCATCGTAGAGAATTTGGCTTTTGTTTTATACTTGAGGATGTCATGACTCATGACACTTCTCTTATACCATTCTATTTGGCGTGCATTTAATTTGTTTATTTGTTAAAAATGAGAAAAATGTAAGTCTTTTAAAAATTATAGACAAGCTAATAATATTTTTTAAAAATAATTAATAATAAACCAAACAGTATTTTACCATAAGGTTTTTGGTGTAAGCAATAGGGTTTGAACCCTAAAATATTTTATTAAATAGCAAGAGACTTTACCACTTAAATACATAAAAAAAACTTTTATTTCCTATCAAAAAAAAAAAAAAAAATTTTATTTAATACACATAAATTGTTTTGTCTATAATGAATTGCATTTATGTTGCTGTTACCACGTGAGACCCAAAAAAATCGATTGCAACGCTGACAGGAGGTGAAAGTTATATAACATCATGAACAGTTACATAATATTTGTGTGCTAAGTGACATAAAAACTGAAAGATTTGTGACAAATAACAATTTCGGATCACATTTTGGTTCCACATAACCATCGGCCAGATTGCTAGGAGTAGTAGATAAAGTTGGACAGCTGGAAAAAAAGGTGGCTGAGGGAAAAAGATTACCAAAAACTGAACCCACGCACAGAACAGTTTTCTTCAGATGGAAGTGAAAATTATAATAAGATGGGGACTTTCCGCTATCCTTTATGGGCCTTTCATCAGTTCCCTCTGGCCTCTGCTGTGACTTGTGAGTGGACATCATGTATCTAACTTGGTCACTTTTCAAACGCCTAGAGGGAAAATGATTTTCCGAATTCATGCAATTTCCCAATCTGAAATTTCTCCATCATGGGATCTGCCGACACACCAAACATAAAATATTTAAAAAATTTACTGAAATATGAAATTGTCAAAATGCCGGAAAGTTTTTCTGAATTATAACAAAGCAACTATGTAATGACATGTCAAATATAAAGTTTGACTTATCTTTAATACTTTTTTTAAAAAATTATCTTTTGTTTTAATAATAAACTGCCACATCACTCACTAACTAAATAAAATGTAAGAATTAAAACCTATTATCATTTGTCATTGTATACTTAAAACAAAAGTATATATCCAGTTAAAAATGTACTGGAAGTAAGCTAAACCTTCAAATATATCAAATATGGCCGTACAACATCAGTAAAATCATCAGGACCTAAAAAGTAGGAAGCAAGAATAGGATAGGAGATTTGATTAGCACTAAGAATATGCATCTCCATGAGCACTGTACTCTGATACTAGGAAATTCAATTGATTAGCATTAAAACAAGTGTCTTCATTATTATAGGAATATGATACTGTGATATATGAATTCACATCTGGGCTATTGCACCGTTTAATAATAAATTAATGATTGAGATTAAAAGTTAAAAAATTCATGTTTAGTCTTAGCTTTTGGATCAATAAATTTTTTAACATTTAAAAAACTTTTTAATACTTTTTAACCCTTTTAACTTTTACATCTCACACCAACATAGTAATTTCAAAATATAATAATTGGCAATTGCATTGGATCCAATTGTTTGTAAACATGACAATGTATCTCCATGATTTGGGATAATATAGCTTTTTACAAATGTTGATTAGGTTGGCTACCTAATTACTCAGACATCCACTAAGTCATGTACTTTTCTTAGTTCCAAACCCATTTCTTGGAGTGCTAAGAAGCGATCCCCTACCACTCTTAGACAGAGTATATGTCCATGGCCTCTACCGTAACAAAGCTCACTTGACTGTCCTTTCTACTCAGTGATCTTAGTGTCCATCTCTCCTCTCTCCCAACACTTCTTTTTCTTTTTTTTTTTTTTGGTGTGACAATATGAGTGCTTTGTACATGTTTATCCATCCCCTTTTTCATGCTTGCTCTAAACATGTTAAGTTGGGTTATCACTTTGTTTGTGAGAAACTTTCTCTTTCACTTTTATTTACTCGATACATTTTTACTAAAGGTTTTTTGGTAGCCCTTATCTAAGTATGAATTCTCTCTGATTCTGTTAAAACTTTACCTTCAACGGTTCAACCTTGTCAAAGTTTGAGGGAAAGTAATGGGGTGTCAAATATATCAAATATTAATTGTAGTCCTTTGTTTTTGACAATTGGATAGTAACAATGGGGTTGGGGGGGGGGGGGGGGGTTTAAATCTTGGGTGTCTCCGTGCCACTTAAGTTACAAGGCTTTTAGGAACTTATTTTGATTACCAATAATTTATAATTTTGTATATTAGGAACTTATTTACAAACTAAAATGATTCAGAATCAAGTTTATATATATATATATATATATATAAATCGGGCCTTAGAGTTATAAGTATGTTTATGAATATATTATTATGTTTAAGTTTGACTAGTTTAATAGTTGAGTCAAAATTTGAGCATGAGGTTGGCTCATTTGTTAAATAAACAAACATAACAAAAAAAATTCTTTTGTCGAGCTTGTTAAAATTATTGTCAAGTGATTAAATTTACCATTTTCGCATAATTTTAACTTCTGGAACAATTAGTAATTTATTATGGTATCCCACCTCATTTAAAATATTGAAAATCTAATAGTTTAAGTTTTTGCAACAATTAGTAATTTATCATATTATCATAAATGTGTCCTATATCTGGCTTGGTTACAGGCAAGAAGTTTCAGGAGTATGGAAAAGTTACTTCTTATTGCGTTACTCATTTTAAACTTTTATACAGTTGATAGGAGTTATCATAGCTTTTAGGTTGAGACATGCCAATGACTTGTATACTTATTTCATCCTAAAGAGATGAATATTAAGACTTGTTGATAAAAAAGAAGATGAACATATGGGTAATAAGATTTAGAGCTTAATTTTCTCCGTTTTCGCTCCGGTGGATTGGCTAAACATTCCTTTAGAGCTTCTGATTTTGCCGGCACTTGGAGCAAACAGAAAAGTGATTTGTCTACTTAAAGGAATTAAAAGTTTTGGAACACAATGAAAGCTACCCTTTAATCCCTGTTGAGTCCTTGAAGTCAATTGTAATTTCCAAACAGTAATTGAATTAATACATTAATCAGACTGCCATTGAAAAAATTGGGTCAATATGTGACCTATAATGATGTTTTACTCTTTCAACTTGCTATAATTTTCAAACTCGAAGTGTCATGCTGGTGGACAGTTACAACTAATTGAATTATTAAAGGGCTACCCCTTTTCTTGGCAATAGAATCTAGAATCAGATTTTTATTTTCATATATCCATGACCCAGACATGTTTTACGTAATGGCTGAGATCATTTAGACTACGATTGTCGGTTTTTATGTTGACGGATGAGCTGCTATACACATCAAGCATTCATATCAAAAGGTTTTAACAAATTTAGCTTTTAGTAATTTTTTTTTTTTTAAATTATCAATTTTAACATATCATTTTATAATACACTCGATATTAAATATTTTATCTTTTACCACTTCATTTAAATATATATATATATATATTATATTTTATATTTATATTTCTTTTACCACTCAAGTCTCTCTCTTTCTAAAACTTTCATTTAAATAATATTTTATATGTTTACCATCTAGTTATAGAAAAAAATTTCATTCATGGCACTTTCGTGCAACTAGATGTTAAATTTTTTGACACCATTAATGTAGTGGGTTTTTTTAGGGTTTTGGATGCTAAAAAAATATTTTAGCTATTTTAGAATATTTGATGTGAATGTTTAATAGAAAAGAAAAACAACGTGTAGAGTTATTAAACAATTAGGTAAGAAGATAGTTAAACCTCTACTTTAAACTTGTTATATATTTCATAGCAATTTACATGTTACATAAGACTTGGCATTATCATGATTTAAGGAAGCCGTTAACTTCAACGATATGTGTTATTCCTCGAAATGATTAACATATCTCATTATATACTTGTCATGCCCCTTGAAATAGAAAGGCATCTACTGCGCTAGGGTTATGCGTCCTCTCTTTAGCTGACATAAGGTCTGGCGCATACAAAGATTTCTCTCGTAAGTAAAAAAATTTTGGATTGTGTTAAAAGGCACCGTAAGGTTTAACTTATATATCAAATCCAATCAATGTATATATAATCTGGATATTGCACATCTCTACTCGCGGAAATCTAGATAATTGACTGAAAAAGTTAAAATCACTATGCGGGATATCGTGGGACTAGAATTCTTTGCATGCATACTGTATTCCCAATCAACTTTTCCAACAAATAAAGAACACACTCATAAATAAATCAGTGCGGTGCTAATAGTAATAGTAGTATTAGAGTAATAGGTTACTATCCAAAAATTCTCTTACCCCATGAACATCGAAGTTTACTACCAAAAGAAAAGAAGAAGAAGAAGAAAAAAAAGTCAAACAAGCAGGCCGGGAAGGGACGTCGACATCATGATCTTCTCACGTACTGCACAACTGAACATGCAAAGTTGTATTGGGGCCCGTACGCGAGATCCGATAGTTGCTGCACATGTCAAGATTTGCATGTCCCATCTTGTTTGGACTGTTTTAATTGTTGTACAAATATCCTCCCCAGTCCCCCATATGTAGAATTTGACCATTCCCTGTTACTGTTAGCTTCCTCGATCTTCTGCAACTTATCGCGGACAGTTATCTAGAACAACATGCAAGACCAGTGTAAATGCGCAGTGGACTACCACCTATTTGTAGAAAAAAAAAAAAAAAACACTTTTTTCCTTCTAGTATACTAAAAAGCTGTAAAGCTTATTAGAAGTTCTGGAATTTGGAGCCTATAAATACAATATTCTAAGTTTTATTGGAGAGAGAGAGAGGTACACATATCACAATCATGTTAGTGAATTCATATCCAATGTTGACCTCTGCCTGTACGTGACTACAGTTTGCGTGTTCCTCTAAATTTTGACTTGTTCCCTCACTTGTTGCTCAGGTGCATGACACCACATGATGTTGTAATAAAGTTTGGCCCTCACTTTTTTAGACAATTTTCTGGGATAATTGGTGAGAACCGGTAATTTAACCCCGTTGGGTTATAAAGCTACCGTAAAATTGAGGTCCTGATGGCTTGTAAGTTTTTTATGTACTACTATATATTTACTTTAATTAATTGGTAGTTTTCATAATTTTCAGAAACATATTATGACATTAATTTGGAGGGAAATGGAGAAGAGGGTCCTAGGTTCAGCTACTACCTACAAGTCTGTTTAATTTTTGAGTGAATCTACTACCTACTAGTCTGTTTAATTTTTGAGTGAATCTAGCTAGTAGGGACACACAATATTTCCATCTACCATGTGAGTGCACCTAAAATTATTTAGGGTAGTTAGCGGACTTGGACCCAACTTTGCTGGAGGTTTTAGAATTTGGTAGGAGAAGACGCAATCGAAATGCCCCTCATGTTACGTAAAGATTCATATAAAATTTCCATTAGAAAGAAATGCACAACAATCCTCTTTCCTTCTCTTGTAAGTTTTCCTGTTAAGAATGGTCAGTTAAGGTACATGTGACAAACGTTTGTAGGAATATGCCAATTTCTTCGGTTTATAGATTCCTTATTAGAGCGGTGCCTTTTTTTTTTTTTTTTTTTTTTTTTTTTTTTTTTAGGTCTATGTTAGCATAAGAATTTACTTATTTTATTTTATATACTTACTTTTCAAAATACTTCACATTAAATTATTTATTTTACATTATATTTTATTAAAATATCAATTTTCTTAAAATTTTTAAAATTATTTCTCTTTCTTCGTACACGTTAACCACCATCTACTTTTTTTTTTGTCCTCGAGATACGTAAAAAAAGAATAAACAACTAAATACAAAATGAATAGTGTAAGTGTAAATTTACATGGTTACTATAATAAACTTATAAATTTACACAATTATACATGAACTGATATGAGTCATTTTTAGACAAAATTGTGTAAATTTCCCGTCTTTTTTTATTATACCAAATTGACGTGAATGGGCCATGCCTAGACATGGCAAAACGGGCAGGCCAAGTCGGTTCAATCGGGTTGCGGGTCAAAACAGGTCATTTTAAGCGGGTTCGAGTCAATCGGGTTGCAGTTCGGGTCGGGTTGACCCGTATTTTTCACATGATTATTTTTATAAAGAAAACAACATATATTTGTCATTTGAAAAGTCATGCAACAAATTACTTGATATAAAATACATTACTTTGAATTCACTACTTATATAAAAAATGAACTCAGTTAAACTTATTAATACTTATTCAATAATTTTAAAATTATACAAATCCTAACATTGCTATCTAAAACAAAATAACACAAAGATAAGTAAAACAAACACACAAGTTTTATTTATACATGATATCAACATCCCAAAAGTATAAAATAAAATTACAAATGACTTATTGGATAAGTTATTTGACATAGAATAAAAACATATAAGAAATTTACAACTTTGAAAATTAATTTTATAATCTATTATCAATTGTGGTTGGCACTCTATTTTAATTTGAGATATACATTAAAGTTTGATTGTTTATTTATTTGTACATAGTCTCTTTAATGAATCTCATATCAATGTTAAGCAATACACACTTTAGAAAATATCATAATTTATTTTGAAAGCCGTTTATTTTGGACATAAATTGTTAAAAAATATGTCTAAGCATTCATAATTTATGCTAATTTGATACTTTGGCTTCACTATTTTTACACTTATGAATGTTTCTCACACGTCTACAATTTTAAATATATGTTCTTAATTCTACTGTAACAAGATTATCTTAACATGTACTTTGCTATTTGATATCTAAAAATCTATACAAAATGCTCAACCATTCATCTTTTAATTAATTTGCATTCTATCTTTGATGTCAAAAAAAAAAAAAATTGCATGTAGTTATGTAAATGTCTCAATTGTTTCCATAAAATTCACAACAAACAATTAAACCAATATTATCTTAATTTTATTAATTTTTTTTACCAAAAAATAAAAGTTTTAAAAAATGGTTCGGATTAAGTCGCGGGTCGGGTTGACCGGCAAAAACACAGGTCAGGTCACGGGTCAACTCATTTTTGCTTTGGGTCAAAAAAATAAGGTTCGGGTCAGATTTTTTCAAGTCGGGTCGAGTTAGAAAATTCTGACCCGTTTTGTCCTGCTAGCCAGAGAATAAATGGAATTGGACCTCCCCAATTTACACACGCCCATATTACTGGGCATAGGCCGAGTAGTTGTATTCCTGTCAGTACTGTACCTTACCCTTAGTAGGATACAGCAAATTCAACTAGCTGGGCTGGTCATGTACCATCATTAGCCCATATTTGGTTTTTTTTTTTTTTGGATACATGTATAATTAGGAGTGGAAGATTCAAATTTTGGATGTATATCTTTAGAAATACTAGGAAGTATCAATTAAGTTAAAAAATTAATTATTTCAAATTGAAAAAGTAGCTCAAAGTATTTTATATATAAGATAATCACTTGACTTACATGTTTAGGATATCAGTTTGCTTGTTTGATGTTTGAGACCTAAAGTTAAAAGTTTGAGACTTTGAGTTTTGGGTGATGTGTTACATTTTCACCTAAAGGAATATTTGAGTGCTTGTTATTTTTTGTCTTAATTTTTATTTTTTTGCTTTTTATAATGATAATAAATATAATTTTCAACTTTCAAGATTAATGCTATTTCCTTTATAGAATAGGTACTCTTCTATTTACTTTTTTAATTTTATTATAATTATGAAACAAGTATTTTTAGTCATAAATATTGTCAAATTTGCGTTTCACAAAAAAAAAAAAAAGAAAGATGTTCTTTTAATAGAACTTTGATTTGTACATTGGAAGATAAATAGTTGTAACATTTAATATAGAATAAATCATATATGATTGTTGCGTTTTTTTCTTCTTTCAAAAATTGAATTCTAATTTGATATATCACAAGTAATTTTTTTTTTAGGAAACGGTAGTACTTATTAGAATACACAAATATGAAAATAATATATAGAGTTTTGTAAACAAGCTCATAATACATTACATAACCAGAGTACTACTACAAAAGGGTTTAACGTTTGTAGTAGTAGTATGATGTTATAAGGACTGAAACTTTAACACACACAACCGATATGGGATAAACATCTCTCTATATATATATATATATATTTTTTTTTTTGAGGAAACATTAATACTTATTAGAACACACAAATAATTTATTAGAAATATATTAATAAATAATGATTTTGTAACTTTTTTTATTTACAATTTTTTTAATACTTGATATGTCCTAATTATTTCTCATATATTAATTTAGTTTTGAATTTTGGTATATTTCTTATTTTTGGATTGTCAAAAAATTCTTTTTTCATGCTGTTAATTTTAGAAGTTAGGCATTGGTGGTGTGATGATAAGTGCTTTCCATCCAAAGCACCAATCCTGGCTCTGTCTCTAGTTACATAAAGATTCATAAGATGTGTATCAATAGTTGGGTTCGTTGTTAACTTTTTTTTCTTCTTCTAGCCCTTTTTCCATGAATTTATGAGCTTTGTGGTATTGAAGGATGACGCAATATTGAAGAGAAATTGCTACATCCTGACAGTCTATTAGTCCTTTAAACCTCCAATGAACTAAACAAGCCGATATCATAATTTGATAAAAAGGGTTTGACTGCTGGCCCACTAAAGATGGATATGACGTGACAAATTCATGCACACTCACTCTATTGGGCCTGGCAGTAACGAGTGACCTCATCAATGAATGTACTGTTACTACTGTACTCTAACGATGACTGCACACCGAGCCAGGTTTAACTTCTTAGGCCCATTTAAGCTTGGCCCACTTGTACATTTTGTTTCGTACTCTTCTCTAGTCCCAAACATGCACATTGGATAGATTTATAATTAGGTTTGATCATTAATTTGATTCTCCAACTATTTAGAAAAGTTGAATTCCGGTAACTTTAACTTAACTATTGTCGGCGGTGGAAAAGTCTTCCTTCAGACAAATGAGATTTATGATGGGTCGGAGGCCTAAACCAAAACTCGACGATGAGCTTGACGCACGGCCTAAAGGCTATCAGTGAAGATCCAAAGAATTCACTGTATTTTTATGCCTTGGGCCTAGATTGAGATTGACAAGAATGAGCTATAAACAATCCCTACAGTAGACACGTCAGCATGATTAAAAAGCATATTGCAAAAAATAGCCCGACAGTAAAACGCTTTTGTAGAAAACAGCCTAGCGGTAAAATGTTTTTGCAGAAAATAGCTCCGCGATAAAATGAGACAAAACGGAATAAACTTCCAGCTGTTAGCTATTTCACAAATTAAGGAAAATATCTACATTTCAAACTTATCATCCGTTAGCTCTGGAGAAGAGTCTTCTAATAAAATAATATGAGGGAAAACTTTTATAGTAACAGTTATATCATAACCTTTAATAGTAAATGAATACGTAAATATCATGGGTTCCATTATAACAAATAATGAGAGAAACTTATTGTGAGATGAAGGGAGAGAGAGAGATTCTAGCTAGCGTAACAAGAGCATGCTCATGTATATAGTATAAGTAGTGAGTAGTGAGAGACATTTCAGGTAGTATGAGTAGTATAAGATAATATTCAGTGAGGTTGTTGGAACTTTTTGCTGGGGGTAGATAAGTATTTATAAGTAGAATTATAAGGAGTGTTTTTGAGCTAGGAGCTGGGGAACTTAGTTTCTATGCTTGAAACTAAGAACTCAGTGACTATTTCAGAACTTAGAAAAAGCTTAAATAAAGAGGTTAAGATTTTTAGCCTTGGCTGAGGGAATACTCAGTGACTATTTCAGAACTCAGTGTACCTTCTTGTGCTTGTGAAGCATTAATGGAGAGTTTCATTTATAGTTGGGTTTTAGGGGGTAATTAGCAAAATAATCTCTGCTAAATCTTCCTTAGTCTTCAGAAAATCCTTAGAGAATCGTTCCTAAGATTTTTAGCTAAGAGTGGTAAGCT
Source organism: Lithocarpus polystachyus (assembly GCA_033629205.1). Lineage (NCBI taxonomy): Eukaryota > Viridiplantae > Streptophyta > Magnoliopsida > Fagales > Fagaceae > Lithocarpus > Lithocarpus polystachyus. The sequence goes on from CM066173.1 coordinate 14,837,600, forward strand.
CAACTTTAGAAGGTTCTTGCTGTTTTGGGTAATACAACTGGGATTCTAACTTAGCATTGAATGCTGATTAGCCTTGGCTGAGGGGATTAGAGCTTGTATTAGACTAATGGTCTTGGTTATGCTGCTGCTAGAATCGGCACTCCTTAGGGCAGGTTGCATCACCCCAAGTCAGGTGTCAACCTTGGAGCCCTTGTTAGGATTCCTGCTGGGATCCCCTTGATGCCCTCTAAATCACATTTTCCTAAGTTTCTCCATTTGGGGTTCATGTGCTTGGTCCATGAATCAGAGAGTACACGTTTTTGGCATGAAAATGAATTGATTTCAAGTTGTTTCAGGAGCTTTAATGGCCTGGTCATAGCTGCTTTTGGTTTTTGACCATACGGGTTGGAGAAGAAAGAAGGGACAGCTGGTTGAAGCTTCCCAGCTTTTCAGTCACATCAGTTTCAGCTGTATGTCACATGAGAAATGATGAGATTTCAGCTTGTGAAGGAAGGGTTTAACCCTTGACGGACATGTGTCCTCTTCTGATCTAATTGGACAAGTTAGAACTTGATGGCAGTGGGCTCCATCTGTTAGGTTGTACTGAAATTTAGTTGGTCAGCTCACGTGAGCTTCAGCTACTGGAATTTGTGTATGAGCTGGGCTGGCTCAGCTGGGCTTTGTAGTTAAGCTTTTTTGGGCTTGGTTATCATTATAAAATGAAGAGTTTTGCCATGGGTGATATACATGGGCTTTTATAAATTTTGTAAGAGAGGTATTTCTTGAGAGATGATCAATTATATTTCCTATGAGTAAGAGATTTAACATATGTGAAACAAGTGTTAGAATAATGTTTTGATTTTGTAAATATGTGCCAAAATAGCATTTGGGTTTCATGAAATGGTTGCCAAAATTATATTTGGGCTTTATAAAATAAGTGCCAAATTAATATTTAGGCTTTTGTAAAATATTGCCAAATATTAATGCTTGGTTTTGTAAAATAAGTGCCAAATTATTATTTGGGTTTTATTAAAGTAGTGCTAAAGTAGTATTTGGGTTTTGTAAAAATAGTGCCAGATTAATATTTAGGCTTTGTAAAATAGGTGCCAAATTATTATTTGGGCTTTATTAAAATAGTGCCAAAGTAGTATTTGGGTTTTGTAAAAATAGTTTAAGATTTTGTAGAAATATTGCCTTGTAGCAACGGGCTTTGTAAAGGTGCCATGTAGCAACGGGTTTAGTAAAGGGTGCCGTGTAGCAACGGACTTTAGAGGTGCCGTGTAGCAACGGGTTTTGTAAAGGTGCCGTGTAGCAACGGGTTTTACAGGTGCCGTGTATCAACGGGCTTTGTAAAGGTGTCGTGTAGTAACGAGTTTTGTAAAGGTGTCGTGTAGCAACGAGTTTTGTAAAGGTGCTGTGTAGCAACGAGCTTTGTTAAGGGTTTTGTTGGGCTTTGTTGGGCTTTTTGAGTCTTGCCCACAAGTCAAATGGTTTTGGGCTTTTGTTGTGGAGATAGTGCAATTTTGTGGCCCAATATTGGTAGTAATATGATGGGCATTTTTATGAAAACCCAAGTTGGATAATATGTGGATAATATGTGTGAGAGGGCCCATGGTAATTTATGAGGCTTACATAGGAAATATTTGTGGGAGCCCAATAACATGGAAAATATTTAAGTAATATATAAAAAATTCATGTGGGCTCAAAATAATTTATGGGCTTGTGTGAGTATATTTGTGAGTAGGCTAAAGAAATTAGGGCCCGGAAATTTGTACCTCAACAAGTATTAATTGTGTTAATTCCATCCCTTAACTTTCAAACTCATATTCATTTCATTTTTGGATCCCATATCTACTAAAATTCTTAAATAGCATTTATCTAACTTAGCAAATGGAGCACATGTTGGATCGAAATCATGGAACTTCGTAACAACTTTCAATGAGAATCTTGTTAAGATTTTAAAGGAGAACATACATGAGGATGAAATAAACTCGATTTTAAAAATTGAGAAACAAAATTGATAAAGTTAATAGTTAAGCAAACAAGTTGAACTGCATTAATTTCATCTAATTATAATCATTTTAGCTCAGTCCAAACTTTATTTATGACTTAACAACACCAATGCATCTAGACAAAACAGAATGGTTTTTTTTTTTCTTTTTTTTGGTTGATAAATGTGATAGTTTTGAATTTATAATCAATTGAGATAATTAGAACCCTAAAATGATTTTTTTTTTTTAATTTTATAATTTTTTAAGATGATAAGTTATTATTAATTTTGAGCATCCTCAATTTAGTCAATTTAGCAATCCATACTCTCAAAATGCCCTGTATAGCAGAGAAGTTAAAACTCAAAATCATTTGAGTATCAGCTACGTTGAGCTGCTAGCTGCGATATAGGGATGGCAATGGCGCGGGGCGGGGCCGGAGGATGGGATCTTCGTCCCCGCCCCGCATGGTTGTTGTTCTTCCCTGTCCCCGCCCCGCCCCGGGGTGCGGGGCAAACTACCTTTCCCCATCCCCGCCCCTTGGGGCCCCGCGGGGACCCGCCCCGCCCCACCCCTAATACAATTTTATATATATAAATAAATTTTTTGATACAATAATATAAATTACAACAAAACAAAATGTTTTAATATCCAAGCATTTAAATAAACCAAATATTTAAATAGTCTAATACGTAACAACATAATTAAAAATTTCTTATAACAAAATAAACATTGTCTTTGCATGAACAAAATCATCAAGGATAATTGACTAGTTTTTTTAACAAAATAAACGTTGTCTTATAACAAATAAAACTTAACTAGTTCTTTAAGAATAAGTTTCGCTTTCTCCCAATGTAGTGACACCACTTTCTTCTTTATAGACTTGGAGTGGAGTTTGGCTTGAAATTTGAAAAACACGTATAGACTATAGAGCAAAGGGATGGGTCAAAGGGCGGCAATAGCATTAGGGTTTTAGAATAAAAAATAGTTTATCTCATGTCTTGTACTCTTGTGATTCACTTTAAATATTAATGATTTAGGATTTACTAAATTTACAATTATAGTCCTTGTTAGTGCGGGGCGGGGCGGGGCAAAGCGGGGCGGGGCAAAATTGCCACCCTTACTGCGATAGATAGCAGCTCACTGTAGCTTAAGACTTAAAACAAAAAATAATTTTTTAATATGTGGTGTTAAAAAAAGTGGTATTTTAATGCGTTGATAGTTGTGATTGTTATTTGTGAAATGTTAACGAGTGCCCTTAGGGCACTCGTTAATAATTCATTTAAAGAAAGTTTTGATTCTACTTTTATGGGAAATGAAAATAGTTGTCAAAATATTAATTACTTTTTATCATTTTCCATAAAAACTTTTTTTAAATGGATTATTAATAAATGCCATTAGGACACTCGTTAGCATTTTTCTTGTTATTTATTATGTTAGATATATTATTTTATTATGTTGTTAATATTATTTTAATGTGTTAAATGTTAAAATAAGACTTTTGATATTAGATACGTTATAAAACATAGTGTTAAAATAAAAAAAAGTAGTGTTTTTAATGGCTAAAATCTATATATATATTTTTAACTTTCTTGGTGAATGCTCAGTGGCTCACTGATTAGTGAATTGACATGTTACCTCTATGTAAAAATTATTCAAAGAAAAGCCAGCAATACGGCGTCGTTCTCTTCCATCCACATGTTCTATAATCTATATGCCCGAGCAGTACTACTCCAACTTCTTTCCTTCTTACCAAAAATGGCAGCTCACACAATCTCAATCTCCAAGCTTCCAACAACAAGAACACCCTCATTATTATTCTCAGACTCAGACTCAGACTCCAACCTTAGAAGACGACCCGACCCGTATCCACCGCACCTGGGTCGGACTCTCAGACCACCACAAAGTGTGCCTCACCCATGCGCATGGCTAGGCACCAACCAACTCTCGCTCCACTCCTCAAGTCTCAGACAACCACCCCACTTGTCAAAGCGCCGACCCATCACCGCAACGGTGTCGTTTAGCCTCCCCACTGCGTAAGTTCCAATTCTCTCGCACTCTGAAAAATATGGATACAAAATTCCCATTTTGGAATTGGAAATTTCAGATAGTTCGTTTTTGATTTTGCAGAAAGCCAGAGAGAGCTTCTTCCTCCACTGTGAAAATTCCCAAGTGAGTTTAGCTGAACTTGTCTCAGAAAGTTAAGATTTTTGGGTTTTTGTTTTTGTTTTGTTGGGGGTGGTGGGTATTGAGAAATTGTAGTGGGTGAATTGAGAATGGAGCAGATGGTCAAGGAGTGCAATAAAGGCATTTGCTATGGGAGAGCTGGAAGCCAGGAAGCTCAAGTACCCAACTACTGGGACTGAGTCCCTTCTCATGGGGATTCTTATTGAGGGTATCACTATCACTATCACTATCAACCTCTCTTTTCTTCTTTTCCCCTTCTTGATTAGTTTTTAAATTTGATGCTTCCAACTGTTATTATAGAGTCTAAATTCCAATTTTAGCAATGTATAAGCTCAAATGAATAAGAAACCTTAGCCTTAGGACTTTAGCAGACAGTTATTGTATTGCAAAAAGTAAACAAATTTCTGGTTGGACTTGAAATTTGAAGGCCTTATGACGGGTGAAATTGCAGTCAATTATAAAATTTGTCTATGATTGGCTGTAATAGATGATCTTGTTATGATTTTAGTGGTTAAATTGTTGATGGTGGTAATATTGTGATGACACAATTCAGGTGTGATCTTGGTGGTAATAGATGAACATGTTACACCCTATTACAATTTGATGAATTAAAGCAAAAGAAGATGGATAATAATGTGTATTATTCCTGGATTCGGCAAAAGTAACCTTCTAATGAGCTTATTCATGTTGTGTCTTTATCATCGCCAGCCTTCATTACTCTTGTCACTGCTTTGATCCACCAATTTGGCCAATAGCATTGCTGCTAAGGAAACCATTATAATACACCATAACTGCGTAGACTTGTCACTGCTACTTCATTGTCTACTTTTATTTTTATTTTTATATAAAGCAGATCTGCAGTTAATAACTTATAATGCTCTATAAATCGTTTCCATAATGGTGCAGGAACTAGTCTTGCTTCAAACTTTTTGCGAGCAAATGGGATTACTCTATTTAAGGTGCGTGATGAAACTATCAAGTTACTTGGGAAAGGTGAAAGGTTTTTTTTTAGTCCTGAGCATCCTCCTCCAACTGAAGCAGCTCAAAGGGCCCTTGACTGGGCTGTTGATCAGAAACTAAAATCTGGTAAGCTCCTGTTCATTGGCTGTTCTTGTAGTTGGTGTTATCCTTTCTATATGCTAGAGTTTCATTCTTGTATGTTTTGTGAGTATACGTTATCATTTGCGATACATACACACAAAAATGGAATACATGGATGGTCAGATGGATTGTGCCATGAACATGCAAACAAGTACATAAGAAGTTAAATGATTGAAAAGTTGCGTAAAATGGCTGAGAAGATCTCAGCATAGAGTAATGACTTCTTTAGAAAACAATTAGCTATTATTTAACTTTTATAATGTTGAAATTATAGGCATGGGCCTGTCTTCTGTAATTTGATTATTGTACTCTGATTTCTGAACTTTATTATGCTGAAGGATTTAATCTTGCAAAAGTGAAAAATTAAGGATACAGTTGAAAGTAGAAACTTATTCTTTCTTGAATTCTGAATATCTTGTTGGAGTTCAATTTATTGTGGTTTGGAACATTAGATAGAAAATTGTTGGAAAAATGGAGTATTGTCGTCTCACTCTAGATATGTAAAAGGTCCAAATATTGTTTTCATGTCATTATCTATTCACGTAATTAAGCTTTATGTGGTTTATATATTTAATATATATATATATATATATATATTTTTATAAGTAAGAAAAATTTTATTAAACAAGGTTACTTTATGCAAGGAGAATAAGTAGCAAAGGAAAACACACATACAAAAAAACAGAAGAAAAAAACCAAATATGTACAAATAAGAAGAGAATCTAGAAACAATGGAATGAAATCACTATACTTGAATCCCCAAGCTCGTGACCAGTCAAACAATGTCCCTTTAAATAAAGCTATAACGTAGAAATAGAATTAGAGTTGTTGGGTTATGGGTTGTATTAGGTGGTTTGATGAGTTATTTGATGACTATTTGGTAGAAGAAAGTAGTGGAGATTTAGGTTTTTGACTTTTGATAGGTCAAAGAAAGGGCATGATTTGGGGTTGTAAGGAAGAAGAAAAATAGATATTTTTACAGTGTATAGGGGCTGTATCAACAGTATCCGTGATTAAAGAGAAGAGGAATATTGAGAGAGAAGAGAGAGAGAAAACGTCACTCAATAATGAACTTGCCTCAATGCTCAAAACACTAAACAATTTTATTAATCACTCTTACTTGATTGAGTACAATAAAACACTTATATAGGCCCTATTCTTAACTTCTCCTAGTATGACTAGGACTTCTACTTTGACCGCCAAACCCTATTTTGAATTAAACTGCAATTGATGCGTAAAGACTCATAAACTAAAGGAATCGACTTGGGTCTAGTGCTCGTGTGCAATGGACTAGTTGGGATTTGGACACATTTCAAATAATTGCCATGTGTCCACATTTCAATGGATCCACCCAACCCTTTCCCTAAACTAAATAAGACTTATAAATAAAAGAAGACCCATGGCCCATAGGCCCCATACCCAAAAATTGTAAAATTACTAAAATACCATTGACTCTAGAATAAACAAATAAAATATAAAAAAGCTAATTATTTACCATGGACACTTATTCTTGGGCTTTGCCTTAGCCTTAGGCATCCAAAGAGGATATTCTTTTTGCTATGGTTGCACCATCAACTCTTCCTTGTCCCCTTTGAAAAGAACTCAACTCCGTCGAATTAGGAGCTAAACCAAGAATGCCATTAGAAGGAACACTTTTTCAAATAAGAAAGGAACTGTTCTTCAACTTCAAGATTGTCATGGCGTTAGCACATGTGAGAGTGCAATTCTTGTTGCCATCAACAAAAGAGTAAGTATTGGCATGCCCATTATGGTGTCACTAGGGATCCATGGCCAACCCAAAAGTATGTGAAACAGTTTAAGAGGCAGCACATCACACATAACAATCTCCTTATGCTTGCCAATATCAAATGTGGCTAGGCATTGTTTATCAGCCTTCAACTTTGTGTTAGTGATCCATACCACATGATATGGATCCAGAGCGACTTTACTTTTAATCCCAATTTCTTCACTGCTTCCTTAGATATTGCATTAGTACAACTCCCGGTGTCAATTATCAAAGAACATATTTGTTTGCGGTTGACTCGAGTTTGAAAAATCTTTCCCCTATGATAGCGGTCTTCATTCTCTTGAATGTCTTGTTTAATTGTTGTAAGAGGTGGATGAACGACGCCTATTATACCCTCATCATCTAAATCTAGCTCATGAACGTTCACCTACAAGTTAGCATTGAGAGGTTCACAATCTCTTCTTCAAGTTCAGGTTGATTGGGTCCCTTTATTGACTCATTGCCTTTTGACCTGTTTAGGAATATCCTTTTCCAGCAGCAATTGGTTTTGAAGGACATTGAAAAGACATATAACCTAAACCATGACACTTTATTCTAGAATTAGAACTACTAGTTCCTTGTGATGAAGAAGCACTAGAATGTGCATTCTTGTTTGGGGGATAAAAATTACCTCGAGACTTATCAACAAACTTCTCCCAATTAGCATCCACAATTGTTCTCTCACTTCTAATATTGCTTGCTACTAGAGCTCTCATTAAGGCTTTCTTTTTAGTCTCCTCTTCCATTTGGCATGCAACTTGAATTGCATCAGCCATAGGATACAGCTTACTTGCAGCCAAACCTGAATAAATATTAGGATTCAAGCCTTGGTGATACATAGAAATCATCACATTCCATGGGAATCCTAATCTTAAAGTGAAGTTACAGAACTTGATGACTCTTCAATGGAATACAATCTTGCATTGTGTAAATTACAAGTGAGCTTGTTGCTTGAAATTAGGTTGTATAAACTATAAAGTCACGAGTCATAGCACTTCACATGTCCTCCCAAGATCGAATGACTACATAGTGAGTTTTTTGATACTTTTCCCATCATATTCGAACTGTCCCTCTGAGTTTAGCCTCTGTGAAAAAGAGTTTTCGCTCTTTGCTTAAGCTATACCATCTGTAAAAGCTTTCTATACTATGCAACCAATCAAAGAACACCTCTGGATTGCCTTCCCCATAAGGTTGATTCCCTTCCATAAAACCAGCACCTTGATGTGTGAGAACAATGTTGGATTGTTTTTTTTTGTGGTGGCATCTGACTAGTGCATTGCCCATAAGAATTTATGGGAGAAGAGGGTGCTAAACTTGTGGAAAATACATGGGTTGCACTTGGAGCTGATTTAGAGTATTGGCGCTCTTGATCAATGGTGGTTTCAGCAGAAAATTTCCAAGAACAACTGTTGAGAGCTTGTTTTAGGTTCTTTTCATGGCGAATAATTCTTCAAGTTTTACTCCCATTGAAATCACATTCTCTCATAACTGGTTCAGAGTGTTTTTTTTGGTAGGCTTGAGAAAAAGCCTAAACCGAGACTCTAATTTTGGGTTAGTCACCATTATCTTGGATGAGAAATTTTGTAGAGTGGTTGGCGGAAGAAGATTTTAGCAAAAAACTCAGGATAGGATTTTGGTAAGACTTAAGCTCTGAAACCAAGTTTATGTAGGGAAAATCAAGGGGATTTTAGCAAAAAACTTAGGATAGGATTTTGGTAAAGACTTTAGCTCTGATACCAAGTTTATGTAGGGCAAATAGGGGGAATTTATCTGTGTGGTTGTGGTGGGTTAAGGTTTAGGAGGTTTGTAAAAATAGGATTCAGAGTTGTTGGGTTATGGGTTGTATTAGGAATTAAAAGGTGGTTTGATGAGTTATGTGATGGCTATTTGGAAGAAGAAAGTGTGGGGATTTAGGGCTAGTTTGGATGGATGGGGAGTAGAGTAGAGTTGGCCGAAAATTAGTCTAATTTCTGGTCAAGTCTACTCTATTTCCCCTCCCCCCCCCGCACCCCAATCCAAACTGACCATTAGGGTTTTGGTAGGTAAAATAAAGGGCTTGGTTTGGGGTTGTTGTAAGGAAGAAGGAAAAAGAGATTTTTATGGTGTTTAGGGGCTGTATGAACAGTACCTGTGAATATTACCATAAGAAAGAGAAGAAGAAAAGAGGTAGAAGAGAGAGGGAAACATTACACAAAGGCCAACATATCTCACTACTCAAAACACTCAAAAATTTTATTAATCAACTCTCACTTGTTTGAGTATGGTAGAACACTTACATAGACCCTATTCTTGACTTCTCCTGGTAGGACCAGGGCTTCTACTTTGACTAGCATACAAAACCCTGTTTAAATTAAACCAAAACCCATAAATAAAGACCCATAATAAAAGAAAACCTATGGCCTATACCCAACAATTATAAAATTATTAATAGAGGAGATACTCCTAGTTTAGAATTGTATTTATGGTTTCAGCATCTTTTTAAAATGTCTACAACAACAACAACAACAACAAAGCCTTAGTTCCAAAATTTTGGGCTTGGCTATGGATCCTCAATAGATTAGTTTGGGTTAAGCCACATGCATTCTTTTCCTCCATTATATTCTATCTAAAGTCATACTTTATATTACTTTCTTAATTGACATGTCCTTATTTGTTACTTCTACTAATGTGGTTTTTGGTCTTCCTCTACCTTAATTTCCTTCTCTCAACTTGGATAAACTTATTCTTTCTATTTTTCGATAAGTAAAAAAAAAAACTCTATTCTTTTTTACCAGTGCATTACTTGCTCTTTTTTGAATATAACCAAACTATTTCAAGAGCGACGCTTCTTTATCTTTTCATCAATAGGGGCTACCCCTATCTTTAAGCAAATTTTCTCACTTTGTGTATTTATACTTATTCATCTTAACATTCTCATTTTAGCTACACTCATTTTATGAATATTTTGCTTCTTAATAGCCCAACATTTGATACCATGAGCATAGCTAGTTGTATAGCAGTCTTACAAAATTTCCTTTAACTTAATAGGTGTTCTACGATTGCACAACAATATTCCTGATGCACTTCTTTACTTCATCCACCCTACTCGTATGCTATGATTCACATTCTCTTCACTCTATCTTTATGATTCACCATTTACAATAGTAGAATAGCCCAACATATGATATCAAAAAGCATAGCTGGTTGATACTATATCGTCACACAATACTCCTTTTGAATTTATTTAGTGAGCTTCCATGGTATATCATTCTGGCATAAAAGAAAATCGATTCTCTGATATTGTTGTTTCAGGTCTTAACCTATGTTCAATCACTCTTTCCCAAAGTTTCATATTGTGACTCATAAGTTTAATTCCATGGTAATTTTTATGGTTTTGAATATCTCACTTGTTCTTATAATTAGGTATTAAAGTACTTCTCCTCCTCTCACTAGACATTTTGTTAACACTTAAGATCTTATTGAAAAGGTTTATCAACCAGCATACACCCACATCACCCAAGAATTCCAGACTTCAATGGGGATTTCGTCCAATCCCTCGGCTTTTCCCATTTTCATCATCCTTAATGCATTCTTTACCTTAGTTATCCTAATTCTTCGAAAAAAATATATGGTTTCTATCCTCTAATGAGTTACCCAAGTTGCTCCAATCTCTCATATCATTTCCATTAACAAATTTATCAAAATAACTTTTCCAGCTCTCTTTAATTTGGTCTTCTTTTACAAACACTATTTGACCTTCATCTTTAATGCACCAAACACCTTTCAAGTCTCTTGTTTTCATTTCCCTTGTCTAAGCAAGTTTATGAATATGCTTCTCTCCCTCCTTCATCCCAACTTGTTATATAAGTTATCATAGGCCTTACATTTAGCCTCTTGGACAACCTTTTTTTTGCCACTTCATAATTTTCATTAGCAGCATTGTCTCTACATTTGGGTAGGTTTCTATAGCTGTCTCTCTCTAATTTAATTGCTGCTTGAACCTCCATATTCATCTTTTTAAATAGTCTATTTGTTATATTTGTTATAAAATCTTAGTTTTATGAATTGGAAAGCAAACACCGGTCTTTCCTTGAAATATTGGAGAAAATATAAGATATCTATGAATGAATTAAGAATAAAACAAAGTATGAGTATGTATTGTTTTTCCATATGGTTCCATTGAATTTAACAAGTATTACTTCTCAAAAAATATTATCAAGTATCTGAGGATAAATTTCCATTACATGGAAAGAACCATTATAGGAGACACATTGCAAAATAAGTGTCATCTTAGGGGCCCTTTAACAAAGACTACTGAAACTTTTTTCTGTTGCTTGTGAGATGGCTGCCTTTCTGTCTATATTGATGTAATTTAATATCTAAATGCAATGTAAAACACTTTGCCATTGTTTGATCAGAAGCTATTTACTTCATATATATTAAATTTTGAGGGTGGATTTTTGAATAATTCTTTCAAATACTAATCAATCAAAATTGAAATTTCACACTGCTTTTATACTCTGTCTATTCAATAAACTTCTTTGAATAGGAGACAGCTCTGCCGTACCCTACATTTTCTGGTTGAAGCATTACTGCGTCTGAGGATACATATTTGTTCACATCATAATTTGTTTCCCACACTGCATGATTAACTTTGTGACTTGTAGGTGATGATGGGGAAATTACGACATCTCATATGCTTCTCGGCATATGGTCTGAAGTGGAATCACCAGGTTATAAGATAATGGCTACCCTTGGCTTTAATGATGAGAAAGCCAAAGAGTTGGAGTCTTTGAGTTCAGAACCTGGATTTGTAGATGATTGATACATTCATTTGAGGTTGGTTACTATACTTGTAATTCTATTTTTTGGAGATGTATTAATGTTGTCTGTTCTTTCCTTTGAAGTTGCAAGTTCTGTCACGGACACTTCCATTAGGACTTTCTCGGATTGCTTCCCTGTTGAGCTTGCCTATAAAAGTTGTTCTCCATATGAATAGAATTTTAATTGAATGCTTAATTTTTCCAATGTCCCAAATTGAAAACGCTGAGTTGCGTTATACATTATTCAGGGCATGTAATGGAGTTTGCCATTTAAATTAGTGTCATGACAATTCTTTATCTTTTCTCGGCCTGCAGTTTCATTACGAAATGGGCTTCCTTGAGGGAGCAATGACATGAGAATCTGAAACACTCTAGGCAAGTCTCTGAGAATGATTGCCTAGGATTGCTTCACAAGGACAACAATAGACTTTGGTCTGCATAGCTGGAGAGCATGGGTGCGCCGATTGGGTTGGTGCACCCGAGTTTGATACGCACGGATGCGCCGTGCGGCTGTGGACGAGGCTGCACACGCGTTTGTGATTGAATTTTTTTTTTTTTTTTTGGTTTTTTCGATACGGTCCAATTCGGTCCAAAATAGGCCTTGAATCTGTCCAATATGGGCCGAAATAAGTGTTTTTTTTTAATAGTAAAATTTTTTGACAAAACACGCCGTGTTAACATCCTAGTTTAGAGAAAAAAAACTCTAAAACGCATTTCAAACTCTCTCTGACTCTCTCGTTCTCTTCGTCTCCTCTCTCTCTCTCTAACCCACGGCTCTCTCTCAGACTCCCTTCGTCTCTTCTTTGCCTTATTGACCCAAGCGCACTCTCCCAGCTCTTCATAAAATCTTCAACCTCGGTCTCAAATCTCTCCTTCTCTCGGTTAGAGAAACACTGTTTTAGTTTCAAATTTTCAATCTTGTATTCTAATTTTGAACATCATGGAGTGGTATGTGTTCGGTATTCATTTTATTATCTATTATTGCTCTTAAATTGGTATATATTTTCCATTACATAAAAAAAAGTTTAATTTACCTTTTTCTCCAAAAAAAAAAAAAAGCAATTTATTGAAAATATATTTAATAATTTATTAATAAACGTATTTCGCCGTATCCTTGCCCTACTTTTTCAAAAATTGCCAAGTTGCCATACCGCACTGCGCCCACACCCGAACTTGAATCCGCACCTATGCTTCCTAGTTGCATAATGCCCGAGTATAAGAGTTTGCAGCATTGATATGTGCGGTTATATGTTTTGAATTGAACCCATTCAATTGACTATTTTCTAGTTATTCAATTGTTATGTAAAGGCGTTTATAACAGAAAGTACAAACAAATGTTTACAACTTATTCAGTTCTTCTCATACTTGTCCACACTGGAACTGGAGTGACTTTCATCTTCCTTAACAATGTCCACATCACATGCTAGTTTTTGTGCCTTGACAACTTCTTCATCCCAGTCAATCCTTATGACAAAGACCAAGAGTAAAACCAAGCAGGCTACCATCCCCACCAAGAAACCTACCAACATCCCGCCAAGTCCAAGTGCCGCCTTGAAGGCTAAAACTGCACCCAAGGGTAAAGATAGAAGGTAGAACCCACCAAGATTGGCATAAATACCCAACGTTGGCCTAGCAGTTCCCCGGACAATTCCTCCACATACTACCAATGGAAAATTTACTACATCCATTAAAGCCATTAGCAACATCATCTTCTTTACACCTCTTATAGTCCCCTTATCATGGCTAGACAGAGGTCCCCATATTCCTCTGGCTGCTACTGTCACTATGGCACCTATGAAACCGGAGATGAAGCTCACTGCCAGAGACACATATGCTGACTGGTAAGCAGGACCTGCATGGTTTGCACCAAGCTCATTCGACACACGGGTGGATGCACATGTGGCTAATGATAACATCACAGAGAAAAGCAGGTAATCGAAGTTTAGCACAATTGCTAACACTCCAACAGCCTGCTTAGCATTCGGTAGCCTCCCTGTGAGCAAGACTAAAATCTCATAACACCACCATTCAAGGCAGGCGGTAAGGCAACAAGGCCCGCAGAGCTTGAGCAACCTGAGCCAGTCACTAATGCTTTGTTCACACCACCCACCTCCCTTCCATCCTCTTTCCCTATTTTCCATCATAAATACATACAAGGCAAGTAGAATCACTACAAGGAGATCAGTGACCCAAGTTGCCATTGAAACTCCCTCAAGACCCTTAGCTTTTGAAAGTAATATGTTGATGGGAATGTGAAAAGCTAGACCCAGACCCGAGCTAAACAATATGGGAATTGTGATGCTCTGTGAGCTCAAGTAGGCTTTGAGTGGACATAGAAATGAAGTGATTACCAAATCAGGGAGGAGATGGAAAAGATAGGTCTTTGCCACAATTGATATATCCTTTTGTTGACCAAAATGGATAAGAATTTTATCAACATTGAGCCACAAGAAAGTTATTGGTAGTGTTCCAAGTAGTAATAATAAGATTGCCATGAGGAGAGTCTTGTGAAGGAGTTTAAAGTTTTTGGCTCCGTAAGCTTGACCACAAATGGGTTCCATGGCTCCACAGAGGCCATTCAAGACAGACAAACCTGTGACATTAGCAAACGTGATCCCAAGTGCGCCACCTGCCAAGTTAAGCTCCCCAAGGCGGCCTAAAAAGGCTGTTGTGATTGCTATTTTTGCAAACCATGTTAAATTCATTGCTATCAATGGAATAACAATTCCCCTTTGCACTTTTAGCTCCAAAAGCACAATCTTTGCAAAGCTGGCTGACCATTTTTGAGTTGGAGGCGTCGGGGATGAAGATGGTTGAAAGGTTTTCATGTTTGGGTTCTCTTCAAGTTTTGTGGTAGTAGACATTATTGCTGAGCAAAATGGCTTGGCGGGTTTGTTTCAGATATCAGGATGATAACTTGGGCTCTTTTTAGGCAACCTTTAATTATGTTGAGTGCATAGGTTTAACATATTGGTTTCAAAATGAGTAAAGGGGTCGGCTTTTGTAACGGCCAATCGAGAAAAAGAGAGAGAGAGAGAGAGAGAGAGAGAGAGAGAGAGAGAGAGAGAGTACAAAAAAAGAAACAGACTAGGTACTTGGTGCTGTTTAATGCGTGATGAGAATGCATGGGCCATGATTGTGTGTTTATTCATATATATATATATATATATATATATATATATCTATCTAAAAGTTGAAGTGTAGTATTTATTGTTGTTACGCTCCTGTTAAGCCACCTCATTATTCACGTCATCGCTACATTATTATTTTTTTCATATTTATTTTTTACTTTTAATTTTTTTGAAAATAACAAATATATAAATACATTGGCTTACAAATTCATCATAAATGGTTTTGACTTTACATATTCATCTATTTTAATTTTAATGTTATAACTAAGTATTGTCTATATATATTCCTCTTAGATGGTTTTAATTTTGCATATAATTTTGCCCCTTTATTTTCCCTTATTTTGGCTATTCTTATTTTTATCTTTTTGCTATAAATTTGTCACTCTTTCCCATTTTATGCATATTTTTTTCCCACACAAAAAGGTTATCTCTCTCTCTCTCTCTCTCTCTCTCATATTTTTTTTTCCATTTTGTTTGATTTTTTATGAGATTTGTACTCCCATTGTCTTATTATTGACTAATTCATATGTTTTCCTTAATGCAAGTATTTTTTATCATTTTATTTACAACACTAAATACTTTTAATGTTGTTGACCATATTTGGGGAAAGAGTATATTATAATATGTCCATAATTTGTATTGTTGTCAGGTTTTAGTTTATTTGGAAAATAATAGGATAATTTGGATAATATGATGAAGAACAGTTAGTACAATTGAAGAAGATGGTTATTGTGCAGTTTCATTTCACTGTTTGCAAATATTTTGTTTAACAAATTAGCACCAAATTGTTATGTCTTTATTAGATGATGTATTTAGATGCTTGAGTAATTGTTTTAAGCATTTACAAATATTTTGTATTGCTCATCTTTCTTGTCTCATTAGTGTATTCTTTGAGATTTTTAAGTTATTTATTTATTTATTCAATTTTTATATGTTGGATTAGATGTTAGATTAGCTTATGACAGTATTAACACAAAACTTCTTCTTTTTTTTTTTTTTAAAAAAAATTTTCTCTACTTTTTTCCCCTTTGTACTCTTAGTTTTATTTATTTATTTATTATTATTAAGAAAAAAGAATTACAATCATTATGTATTAAGTTATAACCAATACTTTTGCTTGGGAGTAGTGACTATTTATATTGCGTTACTTCAAAACCTTATTAAAATTTTTGAGTCTGATTATAAATTGGATATTTGGCTTGATCACATTATGTTTGAAATGTTTTGGAGAATATTTCGAGCAATAATTCTGTAGGTAATTCATGTCGTATGCTCATTTTATGATTGTGTATAGAGTAGTTGTATGATGTTTTTGGTTTGTAATTTTGAAGTTGTTTAAGATTGTAATTTATAGCGTTTTGTTTGTTTTATGGATTAGTGATTGTTTAAGTTATTAGCAATTATTTTTCATTGTTTATTTACTGAATAGAAGCCTTTCATATACCCTTTGCTATAAAACTGAAATCTTATAGCATTGAATATATATTTCAATTGTAACTGATGTTTAATAAGCTACCCAAAGCCCCAAATTGTTACAGATAAGGCAAATATATAAGCACACAAATATATCTTCATGTTTGTGAGTTTGAATGGATATTTACGTAGCTTCTTTATCCTTTAGTCTTTAAGTTATTAGCAATTTTTTTTTCTTTGTTTTTTTAGTGAATAGAAAGCCTTTCATATACCCTTCACTATAAAAGCCAAATCTTATAGTATTAAAAATATATATTATCATTGTAACTTATGTTTAATGTTCCGCCCCATAAAGTGTATCATTATTGAGATGTCTTGATTTTTTTTTTGAGAGATAATTACAACATGCTGCTAACTCCGGAGCTTGAACCCTTTCTCTCCTAGACCCCAAGCACTTTGTGCATGGGGAGGTGCCAATTCAGTTACAAGGCCTTTGGCATTGAGATGCCTTGATTTGAATTGATTTGTGCTACATAATTCTTATTCACCAACCTAGCTATGCCTTAATCAATATTATAGTGTTTTCATTAGCCACAATGCATTCCATGTATCTAAATGGTCAGCAAATGATGAGGGCAAATAAATTAATATGGACATTTGAAAAAGTTTGTTTAAAACAAAAAAAAAAAAAAAAAAATTCCAAATTTTATATACTTTTTAATGATACACAAAATTTTATAATTAATTTTTATTAAAAAATAGTATTTTTTCTACTTTTTGAATTCCAAAGAAAAATTGTATTATTTTCATTTTGGTATGAAAAAAATTATATATATATATATGACATTTGTGCTTGTCTCTATAATAACTGAAAATATGATTATGAAATATATTATTATTTATTAAATTATCCAAACCACAACAAATAAATTTAATGAGACCACCTAAAAATATTATCATGTGCAATGCGTAGGGTCCGCGACTAGTATATATATATATAGCCAATGACTCAAACTCCACACAATTCTTTTATATTAAACTAGTCGCAGATCCCGCGCGTTGCGCGTGATAATATTTTTATGTGGTCTCATTATTTTTTGTGTGGAACCCAGACGTACAATATGTGGGTGGGACTGTACATAGATTGTTAGAAGTTGACCCTAGTAGGTTAAGTTACTATGAAATACAAGATATATGTTTTGAGGTTGGAGCTCCAATAAGCAATAGGTTGTGTTTTGATATTACTCAAATAATTGACATGCACATTCAAATATATAGCCATGTAGATTATGTTTTGATATAAGCTCAAATTCTCAACTCCAAATTAAGGATTAACTTAAATAAAAGTCAAACCAAAACTATAAGAGAAAGAGAGAAGACTTGTGATGGGAAACTCAAAAAACACAACATAAAAACAACCAAACCCAAAATAGAGATATTAAAAAACATAAAAATTCTTTAACCTAAAGGAGAGAGAGAGAGTATAATCGACTGAATAGACTGAAGTGTCCAAACGGACTGAATAGATAGAATTGGACCAAGTGGATTGAAATGGACCGAAATGGATCGAATTAGACTAATTAAAATGGACCAAATGGACTAAGTGGACTGAAATGCTGTGTTTATGTAACTCAACAAGAGCACAATAACAATAAATGCTACACTTTAACTTTTGGATATTATTTATAAGTTTGCTATTTCGATCTCTTTTGCTTGTAATTCTTTAGTTACAATTTGTAATGCTATCTTGTGTTTAGTATCGTTAATGAGGTAGTTTTTTTTGTAGTTTTTCCGAAAAATAAAAATCATTGAATTGTATAAAAAAAACTTGTGCCATATATGAAATATCAATCAAATAGAGATTCCTAGTTTATAAATGTATTTCTAATTTCAACTTTTTTTTTAAAATTCTATTTTTATTTTATTTTATTAAATCTAAGTTTTATGAATCATTGTTGAGGGTTCTTTTCACATTACTTATACTTTAGACATGCGTCTTGATGTTATTGGACAATGCTTAGTCTAGGTTTTTTCTAAGAAGGAAGTTGGGCCTGGCGCTCCGTGGAATGGGCTCCAAAGTACCATTTTGCCGCTGTCAATTTGTGCGCAAATATTGAGTCCAAAGTTCAAGGGAAGATGCTGCAAAGTGGGCTTATCTTCTATTTCTACCGCAGAAGGAACTTTCCTCCAGTTTCTACCACAAGACTTACTTTTCTGCTTTGTAGTAAAACCTTATGCAGTGCAGTAAAACTTTTTGCTTTGCAATAAAGTTTTCCGTTGTGCAGTAAAGCTTTCTACTCTTTTCTGCAACGTGAATGACTACTCTTCATTTTTCACTGCAGAAATACTTTTCTACTTCCTGCACATAAACAAATCTAAAACCCAAAGAAAATACCCATCAACCAAATATTAGTTTACATTGGTTAACATATTCTCAAATATATACATACATATATTCGTAAATACACTTATACGTATTCACATATACATATATAAAATATATGGCAGAATATGAGCCACAATGTATACATGTGCGTATGGAAGAATAATGATTGGTTCGTGTCAAGAGTAAAACACGTAATAACAAAGAAATAAGAAAGCTTTAGCAGAAAAGATTTAGCTAGTTTAATAGCTAACACGGTAAATATAATAAAAATGTGCTACATCAGAATAACTAGTATAGCAAATGAAGATACCACAGCAGGACAACCATGCAGCGAACGTGATAAAAACGTGCTAAAACGAAACAACTAATTATAGCAGATATAAGTTCTAACGAGTGAAATCAAATATATTTGCAATCAAAATCAAGTATTGAATATTCCCACAGAATAAGTAAACTAAGAAGGAACCCAAACCCGAACTTGAACAATCTTGTCATAAGCTTTTGCCATCAAAGTTGTGCATTTTGGAGAATAGGCATAAATGGCTACTAGCTATTACTTTTGTGGACTTCAAAGAGTGGGTTTGCTAAGAGGGAGGGAAAAGATGGTCTACTGATGCATGCCTCTATTTCTGCCGTGTTTTCTCTCTTCTTTTTACCACTTTCTTTCTTTCTCTTAGTTCTTTTTACTCTTAGTTTTTGACTACTATCTTGTCGTGGGTTGTTTTTCTCCCCTATTTTTTTTCCTTTTTGGATCTCCTTCTCCTTGGGGTCCTCCCCCTTTTAAGTGCCTCCCTTTTCATCCATGGCTATCACTTCCTTTTATAGTGAACTAATTCAATGAGATTTTTCCCTTTTACCCCCAGGACTTCACCAATTGTTTTTGGCTTGTTGTGAGCATTCCTTCAGAACTGCCCACCAACCCATTGGTTGCCGGACCACTACCTCTGCTCATAATATGTTTGCTGCACCACTATTCATTTCATGACAAAATTCCATTTTGTTTGTTTTTGCTGTATACCTCTGCTTCTTGGTTCAAATGGATAAGGATTGGGCTACCTCACCACCTACCTCTATGACATGCATCTGATGGTCCCAACCATCTACTACCTCTTTTGGGTAAGATACCATCCCAACAGGGTATAATTCTAAAAGAAGTTAGGGTTGGAAACCAAATATATACCCCTTTTGCCTCCACCACCAAACCATACCCTTTGAATCCCCTTGACCGTGGGCCCAATTCCCTTTTATTAGCTGGGTACAAGTTGGTGGTGCTCTGGCCCTTGTGTGCTTGCTCCACTATCTTCTATTTTTGTCTTCTTTTGTTCCCACACTGTTTTTGCCGTAGCAGAATAGCCTTGTTTTGTTTTGCTGCATGTGTCTATCTTATTTCTTCATGCGTTTCCTACTGTGTTTGTCATTTCCTTTAGTTTGGATTTTCTTTCCTTCATGCAATACTTGCTGCTGACACTTCCTGCTATTGCTTATTTCTTTTCATTGTGTTTCTTCATATTAATTTTCTCACATATTCTTTTATACAAAAGGATTTGGGCCTTTGTGGGTCAAATAATGTTGACTGGATCAACAGGGTCTTGGGCCCAATTTGCCTTGATCTGCTGAAGCCATTCTGCTGAAGAACTATATTTTGCGGCAGATTTGTATTTTGCTGCAATTTGTATTCTGCTGTAGATCTACATTTTGTTGTAGATCGCTTTCCCTTGCATTTCTTTCTTTGGACATTTCTTGTTCTTTGGTCTTCTTAGTGGGCCTTTGGGCCTTGCTTTACATTAGGCTTTCCTTCGTATGAGCTTTTGAGTCTTGCTTCTTATTGGGCTTTCTTCCTCATGGGCTTCTGGTACGGATTTGCAAAAATGAGTATCAAAATTTAGCCCCCTGAGCATATGGATTGCTTTTGCAATTCATATGCAAACACTAATGCAGTTTTCTTTCGCAGGTTGTTTCACAACTCACATTTGAATGCTTCTCTTCTTTTCTTTGCAGGCCTTTTGACTACTGATCCTGCCATATCATTTCATCGTGTCTACTATTGCTTTACCTCTCTTTTTATTTTTTTGTTAACCCATAGGCTTGCGGGCTGATGCTCATGCTGTGCCAACCTACTTCTTCATCAATCTTTTGCTTTGGACTTCCTTGGCCCACTTTCCACATCTTTACCACTTTTGGACTTTGTTGGCCAAAATTCCTGCTATGCCAACCGATTTCACTACTTCATTCCTAGGGCTTCCTTGGCCTATTTGCTTCTTATTTACCTCTTTTACTCCTATGAATTTTTTGCTAGGTTCTTCGGGCTTCCTTGGCCCAATTACCACATCTTTGCCTCTTTTGGGCTTTATTGGCCAACAATCCTGCTGTGCCAGCCAATTTCACTATTTCATTCCTCAGGCTTCCTCGGCCCATTTACTTCTTCTTTACCTCTTTTACCTCTTTTACTCCAATGAGAGTTTTGCTATATTCTTCTGGCTTCCTCAGCCCAATTACCACATCTTTACCTCTTATTATTTTTCGGACTTATTGGCCCTTAAACCAACCCAATGAATTTACTAATTCATTTTTCGGGCTTTCCTGGCTCATTTACTTCCTCTTTACATCTAAATATTCTTGTGGGCCTGCTGGCTATCAATCTTTCCGTTTCAGCCTATTGGGCTTGTTTCCTTATTCTTTTACTGTTTTCCCTTCTCACATTCTCTATTGTTGGGCTTTTTTTGCTGTTGGGCCCTTTGTCAGGGTCTTTTTGCAATAGGCCATTCTTAGCCTTCTTTCTACTTTTACCCTCATTCAAAGGGATTGTCGATGATGATGATGTGTGCATCCTTCTCTTTTTCATCATTCCTTTGTTTGTTTCTTGGTTTGCTTTTTGAAAATTCTTTTGATCTTGGACTTCTAGGGTGGTACTCATTTCTCTATGTCTGCGGCAATTTTTATACTTATTTCTTTACGTTTCTATAGTAGCACGTACTCATTTCTTTGCTTTTGCAACAATATGCATACTTGTTTCTTTATACCTCTGCTTTCTATGGTAATACGTACTCATTTCTTTGCTTTTGTAGGGATAAATATTCATTTTTCTACTTCCGCAGAAGAATTAGGCTTGACTGCTTTAGCTAACTTACTTTTTTTGCTTTCTTACTTTCCCCACGTATTCCTTAGTATTATCTCTTCATTCTTCCATAAGTGTAGTTGCTCTTTGAGAATGTTCAGGAGACACAAATGCCGTGGAACCCTTCCTTGTTAGGTTCTTCTTCATTATGATGTTCTACATTTTCTCATCTCTGCAGCATGCTCAAAATTGGCTCTTTGGATTCTTTGACTCTTCTTTCCCTTGCCAACCTCGCCTACAACACTTTGCGGAGTGAGGATCCTTCTTATGGTCTTCATTTTTCTTTTCTTTTAACCACTTAAGGTTGCTTCACTTCGGGCTTCATTCATTCTCTAAAAATAGAGAAAGTGTTATCTTCTACTACCTTTGCATCTAAGCCGATGACTGAAAGGAGTTTCATCAAAACAGTTTTGCCATGTTACTTTCTTCAAGTCAAGTTTTTTTCATAAAAGGAAAGCTTCCTCTAAGTGTGTAGATCAAAGGGTGGCTTCACTCCCTTTTCGTGTGCCTTATTCTTTTTTTTTGCATTCACGTATCTTTATTCCTTTTGCTCATTTCAAACAAAGCGTAGAGCTAACATTGCAAGCTCTCATCATAGTAGAGTACTCTTTCATTTGCTGATAATGCTTTCTGTTGTGTTAAAGAATACATGCATTCTTTGCTAGGATGAAGTTTCTGTAGAGAAGGATGCTAGGCCTTGTGGAAGGGCAAGTTTCTTTCAATGATGGTGTATTTATAGAGGACCTCCTTATTAGGAGCTACTATTAACATGGGCAAATGTATTGTTGCAATAGTAGAGGACCTTCTAGCCCCCAAGATCATCAATAGTCTTGTACCTTTGCTGTTAGCATTGCGGGCTATTTCTGATTCTGCCATAAATTCTGGTTTTGTTGCAAAATTGATTTTTCTGCAGAAGTGATTGAGTCTGCCACTCATTTTAAGGTGCCTACAAGTGGTGCCGCTATAGATGTTTTTCCAAGGGGAAATGAGGTGCTTTCATGAGAAATCTTCACTTTCTTTGTCATTCTACCACAGCAACTATTGATTCCTTCATATTTGCTTTTTTTCTTCTTTAACATATTCTTTTGTTATTCTGCCACAACCACTGCTGGCGAGGATATCACTGCTTCTTTGATGAAAGGCATAGATGTTGTTGTAAACTAAATCTTTTAATTTTGTTGTAGTCTTCCTAGGCAAGTAGAATACACCAATCTTTTAGGAAGATTAAATGTTGCTCAAGAAAAAATTCCTTGAGATTACTGCTGATCTTATTTCTCCCAATTTTTCTTTGTCATGTTGCTAAGCTTGGCAGTGTCTTTCCAATTCTTGTGGAAGGTGGTTTGCCATTGAATGCGTAGCTAGAGAGATGTTTGGACTTCATCGTTGATTTCCACCTTTTGTTTCTGCTGTGAATTCCTTTGTTACTCAGCTTTTCTGCAAAGCACTCTTGAAGCCTTAAATTCTCGCAAAGAGCATTTATTTTCTACTATAGTGCTTGTTGGTTCACCTTTACATATGTTTCTGCTGAGTGCTTGTAGGCTTTCTCTTCTTGCTTCCTTTCTTTGCTTCATTGACATTTGCCACAACAAGGGTGGCAAAATTTCTTCTTATGGATTCACTGCTGCATAGACTTTGTATTGTACGAGAACTTTACTCTCCAATTGCTAGTTGATACTTCTGTAAAAGGTAGATGACGTTGCTGCTCTACCGCAAACTAGAGTGATCCTTGACCATGGTAGGTCATGACAAATTGCATGGGTGTTGCACTATGCCATATCATAAAGTTTAGAGTTGCTGTAGATTCAATGGCGGATGAATGTATACTTGCCAAAATGCCACAACTAATACTTATTTCGTGGTGGGTAATATTGTTGCCGCAGATTCGCACCATATGGCGATACTCCAAGCTTTGTCGAAGGCTTTCTAAATTTGCTACATAATAATCCTTAGTCCCCTAGCAAGTGAGACAACTAGATGATTCCTTAGCTTTCAGCAGAAGGCTTTTTGTATTTGTTGCAGAATAAGACAGCTCCCAGTGAATGAAAATAAGTCCTTAGCTTTCTGTAGAAGCCTTCCCAGATTTGCCGCAGAATGAGACTTAGCCCCCCAACATGTGAGACAATTGGATGGGCTTGATATCATACTTAGATCACCTTCTCTTAGTATTGATGCTACCGATAAAGTTTTTCGAGATAATAAGAGATCTTTTGTCAAAATAGGCAATTTTCTAATGAGTTTCTTTGATAAGATTTCCTTCACCATGTGATTCGTGCATTCTTCAGTAAAAAATTTTGGATGCCATGGATCTACAAGTTGTCACATTGTAGAAATTCTTTGTTGCTAGAGAATTTGGGAAAGAGTTATTTCCCAAGGATGCTTTGGCTTTGTTCTACTGCAAACATATTTTTTCCCCACGAAATGTTCTGTTATACATGATTGTGGTTATAGCTCTTTTGCAAATTTTTTCCGAAGACCCGCAATTATGGCTCCTTTGTAGGTTTGATTGAGTGTAGCCCCCATAGTGAGCTTTGCCAAGAACTTGCAATCATGGTTCCTTTGCCAGCTTTTAGCCAAGAATTCATGACCACAACCCCTTTGCAGGCTTTCACTACTAAGACCCATATTTCTTGGGTTTCGTCTTTGCTTGCTTTGATTATGGGCGTATTTGGATGGAGCTTGCTATGTTTCTTGCTTCATGGATGGCTAGTAATAGCCAAGAGTCAGTGGCTTCTAATATAGAATTTTCCCATGACGTACCAACATCTTCCTGGGACATCATGCTTCTTCAATAAAAACCATGTAATAGTTTTTTGCAGCAATAATATGAACGACTCTATTAACGACAGAATGTGTGTCAGAAATTGATTCTGCTATTTCCCTTTTGTACATAAGCCAAAAGAAAGAGCTTTAAGTTTATCGCTGTTGCAGAGTTCTTCTAAGATGAGACATGGGCATTAATGAGCTTCATGACTTGAAAAGTGATGATGGAGTTGCTTAGTTTGTAGTACAAGTGATTTGATACATTCTTTCTTAGAAATATCATAAAGATCATGATTATCGATGCCACTCTAGGCATAAATCCTCTAAGGTGCTTCAAAGAAAACTTCTTAACTCTTCAATGTTGTTGAATCGGTTTGCTAGACTCAGTAATGGGCAAAGAGTAGTTTGTAAGCTACTTGTAGATTTGAGCTTCTTTATGGAGAGTACGCATGAGCTAAGTAATTGGCTTTAATCTAAGGCCTGGATTTAATTTGGATATACCACCATCCTGTCACATGCCTTCAATGTATACTTTGGTTGAAAGCAGATGTTTTGATATCGCCAAATTGATTATTTCTCCCTCCTCCCTTCATTGATACTGATATATTTGCTGATGTAGTAGCAAGAGATTGATTCAGTAAAAGTTAACATGAAACGCTTTGTATGCACCTCTCTTGCTATGAGAACAAGTCTCAAATTTTTTGAATAAGATCTAGAATTGAATTTCTTGCTGTAGCAGAATCATACACTACCCTTTTGCACATCTTCACACTGTTGGTGTTCCTATGAATTCTTAATGGGGCAATGATCACTTTTGTTGTAGAAGATAATCATATTGGATTTGTGATTGCACTTAGAAAGTTCAAGAATTCAATATTGAATTTTGTGGTAGGATATCCTACAAAAAGACTTGCAGGAATTCAATACAAAATTTTGCTGTAGAATATTTTGCTGTGAATAGTCTGCTGAGATGTTTGCACATTGGCTTCTGAAACTTTTTGCTATGAAATATTCTGCAGGTGAGCGTCCTGCATTTTTGAAATTCAGCAGATTTTGCTGTGAATAGTTTGCCGAAGGATCTGCACTTTGTCTTTTGAAACTTTGAACTACGAAATATTCTGCCGATGAACATTCTGCATTTCTGGGATTTTGCTCTGAAATATTCTATCAATAAACATTCTGCATTTCTGGGATTCTGCTGCGAAATATTTTGCCAATAAACATTCTACATTTTGGGATTTTGCTGCAAAACATTTTGCCAATGAACATTCTGCATTTCTAGGGTTCTGCTGCGAAATATTCTGTTGATGAACATTCTGAAATTCAGTAGATTCTGCTGTAAATAATCTACATTCTGGCTTATGAAATTTTCCACTATAAAATATTATGCAGATGAACATTCTGCACTTCTGAAATTCAGCAGATTTAGCTGTGAACAGTCTGCCAAAGGATTTGCACTTTCTGTTACGAAATTTCTACAGAGGGACATTTTGCACTTCTAGAAAAGTCTGATAAGGGATACTTCATGGAGGAAATAGTGATTCGCAACAGTATAGTAATGATGAAAGTTTTCCTTTGGCTTCTATAGTTTCATTTTTGTTTCTAGCTTTTGATTCTCGAGGGGAAGTAGAGCTAGAATCACTAGCATGAAAAAAACTATTGAAACCTTGTGAGGGAATGAAGGGATTTTTCTCTTCTAGATGCTAGATTTGAAGGTGGAGATGGAGAGAGTTTAGAAAGCTTCTAGTGTTTCCTTAAAAGAAATGAGAGCAAAAAGTGGTGGAAGTTTTGGTTTTGCATGTTTGAATAAGTGGCTTGCCACATGTCTCACATGCATGGCAAGGAGAACAAGTGTCATTTAAAAGATAGGACTCAGTGTCTTGACCTAAGAGCATCTCCAATAGATTAGCTATCTCTATTTTTTTTTGAGAGAAAACTCCACTGTTCACACTCCAACAGATTCTCTAAATGCAAAACTTTTCCAAATATTTTTTTGAAGTTTCTACAGTGCTTCTATAGATATAGAGAACACTGTAGCAACTCCAAATGAATTTTCTACTTAAAAAATTCATACATCTCAATAAAAAAAAATTCTTTCTCTCTCCTCTCACAAACACAACGGTTATAAATACAACAATCTTTCTCTCAAACATCTCTAAACTTAAGCATAATCAGATTATCAGAATACAAACTCAAAAACACAATTTTAAAATTAATCAAATCATAACAATAAAAGCAAAAAAGAAGAAGAAGAAGAAGACAGAAGACAGAAGCCATCTGACCCATATGGACTGCGTTGGGAACGAAGATGAACGACGACACAATGACCCGTTTCTCTTGTTCTTTCTCTCTATAC
This sequence comes from Lithocarpus polystachyus, assembly GCA_033629205.1. Taxonomy (NCBI): domain Eukaryota; kingdom Viridiplantae; phylum Streptophyta; class Magnoliopsida; order Fagales; family Fagaceae; genus Lithocarpus; species Lithocarpus polystachyus. The sequence continues at coordinate 14,864,604 of CM066173.1, forward strand.
CTCTTTTCTTTCTTTTCTTATCGCAGAGAGAGCTAGTGAATGTTCTGGAATCAAGTTAAAAAAGAAAAGAAAAGAGAGGAAGAGTTGGAGAAAAAAAAGAGAGAATGGGAGCTTGCTGGAATGTTCTTGAATTAGGGAGAAAAAGATAATAAAAGAAGGGGGGAGGGATAGAGATAGGACAATGTGTGTGGAAGAGAAAAAAAAAGAAAAAAAAAAAAGAAATGAAACGTATGGATGAAATGAAATGAAAGAAAGGAGAAATAATATAAAGAATAAAAAATCCTAATTGAGAAATGCTACCACAATATTTTCACAATAAATTTTAAGTAATAGATTGTTATTAGTTAATATTGGTGAGTAAAAAAATAATTTCAGTGGTGGGTTCAAATTAGAACTAGTAACAACTTTTCACATAAATTTTGTTGTGAAAGTATTGCGAAAAATGTTGTGGACGTAAGAGACATGGCAAAACGGGTCAGGATTTTCTGACCCGACCCGTTTGACCCGCAACCTGATTGACCCATTTAAAAATGACCCGTTTTGACCCATGACCTGATTGACCCGACCCGACCCAAACCCGACCCGCCAGTTTTGCCATGCATACCAACGTTGAGTAAATTGAGATTGAGATGTAATTCTTATAAAATATTTACTTATTCTTTTTTACTTAATATGTTATGTACTCCATTATAGATTGTCATTCTTTATTTGTCACTTTCATTTTCTCTTCCTACTTTAAATAGATTGAAGATTATACCAAGATTAGCTTTTAGAAAGCTGGAACAAGAGTTGCACCAAATTTTGGTATCAAGTGTTTAGTGGTAATTGATAAATGGTAACAATATCGCTAGTGAGAATCTAATCACAGTTAAGGAACTCATAAACAATTGACAGATTGCATCTATTTCAAAAAAAAAAAAAAAACTTGTTTGACAAATACGGGTCAACTCGACCCGACTTGCGACCCGACTCAACCCGTGACCCGCAACCCGATTGACCCGTTTAAAAAATGACCCGTTTTGACCCGTGACCCGTTTGACCCGACCCGAACCCGAACCGACCCGCTCGTTTTGCCACGTCACGTAACACTTCTCATTGAAAAATATAGTTGTTTAAAAAAGAATAAATAATGAATAAATAATGAAAGAGGAAATAATATTTAAATGAGATAAATAAAGGATAGAGAATCTGTTAGAAGATATATTTGAAAAAGTAAGTAGGTAAAAATTAAATGTTACTATTCACTGTCTAAATAGTATAAAAATATGGAGAAGCTGTTGGAGATGCCCTTATTAGTCTTTGTGTATAGGAAATATTACAACTATTGTAAGGGCCTTTTACTGTAGAGTTCTCAGGAAATTTCTGTTGTAGAACTCTATGGTGTTGTAGTGATATTTTGCTACCTCATTTTGGTGCAATGCCATTAAGCTCTGCTATGGTATTGTGATATTTTACCACAACATTCTGCTGCAATATTCTACCATAGCATTTTGCTTGCGATATTGTTCTGTTTTAACGTTGTTGCATTCTGCCACAGAATTCTACTACGGTATTATCCTGTTGTAACGTTACTGCAATATTCTACCATAGAATTCCCCAACACTGTTTTGCTGTGATGTTGCCGTGATATTCCTCCATAGAATTCTGCTATGGTACTACTGTGACGTTTTGGGTACTTTCTTGTGTTGTAGCACAAATTAAACCAGATACTTAATTCATCTAGTCTTGATATACGATAACATTTATTTTTCAACAAAATTTTGTTTTATCTTGTTTTGTTTTCTACATTAAACTCAATCTGTGTAAGTAGCAAGTTAAACTCCAATAACTGGTGAGATTTTCTAAATCATTATTGTAACAAAATAATTATTGTTCAGGCTCTCCCTTATTCAACTAAGGGTGGGCAGCTCCATAAAATGGTCATATTAGATATAGGTGATATTTCTTAAAGCATAATAATTTTAGTAAATCATGATATCATGAATCATTCAGATACGCCAATTTAGAGCCAAATATCAAAACTAGCCATGTCTTTCAAAATATATTAAAAGGTTAGAAACTTCCTTGAGAGTATAGCTTGGACAGTTTAAGAACATCTGCGTCTCGCTTTGGTAAGGACTTGGAAACATGTTTGCGGAGGTGAAATATCTCATTCTCCCCATCTTGATCCCAACTCCCTAGTGGAGTCACCAAAAATGTTAAGGGTTCTTTTTACGTTTCTTGTACCTTAGACACGCGTTTTGATGTTATTGGACAACGCTTAGTCTAGACTTTTTTTAAGAAGGAAGTTGGGCCTAGTGCTCCGCGAAATGGACTCTAAAATACCATTCTGCCGTTGCTAGTTTGTACGTAAATGTTGAGTCCAAAGTCCAAGGGAAGACGCTACAAAGTGGGCTTATCCTCTGTTTCTGCTGTAGAAGGAACTTTTCTCCAATTTCTACCACATGATTGACTTTTCTGCTTCACAGTAAAACCTTCTACTGTGTAGTAAAACCTTCTGTTGCACAGTAAAGCTTTCTGCTGTGTAGTAAAACCTTTTGCTATGCAGTAAAGCATTCTGTTCTTTTCTGCAACGTGAATGACTACTCTTCAGTTTTTACTGCAGAAATACTTTTCTACTTCTTGCACATAAGCAATTCTAAAACTTAAAGAAAATACCCATCAAGCAAATTTTAGTTTACATGGGTTAGCATATTCTCAAATATATACGTACGTATATTCATAAATACATTTATACGTATTCACACATACATATATAAAATATATGGCAGAACATGAGCTACAATGTATGTGCGTATGGAAGAATATTGATTGGTTCGTGTCAAGAGTAAAACACGCAATAACAAAGAAATAAGAAAGTTTCAGCAGAAAAGGTTTGGCTAGTATAATAGTTAACAGGGTAAATATAATAAAAAGGTGTTACATCATAATAACTAGTATAGCAAATGAAGATACCACAACAGGACAACCATGCAGCGAACGTGATAAAAACGTGCTAAAACAGAACAACTAATTATAGTAGATATAAGTTCTAATGAGTGAAATCAAATATATTTGCAATCGAAATCAAGTATTGAATATTCCCACAAAATAAGTAAATCAAGAAGGAACCCAAACCCTAACTTGAACAATCTTGTCATAGGCTTTTGCCATCAAAGTTGTGCATTTTGGAGAATAGGCCTAAATGGCTACTAGCTATTACTTTTGTGGACTTCAAAGAGTGGGTTTGCTAAGAGGGAGGGAAAAGATGGTCTATTGATGTATGCTTCTATTTCTACCGTGTTTTCTCTTTTTTTTTTTTACCACTTTCTATTGATGATGCACCATTACTCATTTCGTAACAAAATTTCATTTTGTTTGTTTTTGCTGTATACCTCTACCTTTGGGTTCAAATGGATAAGGATTGAGCTACCTCATCACCTTCCTCTATGGCATGCATCAGATGGTCCTAACCATCTACTACCTCTTTTGGGTAAGATACCATCCCAGCAGTGTATATTCCCAAAAGAAGTCACAGTTGGAAACCAAATATAGACCCCTTTTCCCCTCACCAATAAACCACACCTTCTGAATCCCCTTGACCATGGGCCCACCTCCTTTGTTTTGGCTGGGTACAAGTTGGTGGTGTTTCGACCGTTGTGTGCTTGCTCCACTATCTTCTGTTTTTGTCTTCCTTCGTTCCCACGCTGTTTCTGCTGTAGCAGAATAGCCTTGTTTTGTTCTATAGCGTGTCTCTGTCTTATTTCTTCATTCATTTCCTGCTATGTTTGTCATTTCCTTTGGTTTGGATTTTCTTTCCTTCACACAATTCCTGCTGCTGACACTTCCTGTTATTCCTTGTTTCTTTTCATCGCGTTTCTTCATATTAGTTTTCTCAGATATTCTTTTATACAAAAGGATTTGGGCACCACCGCACACACTTGGTGCGATGGTCACTCCATAAGTATAAGCGCTTGTGGAGTGTGGGGGCAAGAGCCGGGGTTCAAGTCTTCAAGAGGGAGCTTCACACACATATACACTTAGATTAATTTAGAATAGAATTCTATCTTGTATATAAAAAAAAAGGATTTGGGCCTTTGTGGGCCAAATAATGTTGACTAGATCAAAAGGGTCTTGGTCCCAATTTGCCTTGATCTGCCGAAGCCATTCTGCAAAAGAACTATATTCTATGGTAGATCTGTATTCTGCTGCAAATTTATATTTTGTTGCAAGTCTGCATTCTGCTGCAGATGGCATTCCCTTGCATTTCTTTCTTTGGACCTTTCTTGCTCTTTGGCCTTCTTTGTGGGCCTTTGGGCCTTGCTTTCATTGGGCTTTCCTCCGTATGGCCTTTTGAGTCTTGCTTCTTATTGGGCTTTCTTCCTTATGGGCTTTTGGGTACGGATTTGCAAAAATAAGCATCAACAATCATAAAGTGAATATCACAGTTATTTCCTTGAAGAATGGAGAAGTTATAAGATATCTATAAATAAATGAAGAATAGAAAAAAAGCAATTTACGAGTATGTATTGTTGCTCCCATAAGGTTGCATCGAATTTAATTAGTACTAGCCGTGAACCCACGCATTGCTCATGATAATTATTTTTATGGTAGTTTTATTTAATTTTTTTTTTACAATTTAAACTAATCTAATAAAGAGAAATGTATTTCGTAATTATATTTTTATTTATTATTGGAACAATCATAAATGTAATATAAGAACAATCCAAAACATCAAAAAAATGTAAACTAAAAAAAATTATTAAAATTTAACAATAATTAATTGAACCAATATTAGGATAATTTTTTTTATAATCATTAAGGTTATTTTCTTTGTAGAAATTATAATTTTGGCCACCTAAAACATATTATCAAATAAACAATTATTATCAAAATCTAAGAATTAAATTTCTATACATGCATTGTTATAAAATAATAATAATTAAAATAAAATTGCAAAACTTAAAATTTGCCACCTATCCAATTATTTTCGTTTGGCTAATCTTTGCTTTTCTTTAAATGAATGGCATAATAGAGTACTTTTAATACAACTATTAAGAGTACTTTGTCCACCACAAAAGATTAGAAAATAAACAAAAATTAGTAAAGTCTCATAGTTTAACATCTAAATTGAGCACTAAAAAAAATCATGATATGTAACAGAATATATACCAAATTATCCAAATCATGCTATATAATAGAATAATATTATATTTTAATATGCCATATTTAATTCTTTAGAACGCAATAGAATAACATTTAATAATCAAAGAGAATTAAAAAAAAAAATTTTAAAAACAAAACTAAATCGCATTAACCCAAAATAGAGTTTTAAAGAATATAAAAAATTATCAACCTAAAGTAGAGATGCAAGAAAAATAAAAAATAATCCACCAAAAAATTTAGAGAGAGAACCTTTTTTTTTTTTTTTTTTGTGAGGGAAAATTATGCATATAATAGAAGAGATAGTGACAAATTTATAGTAAGAGAGTGAATAAAAAGAGACAAAAATAAAGGAAGATGAAAGGAAGAGGAAGAATGATATTAATGTAGAGGATAGTAGGGAGATGAAAAGGTAAGGAAAGTAGAAAGATTGAAGAAGTAGAGGGAAGATGAAATGGTAAGGGAGAGAGAAAGGTTGGAAAAATGTAAATATTAAAAAAATAAATGTTAAAAAAATTATAGCAAAATTGAAAAAAAAAAAAAAACCTAAAGCTTGAAAGGCTTCAACATTTTGTTTTGTTTTGTTTTATTTTTTTTTCCCCTTCCTTTAAGCTGAAATTGCTCACACAGAATCCTATAGCTAAACTGAAAAAGATTTGGGTTGGGCTTGATAGTGGAACTAAATAAATAAGAGGTGAGCTGGATTAATTATACAAATTTATTATAGGGTGATAGTGGAAGTAAATAAACAAGTAGCGGGCTGGATTTATTATAGGGTGATAGTGGAAGAAAATAAATAAGTAGTGGGTTGCATTTATAGGGCTCAAAATTGTAAAAACTATTTTAAAATTGTAGGACAAATTATATTTTTTAAAAAATGATGTGACAGCTGATATAGCGCAACGTGAGAGCAGCAGCATTAAACGCTACGCTTCAGCTTTTAGTAATATATAGATAGATATAGACTATACATGCATTGTTATAAAATAATGATAATCAAAATAAAATTGCAAAAGTTAAAATTTGTCACCTATCCGATTATTTTTGTTTGGCTAACCTTACTTTTCTTTAAATGAATGGTATTATAGAGTACTTCTAATACAACTATTAAGAGTATTTTGTCCACTACAAAGGATTAAAAAATAAAAAAAAATTAGTAAAGTTTCATAATTTAACATCTAAATTGAGCACTATAAAAAATCATGATATGTAACAGAATAAATACCAAATTATCCAAATCATGCTATGTAATAAAATAATATTATATTTTTATATGTTATATTTAATTCTTTAAAACACAATAGAATAACATTTAACAATCAAAGTAAATAAAAAAAAAACAATTTAAAAAACAAAACTAAATCGTATTAACCCAAAATAGAGTTTTAAAGAATATAAAAAATTATCAACCTAAAGTAGAGATGCAAGAAAAAAAAAAATTCACCAAAAAATTTAGAGAGAGAACCAATTTTTTTTTTTTTTTTTTTGTGAGAGAAAACTATGCATAGAATAGAAGAGATAGTGGTGAATTCATAGTAAGATGGTGTAAATTAGAAGAGACAAAAATAAAAGAAGATGAGGGGAATGAAGAAAAATGATATTAATGTAGAGGATAGTGGAGGGATGAAAAGATAAGGAAGGGAGAAAGATTAAAGAAGTAGAGGGGAGATGAAATGGCAAGGAAGAGAGAAAGATTGGAGAAGTGTAAATATTAAAAAAATAAATGTTAAAAACAATTATAGGAAAATTGAAAAAAAAAAAAAAAAACCTAAAGCTTGTAAGGCTTCAACGTTTTGTTTTGTGTTTTTTTTCTGCCTTTAAGCTGAAAATGCTCATACAAAATCTTAAAGCTATACTAAAAAGGCATTGGGTTAGGCTTGATAGTGGAACTAAATAAATAAGAGGTGAGTTGGATTAATTATACAAATTTATTATAGGGTGATAGTGGAAGAAAATAAATAAGCAGTGGGCTGCATTTATAGAGCTGAAAATTGTAAAAACCATTTTAAAATTATAGGACAAATTATATTGATAAAAAAATAAAAAAAATGATGTGGCAGTTGATGTGGCGCAACGTGAGAACAGCAGCATTAAACGTTATGCTTCAGCTTTTAGTAATATATAAATATAGATTTGAGGATAAACATCCATTATAATTAGAAGGGCAGTATTTATTTGCACACACTATGTGCAATAAACTAAAATTGTGACTTTAAGTTATATTTTCAAAGTTGAAAACGTGATAGCACCAGATGTAATTGAACTAGTTGCATAGTGTCTTTATTTTTGTTGTTGATAAGTGTGCTAATTGTCTTTTATATGTTTTAAAAGTTAATTTTTTTTCCTCTGCCATTAGATCAAGTACTTTCTTTTTAAAAAGTGAGAAAACATTTTGCATCTAATCTAGTGGCAATGGAAAAAAGATTAGCTTTTTTCTTCTACCATTGGATTAAATTGCATCTGGTACAAAATCCCAATCCCATCTAAGAGGTCCTTTAGCAATTCTATTTCAACGTTTTGTTGTTGTGATATGGTTGCCTTTTTGTCTGTGATGATGTAATTTTATCCCTAAGGGAGTGTTTAGTTCGCCGCTCAGTTCAGACGAATCTCAATGAAAGAGAGAGAGAGAGGGGCAAGGACCTGGTTGAGCATCAGGTTGGGATTGATTTGGCTAGAGAGATAAAGTTAGATTAGAGAAGGGACTAGGTTAGGATTTGAAATTTCAAGTTAGGACAATATTGTTATTAAAATTTATTGGCTTGAATAATTTTGTCAATTGGAAAGATTATCTCATTTCCATAAATAGGTAAATATAAGATTACCATTATATAATAAGATAATGAGATCACTTTTTCTCAACCAAAAAAAAAAAAAAAAAAAAGAAAAGAAAAAAAAGATAAAGAGATTACTATAAATTAGGCTAATATGAGATTTTTGGTAATTTTTTTTTATACAGGGATTTTTGGTAATCTTAGATTATTGTAATGTTGTACACAAATAAATGACCAAACAGATCTATGTCGTAATGTCAGTAATGTGTTTCTCGAAAAGAAAAAAAAAGTATTACAGTAATGTGATGAACATTCTAAATGCAATGTTAAACGTTTTAACGTTGTAGTGATGTAATTTTATCTCTAAATGCAACGTGAAACGTAGATAGAGCCCGATGATCCATATTTGTTCAAATCAGAATTCTTATCCTTCGTTGCTTGATTGACTTGTGACCTGCAGTTGATGTTGGGGAAACCACGATATCTCATCAACTTCTCGGCCTATGGTCTGAAGTTGAATCACCAGTTCATAAGATAGCGGCTACCCTTGGCTTTAACGATGAGAAAGCCAAAGAGCTTGAGTATTTTTAAGTTCTGAACCTGGATTTGTGGATAATTGATACATTCATTTGATGCTTGTTACCATACTTGTAATTCTATATTTTTTTGGAGATGGATCAATGATATTGTCTATTCTTTCTTTTGAAGTTGCAGGTTCTGTCATGGACATTTCCATTAGGACTTTCTCAGATTGCTTCCCTGTTGAGATTGCTTAGCTGTATAAGTTGTTCTCCATATGGATACAATTTTTATTGAATGTCTAATGTTTCCAATTTCCCAAATTGAGGACGCTTTTGCGTGAAACATTGTTAAGGGCATGTGATGGAGTTTGCCAGTTAGGTTAGTGTTGTGAGTCTTATGACAACTTATTTTCTTGTTGTGTCACAACTTTCTCGCTTGCCAGCAGTTTCGTTACAAAATGGGCTTTTCCTTGAGGGAACAATGAAATGAGGATCTGAAACACTCTAGGCAAGTCTCACACTGGGCTTCCAAATCATTGCTTAGGATTACTTCACAATAAGGACCGCAATAGACATTGGTCTGCAATGTGCCCAAGTATAGGAGTCTGCACTTTGCAGCAATGTTTTATGGGGTCATATATTTTCAATTGAACCTATTCACTTGATTATTTTCTAGCATATGTTTTGATGCTAAAGGCGAAAAAAAAAATGTTTACAACTTATTCAGTTATTCTCATACTTGGGCAGTTTTAACTGTCTCTACAATTGACTGGTTTTCATCTTCCTTAACAATGTCCAAATCACGTGCTAGTAGTTGTGCCTTGCCCGCTTCTTCATCCCAGTCGATCCTTATGACAAAGACCAACAGTAAAACCAAGCAAGCTACCATTCCCAACAAGAAACCAATCAACAGCCCACCAAGTCCAAGTGCGGCCTTGAAGGCTAAAACCACACCTAAGGGTAAAGCTAGAAGGTAGAACCCACCAAGATTGGCATACATACCCAACCATGGCCTAGCTGTTCCCCGGACAATTCCTCCACATACTGCTAATGGAAAATTCACAACTTCCACCAAAGCCATTAGCAACATCATCTTCTTTACACATCTTATGGTCCCCTTATCATGGCTAAACAGAGGCCCCCATATTCCTCTGGCTGCTACCATCACCACACCACCTATGCAACCGGCTACGATGCTCACTCCCAGAGACACATACGCCGACTGGTATGCAGGACTGGCATGGTTTGCGCCAAGCTCATTCGACACACGGGTGGATGCGCATGTTGCCAATGATAACATCACAGAGTATAGCAAGTAATCAAAGTTTAGCACAATTGCTAACACTCCAACAGTCTGCTTTGCATTGCCTAGCCTCCCTGTGAGCAAGACTAAAATCTCATAACACCACCATTCAAGGCAGGTGGTAAGGCAACAAGGCCCACAGAGCTTGATCAACCTTAGCCAGTCACTAATGCTTTGTTCACACCACCCACCTTCCTTCCACCCTCTTTCTCTACTATTTTCCATGACAAACACATATAAGGCAAGTAGAATCACTACCATGAGATCAGTGATCCAAATTGCCATTGAAACTCCCTCAAGACCTTTAACTTTTGCAAGAAATATATTGATAGGAATGTGAACAGCTAGAGCTAGAGCCGAGCTAAACATTATAGGAACAGTTATACTCTGTGAGCTCAAGTAGGCTTTGAGTGGACATAGAAATGAAGTGATTACCAAATCAGGAAGGAGATAGAAGAGATAGGTCTTTGCCACAACTGAAATGTCTTTTTGTTGGCCAAAATAAATGAGAATTTTATCAACGTTGAGCCACAAGAAAGTTATAGGTAGTGTGGCAAGTAGTAATAAGAAGATTGCCATGAGAAGGGTCTTGTGAAGGAGTTTAAAGTTTTTGGCTCCGTAAGCTTGACCACATATGGGTTCCATGGCGCCACAGAGGCCGTTCAAGACAGAGAAGCCTGTGACATTCGCAAACGTGAACCCAAGTGCACCTCCTGCCAATTTGAGCTCCCCAAGCCTGCCTAAAAACGCTGTTGTGATTGCTATCTTTGCAAACCATGTCAAATTCATTGCTACCAATGGAACAGCAATTCCCCTTTGCGCTTTTATCTCCGAAAGCATAATCTTTGATAAGCTGGCTGGCCATTTTTGAGTTAGAGGTGGGGGAGATGAAGGTGTCTGAAAGGTTTGCTTACTTGGGTTCTCTTCAAGTTTTGTGGCAGTAGACATTATTGCTGAGCAAAATCGCTTGGTGGGTTTGTTTCAGATATCTATTTTTCTATTGTGGAGGAGAGAACGTGGGCTCTACTTAGATAAGATTAATTATGTCGAGTGCATGAGTTTCGTGAACATGTTGGTTTCTAATTGAGCAAATGGGTCGGCTTTTGTAACTGCCAATGAAGAAGGAGAGGGATTTGGTGGTGGATCTATACTATAGTGCGTGATGAGAATGCATGGGCGGGGCCATTTATATATATATGTCATGCTGAAAAAACTTCTCCAGAATCAAATCTCACGAGATTTTGGTGTCAAATTATTTGTTATTTTTCGTGATGAAAAGGATATTGAAAGAATGAAATCTTGTAGGAAAGTAACTGCTTAATCTATGAAATTGAAAACCTAGTACACTCCTCACTGTTTTCTGATGCTTTCCTTACACCATATGGGCAGTGGGCACGATAAAATTGAAATAGAGAGAGAATGAGGAAGTAATGCTAAACATTTTGGTCTTAACGCCCAAAACTACAAAAATTAATACTCCTTATTTCTTATTCATAAAAAAGAAAAACATTCCTTGTAAAGCCATGTCAACATCTGGGTCTAAGACCCGTGCATTTTGTTGACAGATTTTGGTTGGTCGAAAATTGAGATTCAGATCTCTTCGTTACCTTTCTTGGGAGTCTAGAGGTGCCTCACGTAAATTTTTGTCCATTTAGTTTACTTTTCCTAGGGAACTCAAAGGGGCCGGGATTGTTTCTTATGTGAGCAGTCTGCATCATTATTTATAAGGATTAGTATTATGCCCGTGCGATGCATGGCTTAATTAAAAAAATATATGTATAAAATTAAAACCATAATAATAATTATTAAGCCACATAATAAAAATCTATTAATATTATGACATATATACATATATAAAGTCGCTTTTGTATAAACATAGTCTGTAATATATAAATTTTACATATTAAAACATCAAATAATGATATATAATCAGAACAATCAAAATAAATACTACTTAAAACACTTGCTAATCTAATTTTAAGTGAAGTAGAATTCTAAATTTCTCATAACTTAGAAAATATATATATTTATTTATAGTAAATGCTTGATTAAAGAGTTTGATTTACGATAACCCTTATGTGCAAAGAGAAGTTGCTTGAGATGATATTAAATATGAGATCTTCACATGCTTTAGTTAAAAAAAAAATCTACTTGCATTCCACAAAAACTACTATAAAATATTAAACATTATTAATACCAATATATCATTAAACTGTATTTTTTTTTGCCAATCTAACAAAATTTTAATGCTCATATAGAAGGCATCTACATAAATTCTAATGTTCATATAGAAGTTTTCTTCGCCTTAAATTCTATCTTCTTCCCTCTACAATCCTACCAACATTTATAATTTTAAGAAATTTTTGCCATGTCGAATGGGTGTCGGCAACATTTTTTATGCATGTTTGGTTTCGTACAACCCTTTTATAAATAATTTACAAAATTAAATATTTATGAATCTCAATAAATTGATGAACTAAATAAATGAAAAAAAGAGAAAGACTGATAAAAAATTTGAGGCATAAATGTGAGATCCACATACAAAAAAAAAAAAAAAAATAAGAGTAGCATCCAGACCTGAAGTCACTTGAAATTTCAATGGATTAGATATAAACATATTATATGCAACATATAATACCATTTGTGCGGACTTTGCACTTGGGATAACATGTTGAAGGGTAAAGTTTTAAGATCTTGAAACTTCTAAACTTGGGCTTCAAAGCTTCAGGATAATCTGTAACATTAAAATAATTTTAATTAAAGTGAATATCATAACATGATTAAAGGTAGAACATATAATTTGTTTATCAAAAGAAGAGGTAGAACGTATAACCGATAGAAATTTAATGTGATAAATATTCTCAAAAATAAAAAATAAAAAAATAAAAAATAAAAAGTGAAAGAAGCCAACAAAACTGATGGAGCTAATGTGTTTTATGAAGAAATATAAGTATGATTTTTTCAAGTGAAACAGTAGAAGTTTTATTCGCCTGGAACCATAAAACTTAATAAATGAATAAATGGATCAACATCGTCCACATCCATGGACATAGTCGAAGGCTGGTCGTCCATGTCTGCAAAGAAGTCCATCGGCATTGCTCTTTGGTTTTCTGATAAAAAATCTCTTGCTTCTGTAGGTTCTAGAGGAATTAATGCAAAGCCTTATATAATGATTATAGAATTGAAAGCAGTTGCGGGAAAATCTTTTTTTTTTTTCTTTTACGTTTTTTTATCTCTCTTTTTTTTGTTTAAATTCTATCTTTAGGTAATTCTATTCCATTGATTTTAGGCTTTGTTGATAACATTTTAGATAAACACAACTGTTATAGTTGTAAATCAAATACTACTTTCTTTCATTACTTGATTTGTTATATTTATCCAAAAAATATGTATATATCTATTTTTAAAATTTAAAAATTTATTAAAATTTTTGCAATTTGGTGAAGCCACGTGGCGCAACCACGGCGTCTAAGCCCAACTTTTATTATATATAATATGATTTGGAGGGTTTGAGGTCACGATTTGGTGTATGGCAAAATCTGTAATTTAATTTCTATAATTTATTATTTATTATTAGCATGTAATCCACGTAAATGTATTGATGCACTTAAAATTAAACACAATTAGGGATGAAACTACCTAGGGGCTGGGGAGGGCCATGCCCCCACTTCCCCCACCCCCCCCCCCCCCCCCCCCCCACCCCAAGCCTTTGAAAAAAAATTTCCTAGTATATATATTAGCATAATAAATTTACTTTTGGCTCTAAAATTAATATACTTGGCCTCCCTCCCCCAAAAAATTTACAAGCTAGCCCATGAAACCAAAAATGAAAAAATTATCAAATCATCCCTTATTTGGTTGTCCCCAGAATATTATGAAAAAAAAATTAGCTAAATATTTGGACAATTTACAAATCTAGACAATAAGGAAAATTTACAAAACAATTCACATATTTAGATAAAAAAAAAAAATCTTTGGACATAGTCTAAGTAAAAAAAAAAAAAACAAATTAATTATAAATCCTAGCAAAACAAATCACAAAAACCCAATATTCTTTACCCATTTTTAATTTACCTCTAATTTGAGAGCTTTTTGTCCCTCTCAAATGACTCCAGCCCATAGTCATAGAGACAACTCTTGTGCTGCTAATTACTCCATCTACGCACCAATTAGTGTCACTAGCAACTTGGATCAGTTGGTGTCTTTAACTCAACCTATGAAAATTTTTTTGTTTTTTTAAAGAGTTGCTGCTCTTTAACACAACCCGTGGAAAATTTTTATTTTTTTTGAATGATAGAATTTTATTAATTTTTAATCTTTTATTAACTTTGGGACACACTTAGCATGCATGCATGCATAAATGTAATACACGTGTGAAACAATAATCTACTGTTTTGTGCCTTACCTAAACTGCCACTAGAGCATGTGTGTGATTAGTCTATTGGTAATAAACTTTGTATCTTAGCTAAACTAATGTAGTGATGAAAAAAGCTTTATAATTTACATAGTTGAAGACTCAAATTTACCGTTCATTATCATATGATTGTTTAACAGATCTTTTTTTTCTTTTCTTTTTTTACTACTTTTTCAAAATAGAATTTTTTAAAGGAAAAGATCTCACATCTTTATGGCTCAACCTTAAACAGGTAATTACATATAAAAAATTCCTTAACCAAGAGACTGATAATTTGTCTCACCCTTTTTTTCGCTAAATATTAGTGCATGATGTTGATTAACTATTATTTTAGTTGTTTTATTAATGTAATACTAGACATGGATTTGAACTTTTAACTATAGTTTTTGCATTTTTTTAAAGAATCTTTTATATATAGCATTATGAAGTCATTAGGTATAGAATTATGTGAAAAGAATAAATAGATTTTTTTTTAATATTTTATAATGTGGATAGAATAAAGAATTGGTCTAACCTCTGTTAGACCTTGAAAATATCAAAATGTGCCAATTGACTTACAGAACTCTTGATTATAAATATCTATTATTGGTTTTAAAAAAAAGAAAAAAGAAAAAATTTAAAAAATTTAATGCTAATAATGCATCGTTTTCTAAAATTCTTGAACAGAGAACTTTGCCCCCCCCCCCCCCTAAGTTTGAATCATGGTTCCATCCCTGAAAAAATTTTTTATTATAAAAATATGATTATGCTATATTCATAACATTTTCACAACGAATCTTAAGTGCTAGATTGTTATAGATTGTTATGGGTGGGCAAAAAAGTAATTTAAGTTTTGAATTCAAATTAAAACCAATAACAACTTACCACCTATGATTTTTTGTGAAAATGTTGTGGACAAAACACTTCTCATTAATATATACTTGCATGTAATCCATGCGTATATATGGATACATTTAAATCAAACACAATTTTTAAAAAAGTAGCATGTAACATATGCGTATATATGGATACATTTAAAATTAAACACAATTTTTATCATAAAAATATAAATAATTAGTCAAATTATTTTTTTTAAAGTAAATGTAATTAGTCACACATTAAAATTCTTGCCTAAGTTTAATACTACTTGTGATCATTTTTTTTGTTTAATTTTTAATAAGATAGAATGTGTGGTAATCTTTGTTGTGTGGTGGTTTTTATTGAGTATATGTGATTGGTTTTTGTTTTTGTTTTTTTATTTAAATTTTATAGTTCATTAATATTAGATTCTTAGTATTTTGCACTCATTAACTTACTTGGCACAAATATTAAAAAACTTAAGTAGATAATTATGATGTGGTCCCCACATAAATTTAGATATATGAAGCAAAATTGGATTCTAATTTCAAATTTTAATTGAACTTTCTCTAAGTTTTGCTTGCACCATGCACATGCACGAGTACAATTAAAAATAATCACAATTATATGATTCAAATTATACTTTTTTTTAGAAGATGTTCAAATTATACATGGTATTAGCTTGCATTTTTTTAAACCATACATTTCTTAAATATGTAATGGTTTCTCATTATATATATATATATATATATATATATGATTTAGAATTTAATTAGTTTTAGACTCTTCGATTTTTGCACCTAATAATTCACTTGCTACAAAAATTAAAAACTTAGATGGACACGTGATGAAAAATTGTACTCCAATTGAAATCCAATTTAAAATCTAATTGGATTTGAACTTTTCAATTTTTACACTAAGTAATTCACTTTGTTAAAATTAAAAATCAAACGAGACACGTGGTACAAAATTGAGAATCCAATTAAAATCTATTATATAATTTCTGGTTTAGGATCATTATTTCTTTGATATTAGGTGCATCTAATGTCTTTTAAGTTAAATTAGAGTCATATTATGGTAGGATATTAATTAGGATTTGTTTTAAAATATATTTTCATGTCAGTCAAGTTTTACGGAGCCATCTAATAGGCCTCCAAGTTTGTAAACGAATTTTCAATTTAATAAAATTTTGGAGTTTTTTTTTTTCTCAATTTTCTGGTTAATTCTAGACTCTCTCATTGTAGATTCAAGGAACCCTTGTGGATTTATTGTTACTTTTCAGAAGCAAACGTGTTTTTGTTTTTTGCTTTTTGTTTGTGTCTTGATTGAAATTGACATTAAGGAAACTAGTGAGATATTGGTGGTGGAGAATTAGTTTTAATTAGGGTTTATAACAACATGGTAGGTATGTGCCTGTTTCAGATCCCATTTTGAGACCGTACTTTTTTGAAGTTCATTTTTTTATTGCATAATTTTTTAAAACTTAACATTTTCAAAAAGTTGAAAGAATAAGTTATACTAAGAACTTTTATGTTGTCATACCCAATTCATCATTTGCATGATATTGTTTTCTTTGGGAGTGATACATAGCCTTATTCCTCTGGGTTTTAAAAAACCTCATCCCAATTAGAGTCCAAGGTAGAACATATAAGGCATAAAACCTCCCCCTACCTAGGGGATATGGGACTCATCCAACATTTGGTTCTCCCTCAACTCACCCCCTTAAGAGGTGTTTTGGTCCTTATGGGTCCCCACAATAGGTGAAGGACCTCCTACATCACCAATTAGGTAGTGGGAGGTCTTGCACCTTATATGAAAGCCTTACATTCTAATTGGTATGAGATCTTTTATAAAATCTTGAGGGATGAAGCTATGCGTTATCCCCTATGAGGACAATATCATGCTCATGATGAGTTGGGGCATGACAACATATAAGTTCTACCCCAACATATTTTATTGTCAGTCAAGAAGATGGAAAGATTTCTCTTTTAGGTAAATGATAATTTTCTTTAAAAAAAAATGTGAGATTGAAAAAATGCATATGGATTCCTTCAATTATTGCTATACATCATGAACCCTTTTCAAAAGAAGTAAATGGATATGGAATATATTTTGTTTAGATTGTTATATAAGTATAGCATTATATTTTAGGACCATGAGTATGGGATGCGATGCCCCAAATTGATATTATATTAGTAAAATATTTGTTGTGTGAGTGTGTGTTGAGTCCTACGTCGGACATATATTGGATTGATATGAGCTTTATAAACAATTACAAGAAATTTGAATTGTGATTAAGTTAGTTTTTTTAGGGTATAGTGTAGACGTGACTAGCAATTTATAAACAACTATACGAGTCTCAATTGTGGCTAAACTAGTTCTTTTAGAGTACTTATCTCCTCCGCTCTCCCTTTCCTCCCTCTATCTAAACATAGGGTTAAGGAATAACGTAAATATAACTAATTTTTTTTCCTTGGACAGTTCAATGGAGCATTTCTTTGTTTGGGGACCATAGACAATTGCCTAGAAGTTGAACCGACCCTCAGGACTTATAGCTGCCCACATGTCAATAACTATAAGATTCACACCTAGTTTGATACTTTGATTTGTTTATTCATCTTATAAGAACAAAACAAAAAAGTTCTAAAAATTCCTTTCTATATTTCTTTGTCAACGAGAGAATCCAAGGAGGTTAGATAGGTTCGCTCTACTTTTAAAAGTTATAAGCCAATAATGCTGTGGTTCGGCATGGCACTTTTTTTATTTATTTATTTATTTATTTTTTTGGTTGAGAAACCAGACCTGAAAGGGGCCCAGCAAATAGATTAAATAAACGACTGGATAAAACTACCTAGAGTTACCAAAATACAAGCGGAGTTATATCATCAAGGATGGACTCGATCCAAACCTACATCTCATCAATAGACAGGCTCTATTTGGTAATGTTATTTGAACAACGAAAACTGTTATTTAAATACTACAACACGTATTTCTACACATTTTTTTACTTACACATATTTCTACAAAACTTATACAATGTTACTAGAAATTTCTTACCAAATAGGCTTACCATGTCTAGTTAGGAAGTGGGCAATAGAGTTGCCTGATCTTTTTACATGAGAGAAAAAGCAGACCCGAAGGTCATTTGCAAACACAGGAGAATCATACATGGTTCTGAAATATGACAAATACAAAACGAGATGACCTGGGCCACCATATTGAACTTTTACTTTCATATTCCGAAACCACCCACAAATCATTTAATAATTTATCTTTGTTTGTCATCTTTTACTTTTATCAAGCAACCTTTTGGTCATTTATTAAGCAACCTTTTGGTCAAATTTATTTTGTTTTGTTTTTCTCTTTTTTCGTTATATCGAATGGCAAGAATTAAAAAGGATTTAATTGTCAGTCTGCATGGCTTTCAAATCAATAGTAAAGTTCGATAAAAATTATATTTGTCGTTGCTTCTTCAAACAGTCTGATCAAATTTTCAATTATCAAAAAATTACAATCGCATTTTATTGAGACATTTGCAAATTTAACTTCACATGATTGAGAATAATAAAAAATATCAAGTAAAAAGCTGGTCAAATGCCCAGTCTTGACTCTTGAGGATCTCTTAAGACGTACACAATATTTGTTTTAATGATGTTGCACAAGAGAACAAGAAGTCGTTGGGCCTTGTAGCCCAGTGGCACCCAGTGTCCTTGTACACCTAGAGCTCAGGAGTTTAAGTCCCCGCATATTTACCTAGCAAAAAAAAAAAGAAAAAAAAAAAGAAAAAAAGAAAAAAAAAAGAACGAGAATGTCATTGTCATGGCTTGGGAAATATTTATTATATTTAATTATTTTATGTTTCCCATTGTACAATATCATATTAAATAAATAAAGTTTTCTATTATTTTAGCTCCAAAAAAAAAAAAAAAAAAAAAATCCAAGAAAAATCAAAAGGAAAACAAAATGGATAATGATATATATGTACAAGTTGATTATAAAAATACATATAAAATAGATTTTAATCATCTTACTATTAAAATCATAGACTGGTTATTTAGAATAGCTATACTTCATATTCATATATATTTCACTTAAAATTGATTAGATTCATACACACACTACACTTTCATTTTAAACTCTCGATTATTTAGCATTAAATATATGTAATTGAAAATTTCATAAAAGTACAAAACTTAGGTTTCACTATTTTCTGATTGTGTGTAATTCCCCCTATCCACAGACACTCCAAAATGTCGGCGAGTAGTTTTCAACCCAAAAGATCTAGAGAACTTGAGAACCATTATATCAAACTCTTGAGATTTATGATTATAGATCTTTACCTTACAATATTTGACACTTACATATAGAATGGAGTAAATCTTAGACAAGGTTGGTTTTTTTTTTTTTTTTGGTTTTAAATTAATTTATTTTTGGAAGAAAGCTTGAGATTAACAATATCTATCACCTATTGGTCCGTTTGCTTTCCTCTGTGAAATGACAAGTAAAACTCGACAGAGTAACGTTTCCACGTCCTAAACTATCATTTGTACACAACATTATTTTGTTTTGTTTCTTGGGAGTTTGGAATGTAATCTTATCAAAAAATCCAAATTGCTCTTGGACAAAAAATGGCAAAAAAGAATAGAGGCTCTCGTGGATCAATCATCAATCATCTTTTTCTCTTTATAATGACCACTTCGGTTTTCCACTTGTTCCCCATTCATAAAACATGAAGATCAAACCCGATTTTAGAGGGTACATCTTATAATGTCTCCATGATTGATCATAAATACAAGACCCTCATGTACATTATGGGAGAGAGAGATTTTTTTTTTCCCTTACAATAAGTTGGGGAGAGAAATTAGAATTTAAGTTCTTATAATATTTCTAAATTATATGGTTTTTCACTGAGAGAGAGAATTGGGAGTAAAAAATGTGATACATGATACATTATACATAAAAATCACCTTACTTGGACATTAGTTTGATCAATGTGATGCACGAGAATATAGATACTGAAGAATCAACCTTTTGTGCATTTTTTTTACATTGATTCCAATTTTGTTAGTTACTTTTTATGATTCTTAGTTCGATGAGTTTCTATAATTCATTCTTTATGCAAATGATGTTAGCTCGATTACGAATATAGAAAAGCAAAGTAATCTTTGAAATAAATAGTGTTTTTTTTAAAGAGGGAATTTTAGTATAAATCTGATGGAACAAAGAGTATTAAATACAACTTTTTAGGTTTTTTGGAATGTACTACGAATCAAGAGAGATTTTGAAAAATATAAGGAATGTACTGAGATATTGCGACTTTAACAGAAACACTATGAAAAAAGAGATACTTGGTTAAACTCATCACTTTACCTTGGTTTACATTCTAGGCGCTAATAAGGTTAAAACTAATTAATGCCTCTTCAAAAATGGTTAATGCTTATGTACACCTCCCAGTATATTAAGTTCTTCAATTAAATTAAGGGTAAATTATAAATTATATCTTTAAAGTTTGAGGGTTTTTGGATTTTATACTCTGAAGTTTCAGAATTTGGAATTTACCCCTTAAGTTTGGGAGTGATTGGATTATACACTCTAACGTTTCGGAATTTTAATTTTACCCTTTAAATTTTAGGGGTGCTTGGATTTTACTCCCTAAAATTTGGAGGTGTTTGAATTTTACACCCTAAAGTTTCAAAATTTGGGAGCGTAAAATCCAAACACCCCCAAACTTTAGGGGGTAAAATCAAAATTCTAAAACGTTAGGATATAAAATCCAAACACCCCCAAACTTCAAGAGGTAAATTTCAAATTCTGAAACTTCAGGGTGTAAAATCTAAACACTCTCAAATTTTAGGAGTGTAATTTGCGATTTATCCTTAAATTAAAAAAATATTGCTGCATTGAATTTATTTATTCTTCAAAACATAAAACTCTTTGTATTTCATTAGTTAACGCAACTATGTATTTAAATTTAATTGAAAAATTTAATGCATACTATTTAAAGAATTGTACCAAAATTCTATCTTAATTAAAAAGATCTTGAAAGATATAGTACTTGTTTATAAAGTAGAACATTTCTTAAAGAGGATGCAGACAAGTTGGTTTTCGTAATAGAAATAAAAGAAGAGGCTATACAATACAGTAATGAACCAATAACTCTTAAAAGATTTTAAAAATAAAATCCTCATCAATCATAGGCACCACTTGACAAAAGAGACAGATCCATCTATCATTTTCTGTAAAAGAGAGATGCACCAGAGTGGGTTTAAGTGGGAGTGGCACTCAATGATAAAATGGGACAGAGATGAGTCCAAATTCCAAGTATAAGAGGAGGAGGAACTAGGTGGGTAATCAAGTAATCGTCATCAAGTGGTCCACCCATTTATAATGATATAATCGATAACAAAACAACGGTTCCGCAATCACAATGAGTAACAGTGATAAGCACCCCGTTTAGCTTGAAAGAAACATGTGGTCTGGGCCATGACATTTTTTAGTATGACGACTATATATGCAAGAAAGTACGGCAGGCGATCCGCTTCTACACGATTTGTTGGTTACCATTTTATGGAAAAAGATCAGTTATTCATCATGCCTTTTCATGTATCATTTTTTAACAAAATAAACATTCAAGTTGTTTTTTTTTTTTTTTAAACAGTAAGTAGTTCGGTCAACTATTCAATTGAATGATATTGAACAAGTTTCCTATCTCTTATTGAGAAAAAAGTGGACTATTTCTTTGCAAACTTGTGTTCAATTTCATATATGACAATTCTACCAAGAACTCTTCTTTAATTGGCAGAAGTGTCTGCACGAATCAGACTTTTTGAGGAAAATATCGAGAGAAAATTTGATTTGGTTAGACAAAGTGTGGTAGGGGTTTTTATTTTATTTTTATTTTTTAGGGCACTTTTGAGAACAAATTAAACGAAGATGAGATGGAGCCTGCAGCTCGAACCCAATTCCCAAATCAAAGAAGGTCCATGAGAGGAAAACAAAGGCCAAGCAATAATGAGGAGTGTCCAAGTGCTCCAAACAAAGCTAATAACTTCCGTAAAAAGGTTTCCACAGTTACAAGTAGGGGTGACAATTTTTGTCCATATCCATGAACCCACCCATTACTCATTTAATTTGGATAAGTCTTAACCCAACCCATTTGAATATTTAGGTTAAATAGGCAAAGACCTATTTGATTATTTAATTAGATGGGTCTAAATAGATAAATCCACTAATACCCACTAAACCCATCTAAATTTTAAATTAAATAAACCCACAAATACCCGCAAAACAATACCCACTAAACAGTATAATATCAATATTCCGTTACCTTTCCTTTTCCTTAGGTTTTTGGGGAACCAAACATCAAAAAAATTAAACATAACAATATTCAGGATTCTATTTTTTTCTTAGTTTTCTTGGGAACCAAACATTGATTGGAAATCCAAAATCAAACAGATCAAACCAAATCCCTCTCTCACTACACATTCACATGCATAAGGAATAATAAAATAAAAATGTATGAACTTTGAAATTGAAAAGCTCATACTCTCCGATATATTGACGAGAAAAGTCGAGAGATCGTCGGCGTCGTTCTTCGCGGAAGATCGTCGATTGCTGCTCTAGAGACCGGAAACCGTTGTCAATGCCAGGAACAGCTCTGTTGGAAACGATTCTATTGGAGGTGGAATCGGAAGAATTTGTCTTGGCTTTCCTTTGACGCTTTGCGTACGTGACCTTTTGCCAGCCATGGTACGTCATTGCCAGTTGTAACTTCGTTGGTATTGGATTCGAAAGCTCCGTGATTGTCTTCCATGGCCGAGAAAGCTTTGGTGACTGTTTGGTGGCCAAGAAAGCTTTAGGAAAGAAAGTTTCAAATTTGACTCTTTGCCGGTGGTAACTTCGTTGGTATTGGATTCGAAAGCTTCGTGATTGTCTTCCATGGCCGAGAAAGCTTTGGGAAAGAAAGTTTCAAATTTGACTTTTTTGTGGAATTAGCTAGCTCAAGTGAGGGTATTTTGGTAATATTGAAATGTATTCAGCTAGTTTTTATAGGTATTTGGGTTATATTAGATTAAATGGGCAGGTTACTAGTTAAATGGGTTAGGTAGGAAATGGGTAATTAATTTATATATAAATGGGTCATAAATGGATAAATGGGTAATTACACACCCAACCCATTTATGATCCAACCTGCCCATTTGTCACCCCTAATTACAACGTTTGCCACAACATGGGCCAATAAGCCTAATAGGCAGATCCCACATCTTTTGGGAGGGTCCAATCAGCAACCCAAGCCTGCAAAGGGACCCTACCCTTCACAATTTGAATCAAGGGGAGAGGAAAGTCTAAAGTTTGTGATATTCTGTCACACCTTTTGGGTGATGCGTCAGTAGGGAAACGCATACACACCACAAGGGTGAAGGCAAGCCTGCCATGAGGTATGTCTGATGTTTCTGTCATGGATGGAGGTACCATAGATGATAGAAGGACTCCTTTAAAGAAAAAAAATGACAGCAATTATTTCATTTCATCTAGTCATCTTCCATTTGAATGGTGTATGTACCAAATCAACACATACTCATAGCCCAAAATAAAAGATGGACTCTGACTGCACCATATGCTTCCATGTAACATGTTACTAGGCTAAGTTGAGACGTGTAGAGAATATAATCAAGTTATAAATTGTGGGAATTCTTTACTCTTTTCTGTAGGGCCTTGTTTTTTATGTAATCATGGCAAGTTGAGAAGCTAGTAGTAAAAGAGAGCCATAGCATACATGGACATCCAACATAAACTCATTCGAGGCTAGCTAGCAGGCTCTCACTCCTTTCAGTCATTTCAATGATCTCTACTTGATAAAAAATAATCTCCTTGAGCAATACTAGTTTCCTTATAACTAGCGTCACCGTTCACGGTGATCTTTACAGCATATTCCCTCCTATTCTATTCCACCTATCCATTTTCATAGTGATGTCAAATAAGGAATGGAGCGAGGACCTGGAGTTTAGGGTGTGGCTCTGTTGCTAGTTGTGTGCAATATTTCCAGCCTTTGACTCTACTATTTTATTACTAAGGATTTTTATTTAAAACTTTTTAAATGGCCAAGTTGTTTGTTTTGGGTAAAATAGATTAATTGAGCTTAATTTTTTTTAGCTTTATTATTGGTAATTTTTGTTGTTGGGCTAATTTTTTTGGACTTATATATTTTGTTTTAGATTTAATCTGTTAATTTTTATGGCTTTTAAAAGGTGAGAAATGCTAAAATTACAAAATTTTTACAAATTGCTAATGTGGTGAGTGGTTATTGATAAGTAAAAAATGATGTAAATATTGTGTGAATCAATAAAAATTTGCTACCTCAATAGTTTGTAAAATGTTGTAAAAAAGTGTGACTACAATATTACTTTTAAAAGAATTGATGACATTATTAAGGGGGGGAGGACAAAATGTAATTTTATTGAACAAAATTGTTAAAATTAGAACATATTAATATACTAATATTTTGTGGGTTTCAGTTAGCTTAACTGGTAAAGTCTCTGATGGTTGTATAAGAGATTTGAGGTTTAATCCCCGCTTACACCAAAAACTGATTAGCGTTTTATAGGTTTGATGATAAAAAACTATCATCAAGTAGATGCTATAGGCTGAAACTCTCTCTAATATATATATATATATATATATATACTAATATTTTTTTAAAAAAATTTAGGGGGCCCATTGCCCCCCTAGTCAATATATATATATATATATATATATATATCCATCCCTTCTCAAATTATCAAGAACTTAAGCTATTTAAGCAAGTGGGATTCGAATTTCTTCAACACTAACAATGTCTTGAGCAAAAGTAAATTGCATGAGTAGTACTTTTTGATTTTCATGTAAATTTTCATTATCTTTCGGACATGAAATTGGCTAATCAGTTGCACTTATGCTATGTTTGGAAGTTTGGAGGGAGAGGAGAGTAGAGGGGAGGAGAGTAGAGAAGAATGATTATCCTCCATCTTGTTTGGATGTTTTTAAAATTAAGTAAGGGAAAGGGGAATAGTTAACATTTTCATAGTTTGTAATTTTATTAATATGGTAAGGGTAAGTTTGGTAATTTATTTGGTCAAGTATTTCTATGCTCTACTCTCCCTCCAAATCTCTCAAATTTGGAGGAATTAAAAATGAGGGGTTAGAAGGAGTTAGAACCCCTCCAAACTCCTCCAAACTCCTCCCCCTCCTCCCTTAAAAAACATCCAAACAAAATAATTTAACTTACTCTCCCTCGCTCTATTCTACTCCCCTTTACTCCCCCTCCATTCAAACAAGCTATTAGTCTGTGAGCTCATGAAGACAAACTGGGGTAGAAAGATATAATTGTTCAAGCTAAGTGAACAACTATTATTTTGATGGGGGCATGATTGCATGAGTAGTTGCTAGCTACAAATTAAGGAAGGAGCAGCGAGAGAATTGGACTGATGTGTTAATCAAGTTGTAGTAATTCGTATTGGTGCTATTGTTGTGGTTGTATTATATATATATATATATATATATATGTATGTATGTATTGTTTATAAATGCATGTAGAGAGAGAGAGAGAGAGAGAGAGAGAGAGAGAGAGAGAGAGAGAGAGAGAGAGAGAGATGGTATGGCAACACGGAAGATATGAGGTCTCATGCATGGTTCCTATAAATTGGTTTATTTTTACCTGTAATCAACTTATATTGTGTAAGGATAAACTGAATCATTTTTATTAGAATCAACTTATATTGTCTAAGGGTTTAATTAATACTTCTTGGTGTTTTCAGTAGAGACATACATAGTTCAAATCCCTATCTCTATCACATATAGACTTATATATATATATATATATATATGTATATATATATATATATATATATATATATTGTCTAAGGATTGTCCGTGGCTATGAAAATGAAAAATGCCTACGAGTGATACTCCCTCTTGATCTAGGGTTGATAAGGAATTAAGGATGCTATTGGGCTTAAATTGAAAGATCAAATAATAATGCAGACATTTGTGGAGAAAATTTAGATGGCGCAGAGAGAATGAGAAAAAAAGATGAAAGAAAAATACTACCAGTGTCTAGACGAAGTATTTTTCCGGAAAGTACCTAGCATAATGTCACAAAATAGTTTGAGTGGAATCAAAGGTGTTCCTCATTACTTTGTCCAGGCAATTCATTTGGTTACTTGGTGACAGTACGTAGAGTACTGGAAATCTTTCCATATAATATTATAATTCAAGCAAAAGTAAAAGTATTTATTAGAATATTTCACACTAAACTCAAAATGACATTTTGTGCCATTCACGGAAATCCCATCCTAGCTCACCAGTCACCCCATATATATTAAGAGTAACAAGCTTAGGGGTATAATATTTTTTTGCAAATACTAACCTAACTTGTTATAGTTAGTATCTAATAAAAATAGTGTTAGTGATAGAACTAATAGATGAAAAGTAATGTTGTTTAGCAAAAAAAAAAAAAAAAAAAACAAAGATGAAAAGTAATGTTACTACAATGATAAAAAAAAATGCTATGTTATCCAAAAATACTGAAATAATATTTTACCCCTACAAATCATAAAACCAAACACACATCAAGTGTATTCCCTTATCTACTCCATGGAATTTGATTGAATCTGGCTATACAAGTTTTCTTTGGGCAACTTCTCAAAAAAAAAAAAAAAAAAAGAAGGGTAATTTGCAAATTATACCTCTAAAGTTTAGGGGTCTTTGGATTTTACATTCTGAAATTTCAAAATTTGGAATTTACTCCCTGAAGTTTGGGGGTATTTGGATTTTATTCCCTAACATTTTAGAATTTGAATTTTACTCTCTAAAGTCTGGGGTTATTTGAATTTTACACCCCCAAATACTGAAACTTTAGGGTGTAAAATCTAAATACTCCCAAACTTGAGGCGTGTAAATTCAAACACCCATAAAATTTGGGGGTAAAATCTAAATTTTGAAATGTTAGGATGTAAAATCCAAATACTCCTAAACTTCAGGAGGTAAAATCCAAATTCTGAAATTTTCGGGTGTAAAATCCAAACTCCTCCAAACTTTAGGGATGTAATTTGTAATTTACAAAAAAAAAAAAAAGTTTTTGTTAGGAATATTAATATATCAAACATGTCAAAATTAATTGGTGTCTTTGTTATGTGAAAAACAACAATTATTATAGAATGAAACTGAAGACATAAGTTGAAATTCTATTGCATATTTTTTTTAGAAACAAATAGACACACAAAGAAGAGGAAAATGAGTTTATATCAAGGTGGTTGATATCGTACTGGTACGTATACCGGTATCAAAATGCTAATGTTTCGTACTGGTTTAATTTAAATACCGGCCATGTACCAGTCATATCGACTGATTTCGGGCATTACCAGCCGGTATCGGGCGTACTAGTTAGTACAGAATTTTTTTTTTAGTTTTGTAATTTTTGAATTTTTGTAAGGGCAGAATGGTAACTTATTAGTATTATTTGTTTTCTTAGTATGCAATGAACAATTAAGTTTTTATTTTTTATTTATTTTTTATATTGTGTTTTTTTTCCTTTTAATTGATGCTAAAGTCATAAACTATGAATAATTTGTTCTGAATTGAGGTAATGTTTTATGGTAAACTTTTATATTTATTATAATACACACACACACACACACACACACACACACACACACACACATATATTTATAATTAAAAAATAACGGTAAACTCAAACTGGTACACTGATATTGATTGGTACCGAAATATATCGTTCCACTGATCAAATCAGTACAGCTTCCGGCATGAGATTGACTCCCTTGGTTTATACATACACACACACACACACGAGATAAAAGGTGTATTAGAATCCATTTGAAAATTCCAGAGAAAGGCGGCTTGACTAGCCACATTACAAAGGATAAAGGATAGGTGGGTGCGGCAAGGCAGATATGTGTTGTGGCAAAGGTGGGTTTTGTGTAAATTTTGACTTGAAATATTTTTTTTTTTTGTGGGTCATCTTTTGGATTCGGAATTTGCTATTGATTTGATTTGATTTTGGGATGGATTTTTTTTGTGGGTTCATGGTGGTGGAGTTGGGGGTTGCCGTGGTGGTGGTGGAAGGGGGTGGGGTTGCCGTGGTGGTAGCAGGTAGTTGAGGTGATTTGGGTTTTCGTTTTTATTTGGGTTCTGGGATATATTATTTTATTATGTAGAAATATTATTTTAATGTGTTGTATTGTAAAATAAAAGTTGGGATGCTGGGAGTATTGTAAAATTGTATTGTATAATTGATAAAGTGACTTTTTTAATATGGTAAAATAGAATGTGATAAAATTCTCGGATGTGAATGCTCTTAGGAGCCTTAAATGTAATCCACAATTTTTAGTTTAAAGAGTATAATGACGATAATGATAGTAACGAAGACTTTGTTTTTTTTTTTTTTTTTTTTTTTTTTTGATCTGTAATGAAGACTTTGTTATTAGTAGGCATTGGTGATTGCAAGCTTTTTTTTTTTTTTTTTTTTTTTGAGAAACTGATGATTGCAAGCTTATGATAATATAAAACCAACAATGGGAAATTATGTGGATCCAGTTTAGTACATCAAAGTTTAAATAACTGTAATATTAAAGTCACTTGCACTAAAACTATTAATTGTTTGTTCCAATGATTGGCTCATCCGCTTATGCCACAACTATTTTTTGTTTTATGGAGGTCGCTGTATGTGAATTAATTACGGGCCAACACAAAGAGATTATTTATTTATTATTATTATTTGTGGATAGGAACAATGGGATTATGTTGATCCAGTTTAGTACATCAAATTTCAGTAGTCATATGATTTTTTATTTTTAATCTAAGTCATAAGTTCAAATTACTATATATATACTCCACTAAGTATGTGTTCCATTAATTGGCTATTAAGGTTGCTATACATGAATTATGGGTTCTAGAAGATGAGCTAGCATCCAAGCAATTGTATGTGTCATACTGTGCAGTGTGCACAACTAGATCATGGCACACAAAAAATCAATGCCAGTGACAAAATAATTTTGTATCCGTTTGTGTCATAATTTTCACAACTTTTTTTTTAAAAATTTTTTTACAATAGTTTAATTGATAAAGTTTTAGTACCCGTTTGGATCACGTTCAGCGCATCCACGTTTTTTTTGACCAGTGCCTCTTGCATTGTTCATGGGACATGAACAGTGTAAGAAGGCAAATGAACAATATTTTTTTTAAGTGAACAGTAATTCGAGAATTATTTTTTTAATGTTTTAAGTTTTCAACAAAATAAGCGGTATCCAAACTACCACTCATATTACTTTTTTATATACTACTAGTTTGGGTGGCACGTGTAAGGCACGTGCAAACTCTTGAATGATATAATTTAAGATAGACTTTCTATTTGAAAAAGCATGAAGCCATGTAAATAAAAGTGTATGTCATACAATGTTAATCTCATTTGTATAAGAATTTTGATTACAAAAATTTAGGGTAGGTGTTTAACAACATATAAATATCTCTTTTACTATAATAGTTTCTGTAGGGGAAAACCCCTACGCAAGCCATTTGTCCTCTTTGGAGAGCTAGGCCCGCAAGGTTTTATTCTAAAAGGGTGGGAGCTTGTCCCACATCGCCTAAAGAAGCGCCCCACTCATGGTTTATAGCTTCTGGAGCTACCATGAGTGGGGCGCTTCTTTAGGCGATGTGGGACAAGCTCCCACCCTTTTAGAACAAAAACTTGCGGGCCTGGCTCCCTAAAGAGGAAAAATGGCTTGCGTAAGGGTTTCCCCTTACAATAAAAGACGCTTTTGAGAGGCGTGCTCATCAAGGGTAACAAAACCGTGTGTGGTAGTGGTAGAGGCGTGCCTTGCACTTAGGTGTTGGCAACAAAACCGTGCGGGTATCATGCGGTGTCGGATATGGCTAAGCCAATCCCACCCTTGCCCTAAAGTAGACAATACTTAAGATGGGCACTACCCTCAAAAAGCACCTTTCTGTGGGGGAGGAATATCCCTCGTAGGCCATTTGTCCTCTTTGGGGAGCCAAGCCCGCAAGGTTTTGTTCTGAAGGGGTGGGAGTAAGTCCCACATCGCCTAAAGAAGCGCCCCACTCATGGTTTATAAGCTCTTGGAGCGACCATAAGTATATCACTACTCCCGCACATGTGTGGTAGTAGTGGTACACTCCTAGTCGCTCTAAGAGCTTATAAACCATGAGTGGGGTGCTTCTTTAGGCGATGTGGGACTTGCTCCCACCCCTTCAAAACAAAACCTTGCGGGCTTGGCTCCCCAAAGAGGACAAATGGCCTGCGGGGGATATTCCTCCCCCACAGAAAATTGTGGGGGTAAGGGCCCAGATCTGGTATTGGGCCTTGGGCCCTGTCCGAGGAGCAATGCCTCCTCGGACAGGCTAAACATGGGCCAGATTCGGATCTCGCAAACCAAGGCGAGCTTCTAAAAAGCTTTGGCGATAGGTATATACACCTTGAGCGCACCAGCAGGTGGAAACTAAGAGGTACCTACGGGAAAGCTATTACCACCACATTTAATGCACTGCAGCTACTAAACTGGCCATATTTATGAGGAGAAGACCCCTAAACAGTGCTGCATTGACAAACACAACTTACAGGGAGCCAGAAAGGGTGACTGATGGGACAGGCACTCAAGTGGTAACTTAGATGGCCAACAAGTGGAGGCTCAGGATTATCAGGAAGGGGATATATAATGCAAGAGATCCCTAAAGGAGGGGGGAGGAAAAAAGAGAGAGAGGGAAGACTTGTAATAGAATTGAAAGGGAAAAACAAAAGAACCAGTCTCCTCGGATTTGGCATAGGACATTTTCTGATATAAAACATTCATTGTCTTTCTTTGTTGACTAAATCTGCTGGCCTATCACGGATTTCACTACAGCCTAGTTTTCCAACCCACTTCTCTATAATTTTATTGTTTGGGCTTTTTGGGCTTGCGTCCATACACTTTTTGGGCAAAGAATTCAAATACCCCCACCATACAATTGGCGTCGTCTGTGGGAAATTACTTGTGCGGTAGTGCATGTGATATCGAACGATGGTGGGATCAGGTCAGCACCAAGCAGAGTCTGCGGGTTCCCAATGGTAGGATGATTTTCTTAATCTTGAAAAGGACTGAGAGGGTAGCATACACACCACCCATACGAGTTGAAGTCGTTCTCGGGCAGGAACCCACGTCTCTCGAGGGCCAAATAATGAGAAAGCCATGCAGTTGAAGATTGATGAACTAGAAAGGAAACTACGCCATGCACAGCGCAGACACATTCCTTCCAATTCTGACAACTCCTCTAGGGACGAAGGGGATGCTGGTCATAGACAAAGATCAAAGACTCCCCCGCGTGGGCTTTTCGCCGATGATGATAATCACTATCATGGGCGCAGGCGTCGAAGCCCACCTCATAAAGGTTTGGGGAATGATGCCATGAGTAGGGCGTTGAACCAGATCTCCAAGTTGCCTTTCACGCGAAAAATCGAAGGGGCTAAACTTCCCCGACGATTCCATCAACCCACGTTTACCATGTACAATGGCCGGACAGACCTTGTGGAGCATGTAAGCCACTTCAACCAGAGGATGGCAGTCCATTCCAAGAACGAGGCCTTGATGTGCAAAGTCTTCCCATTCAGCTTGGGACCAGTGGCGATGAGATGGTTTGATGGCCTGAGGGCAGGGTCCATAAATTCCTTCCAAGAGCTCACTTGAGCATTTGGGTCCCGCTTTATCACGTGCCGCAGGGTCCCATGGCCTCTGGATTCCCTACTGTCCTTATCTATGCGAGAAGGAGAAACCTTGAAAATGTACTCGGATAGATACTGGGAAATGTTCAACGAGATAGAAGGAGACTTGGATGAGGTGGCCATTAGCATTTTTAAGGTCGGCCTTCCAGTCGAGCACGGTTTAAGGAAGTCCCTCATTGGCAAGCCTGTTACTAGTGTATGCCAACTTATGGACTGGATTGATAAATACAAAAGGGTTGAGGAGGACCAACTGTAGGGGAAGGGAAAGGCTAAGGTTATCTTTCAAGAGCGGAGGGATTTCAGGTCGGATAGGTACAATAATAGCCAACCAAGGAGAGACTTTTCCGGACAGTCCGGACCTGCTAGCACGCAGACAATTAATGTCATATTCCGAGAGCCAGTGCACCAGGTGTTGGAGAAAATCAAGAATGAGCCATTTTTCAGGTGGTCAAATAAGATGGTGGGGGACCCTCAGAGGTGCAATCAGAACCTATATTGCCAATTCCACCAGGAACCGGGTCACACCAAAGAGGACTGTAGGAACTTGCGGAGTCACTTGGACTAGCTAGTTCGAGAAGGAAGATTAAAACACCTCTTGCATCATTCTAACGGTCAGCAGGGCCAGAAGAATCCAGAACCCCGGAGGGATAGACCTTTAAGACCCCCTATAGGCACGATAAATGTCATGTTTGCAGCTCTAGGAAGAACCAGTTCAAGTCCCTCTAGGGTGATGTCTGTAGCTCGGCTGTCTGCCGAGGACGACGATTCAAAGTCCAAAACGGTTAAGGTAGACGCACAGCCGGTGCTGGGTTTTTCAGAAGAGGATAAAGTCGGGACCATACAGCCTCATGATGACGCCTTAGTAATCGCACTCAGGATTGGAGGATATGATGTAAAAAGGGTTATGGTAGATGGTGGTAGCGGTGCCGAGATCATGTATCCTGACCTTTATAAGGGGTTGGATCCGAAGCCAGAAGACTTAATGCCCTATAACTCCCCCCTAGTGAGTTTTGACGGGAAGACTGTTATTTTGAAGGGCCAAATTAGGTTACCCGTACAGACCGGCCTAGAAATGGTGGAGGTAGATTTCATCGTAGATACTTACTCCCCCTACACGGCCATCGTCGCCAGACCCTAGCTTCATACGTTAGGGGCCGTCGCCTCTACATTGCACCAGAAAGTGAAATTTCCATTCGGGGGCCAGGTTATGGAGATCCTTGGATGTCAATCAATGGCGAGACAGTGTTTGGTGGCAGCCATCTTGCACCGACCTGAAGCGGAGTCCTCGGCCTCTGCCCAAAAAATTTTGTAGCAATTAAAGAACCCGATATCACCTGTTAATCTACCTACCGAGAAGGCGAAATGTGAAGATCTAGAGAAGGTGGTCATTGGTGTTGACCCAGAAAGGTTTTTTCAAATAAGTTCTTAGATGCCCATGGAAGAAAAGAAAGAGTTAATTGGGTTCCTCAAAAATAACCTAGACGTGTTTGTGTGGGTCGCCTACGAAGCCCCTGGGGTCGATCCGAGCCTCATCTACCACCGCTTAAACATTAACCCGTCCATACCCCCCAAAAAGCAGCCACTTCGGCGCGCGTCCAAAGAGCACTCTGATGCTGTTCGAGAGGAGGTGATGAAGCTCAAGCGAGTGGGGGCTATCAAGGAAGTCTTTTACCCATAGTGGTTGGCCAACACTGTCGTGGTAAGGAAAAAGTGTGGAAAATGGCGAGTCTGCATGGACTTCACAGACCTGAACAAAGCCTGCCCAAAGGACCCTTTCCTTATGCCTCGAATAGATCAGTTGGTGGATGCGACCGCGGGCCATCCTCGGATGAGCTTCCTAGACGCCTTTCAAGGGTATCACCAAATACCGTTGGCCTTGAAAGATCAGGAGAAGACTACTTTTGTCACTCCTATTGGGAATTACCACTACAAGGTGATGCCCTTCGATTTAAAGAACGCAGGTTCTACCTATCAAAGGATGATGACCAGGATGTTCGAACCACAATTGGGTAAGAACATCGAAACTTATATAGATGATATGGTGGTGAAGAGTAAGGTGGTATCCGAGCACCTAGGAGACCTCGGGGAGATCTTTGAAATCTTGAGGAAGCATAAGCTGCGACTCAACGCTTCCAAGTGCTTATTTGGAGTTGGATCAAGAAAATTCTTAAACTATATGGTAACCCACAGAGGGATTGAGGTCAGCCCCAATCAGATCAGAGCTATCAACGAGTTACAACCACCTCGGAATCCTAAGGAGGTCCAGAAGCTCACTAGAATGATTGCTGCCTTCAATTGTTTTATATCTCGATTGGCGAATAGATGCAGACCCTTCTTCCTGTTAATGAACAAGTGGAAGGGATTTGAGTGGAATGAAGAGTGTGCTCTAGCCTTCCAACAACTTAAAGTGTATCTATCTCGACCACTGATCATGTTGAGTCCCGAGGTAGATGAAGTCCTATTCGCCTATATCGTTGTGGCCTTGCATGCGGTAAGCCTGGTGCTAATACGAGTAGACAGCGGCGTACAACGACCAGTTTTTTACGTAAGCAAATCACTGCACGAGGCCGAGGTTCGTTACTTACCACTAGAGAAGGCCATCTTAGCGGTGGTGCACGCTACACGGAAGCTTTCTCATTACTTTCAAGTGCACACAGTTATCGTCCTGACCCAGCTCCCCTTGAGGGCCATACTTCGGAGTGCTGATTATACAGGGAGGATTGCCAAGTGGGGTACGATTCTGAGGGCTTTTGACATCAAGTACATGCCCCGAACCTCTGTCCAAGGCCAGGTCCTTGCAGATCTGGTGGCTGAATTCGCTGAACCCTCGTTAGGAGAAGTGGCCGGGACTTCAGACATGGATGAAAAGTTAGTTGGCACGATCTCTCTGCCTGGACCTGTGTGCTAGAAAGTATATGTTGATGGGGTTGCGAACCAAAGGGGCTCTAGAGTGGGGCTAGTTCTAATTTCTCCCGAGGGGATCACCATCGAGAAGGCGCTAAGATTGGGCTTCACGGCCACTAATAACGAGGCCAAATATGAGGCCCTACTAGAGGGGATGTCCATGGTTCGAAAACTTGGTGGGAAGATTGTTAACATGTTCTCGGACTCGAGACTGGTCGTTGGCCAAGTGAATGAAGAGATAGACGCGAGAGATGAAAAAATGCAAGAATATCTGAGACAAGTTAAACATCTACAATCACATTTTGATTCTTTTAGCTTGCTACATATCTCTAGAAGTGGGAATACACATGCTGACTCTTTGGCCACCCTCTCAACCTCCTTGGCTCAGAGTTTGCCTCGGGTCATCTTAGTGGAAGATTTGAGCAAACCCACGGAGATGTTGAAAGAGATGGTCCACATCCACAATGTCAGGGTAGGTCCCAGCTGGATGGACCCCCTGGTGCTGTTCCTAAAGGAGGATATCCTACTCGAAGAGAAGTTAGAAGCGGACAAGCTATGCAAAAAGGCCTCTCAGTTCTGGCTATCCGAGGACCAGAAGTTATACAAGCGTTCCTTTTCAGGGCCCTACCTGCTATGTGTACACCTCGAGGTAACAGAGTCACTCCTGGAAGAATTACATGAAGGGATTTGTGGGAGACATACCGGAGGAAGATTCCTATCACATAAAGCTATCACTCAAGGCTACTGGTTGCCCACCATGCAAAAGGAGGCACAGGAATACGTAAGGAAGTGCGACCAATGCTAGAGGTTCCCGCCGAATATACACCAACCAGGGGGAACCCTCAATCCTATATCCATCCCATGACTATTCGCTCAATGGGGTTTGGACATTGTTGGCCCGTTCCCCAAAGCAACAGGAAATAAGAGGTACTTGCTAGTCGGGACGGATTACTTCACAAAATGGGATGAGGCTGAACCATTGGTGAACATCTGGGATGTAGACGTCAAGAAATTTGTATGGAGGAATATCGTTACTCGGTTTGGGGTCCCTCACACCCTCATCTCGGATAATAGTCTCTAGTTTGATAGCAAAGCCTTTAAGCGATACTGTTGTGAGGTCGGAATCACAAATTAATTTTCCACTCCAGCCTACCCCCAAAGGAATGGACAGGCCGAAGCTGTAAACAAAGTCATAGTGACTGGACTCAAGAAGAGACTAGATGATGCGAAAGGAAAGTGGGTAGAAGAGCTGCCGCATGTCCTCTAGATGTATCGGACAACGCCACGAAGGTCAACAGGGGAAACCCCCTTCTTAATTACTTATGGCGCCGAGGCCGTTATTCCTTTGGAGACTGCCTTCCCAACACTGAGAACCACTTCTTTCCATCCGAGTGGTAACGAAGGGTTGCTAGAAAAAAGTCTAGATCTGATTGAGGAACGCAGGGAAAATGCAAGAGTCTAACTGGCATATTACCAACATAAACTCAAACAAGGTTATGATGCTGACGTGAAGCTAAGGCCTCTAGCAACGAGAGAACTGGTACTGAGGAAAGTTGTGGGCAACACCAAAAACCCGGCTTAGGGGAAACTAGGACCGAATTGGGAGGGTCCATATCGCATCACTTCTGCAGCAGGAGTAGGTGCATATTACCTGGAAGATTTAGATGAAAAAATGATACCGCGCATTTGGAATGTAAAACAACCTGAAAAGGTATTATTATTAATAAAAGCTTTTATTGTCTCATGCTTGTCTATTGTTCACTACGACATTTTTTCCAAATGTTCAAACAGAACCTAAGTCATGCCTAAGTCCTCGGACCATATACTTTGGAGAAATTAACACTGCGATCATTTTTTATAAGTATTCAAACAGAACCTACGTCATGCCTGAGTCCTCGGACCACATACTTTGGGGAAATTAACACTACGATAATTTTTTACAAGTGTTCAAACAAAGCCTAAGTCATGCCTGAGTCCTCGGACCACATACTTTGGGGAAATTAACACTACATACTTTGGGAAAATTAACACTACAATCATTTTTTATAAGTGTTCAAACAGAATCTAAGTCATGCCTGAGTCCTCGGACCATATACTTGGGGGAAATTAACACTAGGATCATTTTTTATAAGTGTTCAAACAGAACCTAACTCTTGCCTGAGTCATCGGACCATATACTTTGGAGAAATTAACACTACGATCATTTTTTATAAGTATTCAAATAGAACCTAACTCTTGCCTGAGTCCTCGGACCGCGCACTAACACTATGGGATTTTTATAATTAATTAATTAGAACCTAGAGTCATGTTTGTTGATAAACGCTTCATGATTAAGTTATTTAAATTGTTAACAGTTCAACACCATTGACAGATAGTAATAAGCTTCATTGCCCAACAAAAAAGTGTAACGAATAAAAAAAAACATTTCCATTAAGCAGAAAAACGAATACATTGTTTTTGCTGGCTGATTGCCCTTACAAAGGTAGACATGTATACAAAAATTCCTACATCTAGGCCTTGTCCTGAGGAGGATCCTTCTTGGGATCAGCAGTCTTAGGCGGGACATCATCAGCTTTAGATTTGGCCTCCGTATCCTTGGCCTGGGAGACTACGTCCATGATGGTGAGCGCATCTTCGGAGGGCTTGGTCTTCAGGGGAGGTTGAGCCTCCTTGCCTATTTCAACCCCCTCGGGAATTCTGGCATCAGTAGGGGGAGCTTCGATGGTTAGAGGTTGCTCGAGAGGAGGGACTGGGTCAAGAACTTCTTGAATATCCTTCGGGAAGAAAATGCTCTCGGCCCTCCTAAGCTTGGAGTTTGCAGGAACTCTTGCCCGGTCCATCGCTACCCCCCAGGATTCGGCACAGTAATCCTTACATACTACATCCACCTCCTCTGCAAGCTGAGCCTCCGTGTCCTTCACCCCAAGTTCGTAGTTTGCCTCCACTGCGGCCTCGGTAGCTTCCCTGGACACTGGAGCTGCTTCTTTGACCTTTTGTAACTCGGCCAAGAGGTCCAGGACCTTCTACTTCTCCGTGGCCAAGTTTATCTCTATCACATGCAGCTGTTGGCGCTGGTCCTCAGCCTGCCTCTCCGTGGTCTTTAGCCCGGCTTGAGCACTTTGGCGAGCTTTGTCGGCCTCTTTCAGCTTCGCGGACAGGTCAGCCTTCTCTTGCCTCAGAGTTCCCAGTTGTCTCTCAACCTCTTAGCGAGAGTGGGACTCAGCCTTGGCCTCCTTATTGGCCCTCTTGATCCACTCCTCAGCCACAAAAACCTGCTGAGTGACCTGCACATCAACAACAAAGAGGTTACGATAAATATACGCATGAAAATGAACGTACAACTTAGCAGTTAACGTAAAGGGTACTTGCGGGCTTACCATTGCTAGATCCCTCTTCAGAGACATGAAGAGGTCTGGCTGCTTGATGCGCCTGAGGCCCTCCATGTCCCTGGGAAGGAGAAGAGGCTGCTCTAAGGCCTTGGCCAGGATGCCGATATGCTCCTTTTAAGACTCCTAAATAGTAGCGTCCCAAGGAATGGTGGTGCCCTCCACTTTCAACCGAGGAGCCCGTGTGCGCTGTCCTCGGCGCTCATTAGCCTCCTCAAAGCCCTCCATTGATCGGTCTCTCTTATCATGGGGGTCCCTGGTTTTCTTCTGTTGTTTGCCCTTCTTGTGGGGTGGTACCTCTCTCTCCTCCAAGACCTCCACTGGCATTTTTTTTCTCATATTTTGGTTGGCCCTCGGTTCAAAGTCGGCGGGGAGCTGAGGGGGAGGAAGAGGTAGAGTGGGGGCAACTTGGCTCTTGGGAACTTCTCCTGAAGTCGACCCCCCTTTATTCCTACTAGCCATCAGGCCCTTCAGGTCGGGTCTTTGTCAGATCCATGCCCTCTTCCTCCTCGGAGCTTGAATTTGGCCGAGTAAGGAGTAACCGTGGATGGGAAGTGGTAGAAGGTCTCTCAAACTCAGCTTCAGAATCCGAGAGCTCAACAGGCCTTTTTGCTGCCCCTACCTCTTCTTCAAAATAAAATTGGTCGATTTCAGCGTCCAAAGATTGAGACGACGATTCCGGCTCCTCGCTCGGGATAGCTAATTGTTGATGAATAGGCGGAAGTGGCAACACAACCAGAGGAAGGTCCCTTTGGGCCAAGAACCCAGGCTTAGAGATGTCTATTTGCGCAAGTTTAGGGCTACTGGCTGTTATCGCTTGCCCCACGTCTTGAAATACACGCGACAGGGGCTTATAGTCGAGGATCAGATAAGCAGCCCTTAGTTGTCCATCCTCACTCTCAAATATTTCTGACCTTAATACGAAGTTGAGCGCCGGGACGTTGACAAGGCTAAGCTTCAGAGAGACGTGGCTTTTGTCTACAAAACGTCCAAAAAGGAAAACCGTGGTTAGACCAATAACTATAATTCGAGGAGTGACAATACAAGTTCGGAATAAAGAA
Source organism: Lithocarpus polystachyus (assembly GCA_033629205.1). Taxonomy (NCBI): domain Eukaryota; kingdom Viridiplantae; phylum Streptophyta; class Magnoliopsida; order Fagales; family Fagaceae; genus Lithocarpus; species Lithocarpus polystachyus. The sequence continues at coordinate 14,903,708 of CM066173.1, forward strand.
AAAACTTAGAAAACTAAGGTCCCTGCCAAGGGGCCTAATCCTAGGTTACCCCACCTAGAGTTCCTGCCCTAACCGAGCAGTGAAGACCGTTGTGGCACTCTCCGGAGACGACCAGATAATCGTCCTTCAAGTCTTTGTTGGACTTGGGAAGGCAAGATATCATCTTCACCTCCTCGGATCGGGATTTAAGGTAGTACCATTCGGAGAGAGAATGGCACTCGTACATATACACGACGTCATGCCACGTAAGCCTAAGGTTCATTTGCTCGTTTAGGGCATCTATACTCCCTAAAATTCTAAACATGTAGGGAGCGCACTGGTGGGGGCATAACTGGTGGTTGCGCAGGTAATCTTTAGTTATCCTACCCATGGGAAGAGTCATCCCTTCCTCTATAAAAGCGATCATCGGAATGACAACCTCACCCTTCCCTCTATTAGTAAGAACTTAGTTTGGGGGACAATATTGTAAACCTACCCCTGGTGGGATACGGTACTTAGCCCTAAAGCCCTCCATCCTAGTCGAAGAGTCCACTAGGTGCTTAAACCTACCCATTTGAGTAAACATGGATGGCAAAGGGAAAGTTTTCTAATTGAAACGATGGCCGAGGAATCTAGCCAAGGAGAAAAGGAAAGCTTGAATAAATAGATACTTACGAAAATAAACTAACGCGTTAAATCCTGAACCTTTTTGAAGAATCTCTATGTGATCTCTTGGGAGAAGGAGGTTAGGAAGTCTAAGGCTATAAGGAGTACAGTAAGTTGGAATGCTTGAGATCTCTGAAGAACTTGGGAGCTCACGAAGAAAAATAAAACTGTTTTCTCTTCATGCTTTATATAGAGGGTGAGATCTTGTGGGAGTTACCCCGCTCAAAATCCCAGGAAAATATCAGCCGTTCGATTAACACCCCACCAATAGATGCGAGAGACATAACGCTGCCTGGAGTAATTAAGGATGACTTGCGGACTACGAGGCGTCAGTAGCAATAATGAGGCACGCAAAGCGGTAATTTTGCACATACAAGCCAAAGAAATCAATGGTCTTGTCCCTTTATAATCAAAACCCCAATTTTCCTCTCGGACGAAAGGGGGAGAAATTGGAGTTTTGAGGGGCTATTGTGGGGGTAAGGGCCCAGATCTGGTATTGGGCCTTGGCCCTGTTCGAGGAGCAATGCCTTCTCGGACAGGCTAAGCATGGGCTAGATTCGGATCTCATAAACCAAGGTGTGCTTCTAAAAAGTTCCGGCAACAGGTGCATACACCTCAAGCGCACTAGCAGGTGGAAACTAGGAGGTACCTAAGGGAAAGCTATTACCACCACATTTAATGCATTGCAGCTACTTTTCTAGCTACATTTATGAGGAGAAGACCCCTGAACAGTGCTGCATTGGCAACCACAGCTTACAGGGAGCCAGAAGGGGTGACTGATGGGACAGGAACTCAAGTGGTAACTTAGATGACCAACAAATGGAGGCTCAGGATCATCAGGAAGGGGGTATATAATGCAAGAGACCCCTGAAGGGGGGGGGGGGAGGAAATAAGAGAAAGAGAGAGAGGGAGAGGGAAGTCTTGTAATAGAATTGAAAGGGCAAAACAAAAGAACTAATCTCCTCGGATTTGGCCGAGGACATTTTCTGATATAAAACATTCATTGTCTTTCTTTGTTGACTAAATTTGCTGGCCCATCACAGATTTCACTACGGCCTAGTTTTCCAACCCACTTCTTTATAATTTTATTGTTTGGGCTTTTTAGGCTTGCGTCCATACACTTTTTGGGCCAAGAATTCAAATACCCCCCCCCCCCCCCCCCATACAGTTTCTTAGTACCTATTTTGCTAAAGGCAATATTTATACACTAAAAATTTCTAAGAATGATAACGAATATCATCATTTTCCAACAATAATTAATTGAGTTTTGCAAAAACATTGTCACAATATTTAAATTTTTGCAACGAATGATGTCATATGCTCTTCATCCAATACCTACAACCATCCACAATGAAAATTTTGTGTTACAGTCATACTTCCTTCTTTATCACATTACGTTTTATAAGTCTAGGTATGATGTTTAGCTTACTTAGTTTTTAATGAACACCCATTTTAAGCAAGAAGAAGAAGAAGAAGAAAAAAAAAAAAATAATAACAAAAGATTGTTTCCTCGAATTTTCCATTAGATAAATTTATATCTCTAAAAGATTTAAACCTAGCAAATCAATGTTCTGTAGGTGAAAAATAAAACACCCTATATCACCATTCCAATTTTCAAAGCATTATTACCACCTAAAACTCAAAATACTTGAAGAAAATTTTAGGGATATCAAAATTTAGTCAGGGTGTTTTAGACACTACATTTTATTTTATGAATCATAAGATTTCAATAGGGTTTAACTAAGATAGTAAAGTATGGGGTATTTTCTTGTTTCCCAAAGATTAAGGAGAAATTGTTTGATTTTAAAATTTAAGTGGGAATTATGAACTATCCTAAACATAAATGATGGAAAGTGTTTTTATATTTAGTTTTTGCTTCTTCTTTTTTTTGTGTGCGTGTAAAACTATATGCTTTTTTTTTTTTTTTAATACTTAAAACAATGCATTAAAAAAAAGAAGAAGCAAAAATACAAAAAGTTAACCCAATAAAATTGTGCGTGAAACAATGAATTTTGGCTCAACAAAATGTCACAACACTTTGATAATACATTTATTATTTTATTATAGGATATTCTATTTTGAATTATAAAGAACTGATAGCTCAATAGTTATGAAAATATTGGGTAACAACATGTCACAACATTTCACAATGCCTTTATTTTCTATTGTGGTTAGTTTCAGTATGATATTTTATTATTTTATTTTAACTTAAAAAACTGGCACTTCAATAATTGTGAAAATATTGTGATAAGCTCTTCGCTCTTTTTATATATAGAAATTAACACAAACCATACAGAAACGTAGGGCTAAAAGGCATTTTGTGGGAGTAAATGAGTAAATGACAGAAAGACCATGCCTATTGATTTTGCTATAACCTTATAAAAAAAAAAAAAAAAAGGTAAAATGCAAACCTCACCCCCCATATTTTACCAAAATTCATTTCAGTCCTCTAACTCATTTCAGTCCTCTAGTTTTCAAGTTTATTTAATTAATACATTTCCATAAACTTTTGTTATAGGTTACTGCCAATTAAAGTGTAAAAGACAAAAATATCCCGAAACACTTAAGGTCACCGAACTACTTTTCAAGGACAAAAAAGTCATTACATTCAATACAAGCATCTGGACTTATACATACACACACATAGAAAAAGACAAAACAAACCCTCTAATGCATTCAGTCTACTTGTATTTTAAGGGTAAAAAGGTTATTGCAATTATTAAACAAACAATAAACAAAGAGCAAGTAAGGTGCTCGACAAAACACTGTTTACAGGCTCATTCAGACTTTTTATATAGGTAATAGAAATAGAAATGTCAATTTTTTGGTGAAATTATTCGTGTACATAGACTTATTGAACAGCAAAAGTCATATGGGCCTTGAGCCTTCTTTCTGCCCTTATTTGTATGTCTGGCGTTTATTTTCTATTTTGGGCCCGAACCTCGGGCCTGCATTGTGCCATTATTTCGGCATGGTAAGAGGGAAGTAAAGACACAAATGGGCCTTGATTAGTTTGGGCATTAGGAAATAACCCTGAGGTCTGTATAAGAATGGACCACATTTGGGCTAGGCTCAGTATGCACCACTTTAGGGTTAGCCTTCAAAAGAAAGCTGAGATCCCCAAACCCAAAGGACAAAATTGCAAGGATTAGTGCAAAAAACTTGATAAGGGGGTTGACTCTCAAAAAAAAAAAAAAAAAAAACAAACTTGATAAGGGGATTGTGAATACAATATGGGAAAGTTAGTACAACCCAAAGTATTAAATAGTAGTAAGTAGTGTTGATATTTGACAAAAAAGAACACAATAGTGTTAATATTATTATTTTCAATGTATGTCAACCAAGGCTAATGCATATCTTTTTTCGACCTATGGTGAAGTCATGAGAAAATGATATTAAAATTTTAAAAACAGCTTGATTATAATTTATACACATTTTAATTATTATTTATCTCCCACATTGCATTTCTAAAAAATAATGGGCCTTCAATAGCTCCTGCCTCCTGGGGATATATAATGTCAGCAACTCATTCACAAGAGTTTGTTTACTCTCTACTCAATTGTTGCTATAGGGGACTATTCCCTATTGGTGTTTGCCTAAGATAAAATTTAATGTGCTCGCTAGGAAGAATGTTCATAAAAGCCATTAGATTTTATACTTTATTAATTCCCAGCATCAACATGGTAATTGTTTTTGCTTGTGAAAAAAAAAAAACATATATTTGTTGAACCGTATTGATCTTAATTTATATGACTCCAGTAATGTGGATATCATTATTTACAACAGAAAGAAAGCTTATATTATTATTATTATTATCATATGTGTTTATTCCATTAAATAACTGAACTCCACAAAGATTAGGGGAACTTGATGTTTAAATCTGAAACATTATATTCCAGCATACTTGATACGGGGAGAAAATAATTCTTGTTCCACCACATATAACAAAGGACTAGAAAGCATTATCCGATTGCCTATATCTATATATTATTGTATTTATTCTGATCTTATTGTTCTTGATCCTATGGATTGCTCTCTAGTTAAAATATTAAGCCCCTAGATATGATGATCTTTATAGGCTTTTCAAATGGCTATTGTAATTTAAAATTATTAAAAAACTCAACATTTAGTGAATGACAAGTCAAAAACTATAAAATTTCAATTTAAATACAATTCTTCGTTATCAGTTTCCTCACATATATTTAGTTCCTCCGTACACTGACGAATTCAATAGCTTTAAACTTGTACAACTTGGATCAAATCAAGTACAACAAGTCTGCAATTGAAATATACTTTGGTTTAGAACTTTTTATTTTTATTTTTATTTTTTATTTATAACAATGTCGTTTGGTTCTCTATATTAAAGTATCATATAAGTTCAATTTCCAAGTTACTAATATTAAAGCATGCAATAATATAGATACTCATTGCATAAACATTTGTCCACAAGGCGTTGCTTTACCAGTACACTTCTTGGCAAATGGCACATTTGATCCAGACTTGTTTGGTAGGGCATTTCAAACACTCATTTTTAGTTTTTTTAACAACATTACATACATTTTCACACACTTTTTCACTCACACGTATTTAAAAAAACTACAAACAATATTACTCAAACTCCTCTATTAAACGGGCCCGTTTGAAAAAGTATTAGGATTTGAAGTTGTATTGTAAGTAATTGCAAATATGTTGCATATCAAGTTTCACTTTTGGCCAACCATCATGCTTAGCAAATATCCTTTTGGCATGATCCAATACATTAAAGTTTTATTCTATGTTCTTAATTTCTTTTTCTAAGACTAATTTAAGTTGCATTAAAATTGCACTTTGATAAGCAAAAGAAATCAAAATCTCACCATATACTATAGAGAAAAAACTCATTAATGATTCCATAAATAAGGCTGTAAGATCATAAAAAAAAAAAAAAAAAGGCTGTAAAACAAATTAAGTTGCTACTGAACAATTAGAGCTCAGATTCTTAAGATGCAATTTTAAGCTCGTTTCTTACCTATACAAACCATGCATGCTCAAGCTTGAGCAGTTGAGCCTGAAATTGACTCATTAATGAACCAAGTTCGAATAAACCCAATTTTAACTCCATATGTTTGTGAACCCTAAAGATAATACACTTTTAATATAATTAATATATTAAACTTAAAGTAGTCAAGAGCATTATAACTCAACTGGTTATTACATTCTAGTATTTTTAATAGTGACATTTAAGATTTAAATCCCTCCTCACTCATTATAATCATCAAATTATTAAAAAAAAAAATTAAAGTGAAATTCACTTCAAAAAAGGGGGAAAAAAAACTGAAATGAGATTTATCAATAAATGAACTTTTGTATTATAAAAAAAATATTATCATTGATCTTATAAATTATTTAATTTTTCGTAATATAATTTGGTAGTTAATATGCATTAACAATTTTCTTAGGTAAATTTTGCAGTAAGTTAATTTACCTAACCAACTCAACAAAACTTATAATCATGTTCAAGCTCGATCATAAAATTAATGAATCAAGCTTGAATATTAATATTGAGCTTGATATTGAAATTGAGTTCAACTAAAGCTTAATAACAAAGTAATCAAATAAAAAAAGGACATTTTCATATTTTATTTATAGCCTCATTGACAAAACCACAAACTGGAGTCATATCTGAAAATGAACCATAAAAAACATTTGGTATTTATACCATACAGTGGCCGAACCACTTTAGGGCGGCCCCCAAATAATATTTTAATAGATATTATTTACATCTATGGAATTGTCCTTAAATTGTTAAAAATGATTTATTATTATATATTAATGGGCACTAGATTCCAATAAATATTGTTATATATAAAATTAAAATTATTATTTTTTATTATATAATATTTATAAGAAAGTAAGGTTCCTTATTCATTTGAATAGAATCACAATCCTATTAGTGATAGTTATAAGTACCAATTACTTAAATTAATTGAAAATCATATAATTATAATGAATGCATAATTATCTTAACTATTTTCTTAAAGATTAAAGTGAAAAAAAAAAGTTTGCTCATTCCTCATAAAATTGATAGTTGATTAATGATAATTTAAAGATGTTGAATCTTGTTACTAATCTTTTTTTTTTTTTTTTTGAGGGAATTGTTGTTAATCTTAATTGAAGTTTTTTTAGTAAGTATATTTTTTATAGTACACAGTGGGATATAAAATACTTATTATAGACTTGTATTTATACTTTATAGAACTATTCTATACGACAATCATATATAGTAGGAATATAATATACACAGAGAAAAAAGTACTTAATAATCAAATATTTTATTTGGTTCTCCAAAAACAAATTCCTACTACAATGCCTAATTTAATATCTTCCTAAGAGCTTGAATACATATCTATATACTAGTATTTGCCTAGGTTTAAAAGAAAGTGAAAAATAAAATATAGATAAAAAAAATTCTTACAAACTTCTAAATGGGGGGGGGGGGGGGGGGGGGGGGGGGGGTGGAGAAGCACATTTATGGAGTTCAAGTGATGGTGCATTACTTATAGCATCTTTTGTGATTTCTCGTGTCTTTAGTTTGAAACCCACATTTTTCTCTCTATCATTATTTACCTATTAAAATGAACATTTATTTATTTTTTTTGGGTTTGAACAAGAATAGTGATTTCAATTCTAAATGATCTATCTTACATATTCCCTGAGTAACCATGGATATTATTATATCCTTTATACTTGTATTTTGCTAGCCACAAGACATGTATAGCTACCTACCAAAAATGATAATAATATGATAGAATACTATAGAATTTCAATTTATGGCGTTTGCTCTACAATGAGTGTGCTCTTTATTATCAGGTTAAGATATCAATTAGTTTTTGGTGTAGGCGAGATTCGAATTCCAAATCTCTTATTTAACAATGAAAGTCGACTTTACCAAGTGAGTTAACTGGAATCAATATTTCAAAATTTTAATCACACACAAAGAAACTAATCATAGGTCAACAATTAGAGATCCTAGCATCTAACTTTCAAAAATGTGAGAGGGGTACATAGAGTCTTTGACACAAAGCGGATTTCATGCAAGAGGGAAAGCGATGACCAGAAAGATTCCAATTGAGTTAACTGGAATCAACATTTCAAAATTTTAATCACACACAAAGAAACTAATCATAGGTCAACAATTAGAGATCCTAGCATCTAACTTTCAAAAATGTGAGAGGGGTACATAGAGTCTTTGACACAAAGCGGATTTCATGCAAGAGGGAAAGCGATGACCAGAAAGATTCCAAATGATAAGCTGCCATTAGTCACGCAGGGTACCCTATTTGTCGTTTGCTTAAGTCTCTAAAATTAAAAAAAAAAAAAATAATAATTAACTCACATGTGAACTCTCAGAATAATAAGGTTATATGGCAAATGGCATTCAACAGTGTTGAACCGGAAATAAAGGGCTGATGAGAAAGCAGACACATGCAACTCTCTCGGCCAGATTTGAGGTTATAGGTGCCTTTCACATGGGACTTCATTAAACTATATTTTTTCCCGTAATTCCTCTTCCAAATTTAATTATTATTCTAACCCCTCCTTGGACTTGCACTGTACATATTAATTGTTTAATCTCTATGGAGATTGTGAAGGGTTGATTAATTGATTTGTTTAATGAAATGCACTAGATTAATTAATCTTTTTTTTTCTGTCTTAAAATATTGATTAAGTCACTAGCATTGAAGCAGTGAACCTTTTAAGTTTTCACCCCTTCAACTTCTAACTTCAACATCATTACCAAGAACACAATTACACGCTACAACCTCTCTCTCTAGGCAAGAGCCTCCCTTCTTTGAAGACCTCAACTTCAATGTCAACAAGAGCTACAAATGGGGTTTATTATTATTGGGTGAGGTTTGGGTCCAGTGTCCAGTTGCACTAGACCCATTGAGATTATAACACGTGTCTACTTTTGAATACATGTCATTATTTTAACGGGTTCAGTGTACTATATGCATTGGACCTAAGCTTCATCCATTATTATTATTATTATTGGGGTTTGTTAAGCTAAGGTTATAGACTATAAATTATGTATTAGGATTAGTCAGGAACGTAAATTGTGTAGAAATGTCAAACAAGTTGATGCTTATTTTTATTAATCAATAAGTGTACAAAATTCAAAAGTCTTAAGTCTAAACAACGACCTTGATTCTTACAAAGACAGCTTAATTACCTCTTTAGCAGCCCGTGAACTCAACGTAGCTAAAACTCTGGAGCATGAAAAGCTTATTTATAATTGTATTGAAAGGAGACAAATAATTGTATCTATTCTTGTGATCTTGAGAGTGTTGATATTGGGATGCAATAGTTTGACATGGGAATATACTATTTATCCTACCTTGATGTTGAATTTGGATGGGGAATTTTGAGATGAAATTTTATGATCGGATTTGTAATTTAGAAATTCCTGAATTTTAATTTCTTTTCATTTGGATTAGGAAGAAGGGTAATTCCAGAATCCTATAGAATTTACTTATTTTCAAACATCCAAATCCCAAGTTTCAATTTAACAGGGAAATGTGCACTTTACAAATTATATATCAACATTATTATTGTAATATTCGAGTTAAAAAAAAACACCATTATTGTCAAATCATTACTAATCTTCATACTGCTTTTACCATAGCTTAACCATCCACCATCACATTGCTGTTACTACGAAAATCAAGATACCATAACACTACTGTTACCAAGTTATTGTTACCATCACTATCATAATTGTTATGACTACTTTAATCTTTGATTTACTAAGCTTTAAAATATGTTCGTTTAATTAATGAAAATTAATTAAAGGCCAAACTACAACTTTAGTCTTCCAACATGGGGCTAGTTTCAATTTTGTTGCTATAAATGTAATTGTGTCAACTTTATCCCTCAACTATTAATTGGTTTAAATTTGTCTCAACTTTCAAAATTAAGTCAATTTTATTCTTAATAAAGTTAACTTGTAAGGATAAATTGATATAATTTTAAAATTTTAAAGATAAAATTGGTACAATTAATAATTGAGAGACCTTGATTTTGTAAATTGAAGGATCAAAATTGTAATTTGGCCAAATTTTAAACGATAAAATTAAATTCTCATCAATTTAAATCCTAATTTTCTTTTTAAAAAATGTCAGCATTTAAAATCCCTTATCTGAAAAAGAACGCCCCTGGTAAACAGATTGATGTTATTGTGGTGTGTTATGGTGGGTTTTTAAAATAGATAACTTTACAGAATAAAATTTTCATCAATTTGAATCCTAATATTTTTTAAATTTCTCAGAATTTTTATAATCTTCATCCAGAAACAGGATAAGATTCAAGTTATTCACAAGTCTTACCGCTCGTTGAAAACATATTGATGTTAGTATGTGACTGTGTGTTCTAGTGGCATTTGCAAAATCGGTCATTTCACAAAATCAGCACTACTAATATTCCACTTCATTTTTTTTTAATGTGAATTATCAATTATAAGTTCCATTGTCATGGACAATGAGCTTTAGTTCAAATGATCTCCTTCACCATGTTCTTTTGAAGGTTCATCGAGTTGGGAATGAAATCATAGGTTTAAGACTTATGGGATGCAACTTAATAATGAAAAAAAGGGGAGGGGGATAATGTTAATTTACTGACGGATGGTCACTAGACTATGAGGCCACTAACATGAATTTAATATATTTAGATTGTAATAAGGTTTCTATTATATTTTCTTTAGATTACTTCTTGAGGCATGTGATTATATCACACAAGATTTAAAATTTTAGAACTGTTAAGAAATGACCGCAAGTGAATCAAGTGGTTTTAACTTTTAAGCCACAAATTGACAAATTAAACTCAACCCAAACCATAAGTACTGTTTTTTTTTTTTCTTTTTTGTTAATGGTTATCTTTGCAATAACATCTGAAACCTAAATCTATTTTAGGATGAAAATATGGTTGTTTAATTCATTCTTTGCATGAAGAGCGCTCTTCATGCAAAGAATGAATTAAACAAACATAGGTTATGGACCCATTGCGGGGTTTTGGAAGCGCTGCTACAACCAATTTATATTAAAAACAAAATGTTCTATAAAGGTGTTTTAGAAACGTCGGAATAGATCTATATCCTGTAGCATACTTTCTGAAACGCCACAATAGCCCCGCTGGTCTATTGCGATGGTTCAACACCAACACTAGTGCCGCTATAGCCTAGATAGACCCATATATAGTAGCGCTTTCAGGAACTATAGCGACATTTTGAAAGTACCACAATAGCCGTAGTATTTTGTGGTGAGCTTTAAAGCGACATTTTGAAACAATTACAATAGCCGTAGTATTTTGTGGTGAGCTCTGTACGCGGAAGAAGACACAGATGTTCCATTCAAAAAACCCAAAAAAGAAAAAGGAAAATATTAATGGATATTCTAAGAGCATTGATTTAGGAATTATTTTAACTTTTTAAGAAAAAATAAGAACCAATTAATTATTTTGACAATTTTTTTATATTTCTTATAAAAGTGGTGACAATTTAAAAAAAAAAAAAAGGTTTATAATAATTATTTTAAAACCACCTGTTAACATGACTCGAAGAAAAAACATGACTTGACCGAAGAAAAATGCATATTTGCATTAACATAGATATGTCAACTGAAAAGGGTGGTGGAATGCACGTGGGCTTCATTGGCTGGCCTTAAACATGCATGTTTCCGTTGTAGGTTCTCTATATTTTATACTGTGAATATTCAAAAATAAATAAATAAATAAAAGGAGGGCTGGCTGAATCCAATGAGAAAGAGAGAATAGTACAAGGATATTGAACAAGCAGTTAGCGGTTAAGAACTCAAAAGTCCAATCTTTTTTTGGTAATATCAACGGTCCAATCTTTATTGAGGAAGTGTTTTCCCATATCTTCATTGGACATATACGAAATCACAAATTTTCCAAAACAATCAAATGAGTTTTTATCTATTTTATGTGATCTTATTTAATTGTACTACCCCAAATTAGAGTTAACCGCTTAAAGAGTTTCAAAAAAAAAAAAGTGTTTTACATACAAACTTACAAAGCCATCCTCAGAAGGTCTGGAATGTGGAATTGCATCCCTTCTTTGACTTTTTCAGAGACAAAGGTACTCGAAACTTAGTTTCAACCTATTATCAATAAATTATCAAACACAACAATGATAGCAATAATAGTGGCATGACATACACTATAATTTGTATTTCAAGTTTTCATTTTATTTTTTCCTGTCAAAAGATGAGATTGATCGAAAGAAAGTCTGATGAGATCCGCAGTATGCTATATAATTTGATGGAGCTTATACAAAGATATTAGAATTTGCCCTAAAACATAAAACTTATAACTCAAATTTCCTTTCCTATAAAGTTATCATGACTTTTTAAATAGAGTTTGTGATGTGTATTTATGTTAGAATTTCTTTCTTTCTCCTTTATGTGTGTATTTATTTCTTAAAATAAAAAAAGTGAAAAAATTAATGAAATATGTTCTCACCAGTGAGCTTTCCCCTAATCAATGTGCCCCACATGCATGACCTCATGGAATCCATAACACTTTGGTGGCCTGTCGTTTTCCCTGCTCGACATTAAAGTTTAATGTCAATACAGATGTAGTTCATTAATTAGGTCAGTCACCTTCTCTCTCAATTATTAATTCATATTGGAAATGTTTAAGGTGGTCAACTTGAAGAAAGTTAGTGTTGTAGTTAATTATAAGATGATTATGAGAGAGAAGTGACTTTGTTTGGCAGCATTGATAGGTCTCACAAATCTCATCTCAGCATGTTTAAGTTTTTCTATCATTTTAATTTTGAGATATCTTGGGACCATGGACGGAGGTAAACTTTCGCATCGCCTAATCTTTTTAATAAAAAATATTAGTATACATATAGTTACTAATTTTAGCAATTTTATTCTATAAAATTACATTTTACCCCCCTTTCATAACATCATTGATTCTTTTAAAAGTAATGCTATAGTCACAAACTCTTCTACAATATTTTTACAAACTGTTGAAATTGTAAATTCTTATTGGTTTACATCTAGATCTACCAATTACATCACTTTTTTACTTACTAATAACCACTTATCACATCAATAATTTGTAAAATAAAAATTGTAACTGTAGCATTTTCCTATTTCTAAAGGCCATAAAAAAATTTACAAGTACAAGCCCAAAAAAAATTAGTCCAGCAACAAAAATTACCAATAGTAAAGTTGTAAGGACACAGATTTGGCAGCATGGCCCAAATGATGGATGAACCAGCCCAAAGATCTCAAAACAATAAATTTGTAGAGAGTAAGCTGAGAAAAATAGGTGAAAGTGAATTGGACAGTAGATAGGATGAGTTTAGGTAGTAAGAAAAATAAAATAAACAAGTCCAACCTCAAATAATTGTCTTCAGCAAACGTCCGAGGAAGTCAATTCTTATATATTGCTCTTCACTTAATTACAAGTCTGGTTTTCTAATTGCTACAATGTTTCTTTCTTGATTTCTCGATTTCTTTCTCCTATTGCCTTCACTTCCTGTTATACTCCCTTTTTCTTCTCTTTTTTTTTTTCTTCCACGTGCAGGCCTAATGGTTAACCTTAATACTTGTCTCATCAACACCTTCCTGAAATCCATAGATAATAGCTGTAAGGCTGAAAGTTATCGTTTAGCTATCATTTTTTCATTAATGCGGTCAGAGGGTTAGCTGTTGAACCTTTAATGCGGTGGTAGCAGCTTTTCTTTTAGATAATCTTCCATTCTCATTCATCCTGTACGTCGGAAGGATATGCCCTAAGCAATAAAACTTTTCAGTATCTCATATCAAATAACAAAATGTATATCCTGACTTTTGCATTACTAAGCAGAGGATTTATTTCTCTTTGGTCTACCTCCTTATTTTACATAGTCAACAATAGGTAGTGAATCTTACTATTTACTTCTTCAAGCTACTGATTCGTCCTCGGACATTTGGACCTCCTCGGACGGACCTAAGGTCCACTATATGTACTTGGGCCTATGGCCCTACAAAAGCTAAAAATGATTAAGTTTAATCAACCAATTTTAACCAAAACAAACAAACCAACCCTTCAAAAAAAATTTAAATAAAATAATTTTTTTGTTACCCAGCAACAATGCACACATCAAAAGCACAAAACAATAATAAATAAAAAATAGAAAATCTCTTAGCAATTAATTAAGTAGTAGAGCTGGAGAACAGAATTGCCGCACATAGGCAACAGCAAAATTGCCCCCCTTAACTCTAAATCCTGGCTTCATCCCTGCTTGGGACATGGCATCTTGAACAAGCTTTGCTAGTTTAACTTATCAATTGTTGTTGTTTTTTGTGTTCCTGGAACTCTGATTGTTGCCCTAATTATAATGTGGATGCCATAAACCGTGGGTGTCTTTGTGGTCGGCTTTTGTGTACTAGTTAATTTAATCAAACCCTATAAAAGTTGAATCTATGCCTAATATTACATGTAGGGTCATATCAAGAAGGATTAAAATTCAAGGTACAAAAACGAGAGGCACGTGCACGTGAGAAAAATAATCGACCAACATTAATATTTACTAACCTTGAAATGTCGGTGTATTTATAACGGAAAAGGAGAAAACACAAAAGGCAACTTAATATTAGCAAAACAGTTCTCATCCATTCTCCTCAATTAAAAGTTCAAAGTGTGCGCATCATATGTTCTTGTTGGAATCTCTCACAGAGGATTCGGCCTAACCGCAACATAGAAAAACCTTTTGGACTGCATCGAATTATTCAATTACAATGAACCAATGCGGTTATATTTATAGGATGCTAAACCATAACTATATAGTACTAAATCATAGTTATGAGACTTACTGTACAAGAAGAATATTTTGCTTGCACACCAAGTATCGTTGGACTTAGGTCTTGACTTCAATTTAGACTTGTTATTGTTAACTTTCTCCCTCAAACTCAAAATGAAAGCTTCAAGACAAGTTTGGAATGTACGCTCATTAAAATGCATTGAAGATACCTCCAAGATGTCTTGAAAATGACCATGAATGACCGAATTGGATGGAGAATGGACCAGACACAACACACAACGTAGAATGAATGTGCGATGGATGAATGCAGGAAAATAGCTATAAAGGCCTAAGAACATGATATAGAATAGACAATACATGCCTTCTTGGAGCAGGAATGACACCGGAAGTTACAACGTAAGATCAAGGGGGTGCCAATAGAGACCATCGGGGTGACGATATCAGAATTGTATGAAATTATGCAGGTTGAAGGAAAATGACATTCTGGTCCAGACTTGAGTTCTCTTTAGCATCGCATAAATTTAGGCAAATTCCTTTGTTAAGGTCCTGAAAACAGTGTTTTTGCTACTTATAATAATATTTGTTTTTCTTTAATAACTTTTAGTTTAAAAGTCAGAATAAGATCTCGTCTGTTTTGAGACGCCTCTTAGAGACAATAATCTCAATTATGCAATTATCTAAATTTTGCTATATTTGGCAAAAATAGGTATTTTGCCACCTAATTACATGATTAGTGCGGATTAGGGTTTTTGGGCATTTTTATAGTTGCCGTAGAGTTTCTTTTACTATTTAAACATATTGTAGTATCTAGGGCAATTCAGTTTTCAGATTTATAAAAATACAGACTTTGTCTATTTCTCTCTGGTAGATTTCAAAATCCTATCACCTTGTGGATTTAAGGAACCCCTCATGAATTTTAAATTTTCTTTTAGAAACTAACGTTTTGTTTTGTTTTGTTTTGTTTTTTTTTTTTTTTTTTGTTTTTTTTTTTTGTTTTTTTTTTTTTGTTTTTTTTGTTTTTTTTTTCAGAAAGAAAGCAATATGTTTGCATTCTTATAGCTTCTGCGACATTAGAACAGCTACATCAGTGATCAAGGAGGGGTTGCTATAGTTGGAGAACGGCTACATCGAGGGCCTAATAAACATCATCAATGGACGATAGCGTGATGAAGCATGTGAGTTGACGGGCTTCGCATGGGTTGAAGTAAAAAAGAAAGAGAGATGTGCCAATTTGTGTGATTTGGGTGTCTTATATGTGAAAATGGACCAAAAATTGATATCTACAAAAACAAAAGAGTGGGATACACCCAATTGAAACAAAGTACACTTTGATTAACGGGTTGATTTGGTCTTGTCAACAATCTATTCAACTTGGATCAATGGTTCGATCTAGTTCGATTAACGAACCAATTTTGGTTTAGTTCAACGGTTCCACTAATGACCCATTACAGGCCGACTCGGGTCGGGTCAACCCAAATAGAGATGAAAAGCCATTGATCACTAATGAGGAAAGTAGGTTGGTGTGTCGTGTTGACGTGGCAAGGTTGACATGGTGCTAGGGTTGACATGGCAACGCTGACATTTATGTCTGGTTGATGTGTGCTATTAATGTGGCATTAGTGCAAACATGGCATGACTTAGTGTTGGGATGTGGCAGTAGATAGATATGGCCGGTGTGTATCATGCATGGGGACATGTGAAGGAAGTTGCTGGCTGGTGTCGATGCCAGAAGTGCGTGGGATTACCATCAAAATTGTTAAGGACACATTCAGGTGAGTGGAAGCTCTGATTGACACTATTCGTCCAGTCTCAAGTAGATCAGAGGAAGATTTTCTAATGGTGGCAATGGTGAGTTGAACAGGGGCTGCAATATGTAATTCTTTGCTGAAAAGTTTAATGGCACCATAGTAGTAGCAATAGGCTAAAGAAGAGAAAAGTAAGAATTACGTGGTTTGGCCTAATAACCTATGTCCATAGAAGGACGTGCTTAATGTATACATCTTTATATTATTTAATTATTCAATTACAATGAACCCAATAAAGATATTTATAGAAGGCTAAACTCTAAACTAACCAGTAGAATATTATGGTTAGTAGACTCATTGTATGAGTAGAATATTTTGCATTCAGGTTAAAAAGGATTAAGCTTGGGCATTAACTTGAATTTGGGCATATTATCCTTCTACAACATTAAACCGCTTGAAATGTCACATCATATAATGAAAAGTGAATGGTTTGTAGAGTACTTACAATTTATTTTTTTCTTGTTTTCAATTTTTCTAAGTGATTAATTAGAGAAACGAGACAAGTGATTTTTTTTCTTTTTAAAAGATATAAATTGTAAACTCCTCCGAAAGAGAATACTTAAAAGGGAATGGGTCTATCATGAGAGGATATCTCATGCAGGTGCAATGTATAGTGGATGCATGTATAGTGGATGCAGGAGAGTATTGTATTCAATACATATTGTTTCTAATTCAAACATGAGATCTTCTATTTCATAGTTAAGATTTTATTTTATTTTTTTATAGATTTGATAGCGTATAGAATACCACATTATTTGCAATTTTAAGCAATATAACATTTGTACTATTTAATATGAATCATGAAACAAATTCATTTCAAATAAATAGTATCCTAATATGTCTCAAGCATACACTCATGATTATGTTCACATGTGAAACCTTGAAAGAACTAAAAAATTCATATAATCTTCAACAACACCTCTCATTCTTTTTGATTTATTAGTATTAGTACAACCATCTCATTTATTATTGAGGACAATCAATCCCAATTAAGATGTACAAAAATGAGAAGTACAATTTTTCTTTTCCCTTTCTTGTGTGTGTATATGACTTCGAGTAGATAGAAACCCCATTGTATTTAAATCGCAACATGGGGGCAAAAAAAATGCTTAGCCGTAAAAGTCCTTCCATATGGGGTAGATCAATTTTGTGTTGTCCTACTTGCATTTTGGAGGGCAATGGGACTGTGTTCTTAGCTTTAGCTTATTACGTATAGGAGTTGGAACTTGGAAGAGAGGGGTTACAATTACATATACATTAGAGTAAGACATAGTATCAAAGAGGTGGGGGGGGGGGGGGGGGGGGGTGTGAGGGCCCACCATGAGAGCCCGACAAAGAGCATCTTTTAATGCATGGGTTTGCGCTCTCACGAGTCATGCGAGCTTCTTTCAGTTTCAGTATCTATTAGCAAACTCTCCGGCGCTCGTGCAGTGGCGCTTTGTGTGTATGTGTGTGTGTTTGTGTGTTTGTGTGTCTGTCAGCACTTCCCACGCGTCTTTTACTCACTCCCACACCCCCAACACTCTGGATTATGCGGTCAAACCATGCCCACTACCAACCTTACACCCTGTTTGTTCCATCATCATTCATTCATTCATTTTTGTATTCTCTCTCTCTCTCTCTCTCTCTCTCTCTCTCTCTCTCTCTCTCTCTCTCTCTAGGTTGTTTGGCTGGTCAAATGTGCAAGTTACATTTGATAATTATTATTGAAACATCTTTTGCATCTATATAATTATAATGTTGATGTGGGGTTTGAATTTGGTCTTATCAAATGGAAGATTGTTAGTAGGCTTCACCTTCTAAGTTTGAGTATGAATCACTCATTTGACTGATCAGTTTCAAGGCATAATGCTAAAAATAAAAAGATTACAAGAACTCATCATAGAACGTATGCACGTTTGGTTCATTTCTCATTAGGGAACGAATTTGCTCGTGAAAAATATTTACCAAGTATAACACCACAATCCAAATCAAAGCTATGTCAGATCCGCTCATATCTTGAACTTTGAGTAATTCCAAGGAAATTTTTGTTTAGTCCTTAGGTTTTGACGAAGACCTAATCCTAATTGAGCCAGATTTAGCTCAAATCCAAACTACTTCACGAAGGAAAGCACCTTGTAGTTGCACTTGCCCTTCCCCATATGTATGATGTTGGAGTGTTGCTTAATAATATTTTGGAACAAATAGGCCTTCACATAATGCCTTGTGTGCGCTTCAAAATCAAATTTTCTTATGAAAAAATCAACATCTTTGTCATAATGTGTATTCATAAGGCTCTTATTTTATTACTTGACAACAAAAAATAGCTAATCACTTTTTCAATAAAGAATTTTGTTCCATGCCAAAGAAAGACATGTCCTTCCATACTAAGAAAAGTGAAAACCCAATAATAAAAATAAATCCAAATAATAATTTGAGACAATTTCAAACATTGAATAAGGATTATCCATACAATTGAATAAATCAAATGAAACTAAGAATGTGTAACATCAAACTTACTAATTCCATTCAATTTGGTCAAGGATGCTTTTCTAAATCACTCCCCTACAACACAATCGAGTTAGATATCAAGTGTGCGTATAATTCAAATAGGAAAATTATTATTATGATACACTATCATTGTACACATTTCATACATATTATGTTAAAAATATGAACACTAAATAATTATTTTTTTCAAATTTTACATAGTATAAAACTTTCTAATGTGAAACAAGAATATCTCATTCTTCTCAAATGTTTTGCCTTATTCTTTTGAAGGGGTCGTTTTCAGTAAACTGATTTAGACCAATTCAAAGAATTGTCACTTTCGGCATCCCTATGACCTAGAATAAACCCTTGTGACCCATATGTACCAAAATTAATAATCGGTGACCAAGTCACTGGTCTAGAATTGATACCTCTTCATGGGTGTGTGCTGATTCAACCATTGCCGAATAGACCAATCTCAAGTGAGAAATTTCTCGGTCATGACCAAACACTAACCAAGCAGAGAATAGGAGGAAGGTAAAGATGAACTTGAGTTGAACGGGACCCGAAAAGAGCGGGGGAAGTGACACGTATCGTGCTTACGGGGCATGTGGACCTTAACGTTAAGGTTTTAGACTTTTAGAGATAAAGATGGAATTTGCAGACCCTAGAGTTGCACGTGGGTCATAGAAAATTGGAGCACAAACCCCACTCTCTCTCTCTCTCCTGTAAATACATATGACAGTCCAATTTTAATGTGCCAGCTATTGTTTCGTTTAAACCATATTTCAACTTTGGCTTCAGTAATATTTTTTGGTAAACTAGGTTATATCCAAGAATAATAGAAAGAGTGGTCCTATAATAAGGGTTTCAGCTCTAGGTCACAGTTTGAAAATAGTAAATAGTTCACAGTCACAGCTAGAGAATTCCAACGATTGGTGTTAAACGTTTGGCTCTACCTTATTTTTGCCAGGTATAAGGATCATTTTCATGGGAAATGAATTCATTTTATTATTCAAATTAAATATTATAAATCTAAAAATGTATTTAATATCATCTCATTTTAAATTTTAAATTATGAGGCAAACTTTTAGGTTTAAAAAAATAAAATCATAAATAAATAACATATCCTCTTTCATTTTTTGCTAGCTTATTTGTTTATAGGTGAAATAAAAGTGATTTTAAAAAAATTAATTAGTTGATTTATTAGGGAAAAAAAAGCTAATTATCTTAAGCCACTATTTACCTCAGTTTGAGTAAATAAACTAATTACAAATAAACTTGTCAATATGTATCTTAGATCTTACAATAACAAAAATTAATGAATCGTAGACGTGAATAACAAAAGAAAAACCACACATGGATGAGGTGCTAAAAATGGGAAAAGAACAAGATTAAGATTAAGAACAAGTGTAGAAAACTTTATGACCAATAACATAGTATTTATAAGAAGTAGAAGATGCTTGAGTTTGGAGTTTGCAAGGACTTAAGGGCCATGAGAAGTTGAGGAAGCTTAAAATAGTAATTTCCTTGCTGATATATATACAATTAGAGAGAGAAAAACGTGGAGTGCTGAAAGAAACAAAGGGAGAGAGAGAGAGAGAGAGAGAGGGAGAGGTGGGGACCCATCCACCGCCCATAAGCACGCAGTCAGTCTTACCAAAGCCAAACCAATCTATGATCTATTTGTGTCAATCTAACCCTAACCCAACTACACTACTAGCCCCTAAAAGAAGATAAACCCAAACCTATCCTATATGCTTCCCTCTTCATTTCATCATCATCTCTTTCTCTCTCCCAAACTCTCAACAACACCACCACCAAGAAAGAAGAGAAACTAAATCCACTACAAAAGCTTCCCTAAAAGATGGTTTATAAGTTCAGCTCAGAATTTGGTGGATGACACCAAAAATCCACTCATTCTCTCCTTTCTGTTGAAGGCCTAGCACTAATTAGTTCATTAAACTAGATAAAGAAACCAGAAAGCAAGCCACAAAGCTTATTTATTCCCTTATGCTCCCACTTCCTATCTTTTCTTTTTCATATAGATTACTTGTACAACCTTTAATTTACTCCTTTGTCTTTCTGTTTCTTGCTCTCTGATTGTACTACTTAATTAGTTTCTGTCTATGTGAGGAAGTACTAGTCAAGGGTTTTGAGAGATAGAAAGAATACCAAGTTATAAAGTAAAAGAAACTAATGGATCCAGTTACAGCGCATGGCCATTCTCTTCCACCTCCTTTCCACACAAGAGATCTCCATCACCACCACCAACAGCAACAACAACAACAATTTCACCACCACCAACAGAATTCAGAAGATGAACAAAGCGGTAGCAGTGGCCTAAACCGACCCCAGAAACGAGATCGCGATGAAAACAACAACAGCAGCAACAACAACAACAGCAGTGAAGGCAAGGAACTCATCATGGGTCCTGGAGATGGAGAAATGTCAAGAAGACCTCGAGGAAGGCCAGCCGGATCCAAGAACAAGCCCAAGCCGCCGATCATCATCACAAGAGACAGTGCTAATGCTCTACGCACCCATGTAATGGAAATTGGTGATGGTTGTGATATTGTTGAGAGTGTTGCTAACTTTGCAAGAAGACGCCAGAGAGGTGTGTGCATTATGAGTGGGACTGGAACTGTGACTAATGTGACTCTAAGGCAACCAGCCTCACCAGGTGCAATTGTGACTTTACATGGTCGGTTTGAGATTTTATCTCTAGCTGGGTCATTTTTACCACCACCAGCACCACCTGCTGCAACAGGTTTGACTATATATTTAGCTGGGGGACAAGGCCAAGTTGTGGGGGGTAGTGTTGTTGGGACACTAATTGCATCTGGGCCAGTTGTGATTATGGCTGCCTCTTTTAGTAACGCCGCATATGAAAGGCTTCCTCTGGAAGAAGAGGAGCCCCAGTTGCCAATGCAAGGGGGTTCAATTGGGTCCCCAGGTGGGGTTGGTCAACAGCAGCAACAGCAGCAGCAACAACCACAGCAGCAACAGCTTCTAGGTGGGGACGCAAATGCGCCTCTTTTTCATGGCTTACCGCCTAATCTTCTCAACTCAATTCAATTGCCAGCTGAGGCATATTGGGCTACTGGTCGCCCTCCATATTGACAACAACATTAAAGGTCATGCCAGGTTTTTCATTTCCATATTGATCAGCTTCGGCTTACCGAGATATCATGCACGTTGTAGCTAGGAAAGCTTGGTTATTGTTGAGCATCGCACTTTTTTTTTTGGGTTAATCCTTATGCTTAGCCTTATTTTTCTTTTTCTTTTTTTGTTTTGTTTTGCATTGGATGATTAGATGATGTGTTCACATGTTGATTGAAGGACTGTAAATTTATGGATTCTTGGAGTGAGTTTGATGCTATTGAATAACAGCTGGAGTTTCTTCCTTTTAGTAGGAGTGTAGGACTGTAGAAGAAGATGAAGCACAAGAAAGAACAAATGCAGCTAATAAGAATCACTCTTTCTCACCCAAGTTGTCTCGTGCAGATAGCTTCGATAACTCCTATCTCTTCACACATTGAGTATCCATTGT
This sequence comes from Lithocarpus polystachyus, assembly GCA_033629205.1. Lineage (NCBI taxonomy): Eukaryota > Viridiplantae > Streptophyta > Magnoliopsida > Fagales > Fagaceae > Lithocarpus > Lithocarpus polystachyus. The sequence continues at coordinate 14,925,993 of CM066173.1, forward strand.
TCAATTGCAAAATCTCCTTCACCTTGTGAAGAAGTTCTTAATTTATTCACTTATCGGCCCCCATATAAAGCAGTTCTCTATTATTTTATGCAGCATTTAGCGAGGAGGAGGAACATATTAATATCACAAATTATGTGTGCTGGTAGCATCATTATTATTATTGTTATTTATGCTAATATGCTGAAAAGAACAAGCATATCATACTAATTTGTAAGCATTTTGTAGTAAAATTAGTAGTTTTAGTATTTTTCAGAGAACAAAGGAGGGTTAATTAAAGCTCTACGGTTTTCAATGGGGTTGGCATTGGCAAACTGTTTTACTTGAAGGAAACAGGTATGGGCTTAGTCTCTTGGAGTTTCCACATCTAAATTTCCTTCTTTCTAGAGAGTTTGTGATGAAGGGTTTCTAATATACGAGGCCACGTTAAAATTTGGGGTGCTGGTTTACACGTGCACTGTTCAGATGAAGCTCCTTTTAGAGGCAAATAACACCACCACCACCACCACCACCAACACTTCATTAAAAGGCAACAACAACCAGGACAACAAAGTGCCCTTGGGCGTCATAGCTCTCTCTCTCTCGGTTTCAGGGAATAGGGGATTAGGTAACTCTTCAAAGTTTAGACCCAAGACTTCTCGGGAAAAGAGTTTCTATAAAAAATTGAGGTTCAAGCAGAACCCAGTTCAGATTCTTTGTATAGATACTCCCTCTTAAAACACATTGCTTTGGTTTTCTCATAAAGCTAGCTAGCTCTCAATGGCCTTTGGGGAGACCTCTACGTTCGACTTTTGCTTCTTCTGTTGCCCCATCAAGTCTCTTCTCCTATATTTTTCCTTTGTTGGTCAACTGCTTTTTAAAATTTACAAATCCGGTTCTTGAAGCCAAATAATTCATCCTACAACAAAGTGTGGGATTTTCTCAGTTTTGCTTTGATGGTCATATTCTTTGTTGTTAGCTAGGAGCCTTAGTTGTTTTTTTCCGACTGTGCTATTGAAATTTCAAAATTGGAATTTTTGAAATTGGAATTTTTTTTCCAAGCTGAATCTCAAAATTGGAATTTTTTTTTCCTTATATGATTTGTTTTACTTCAATGTGCATGGAATCTTGAAAAGGGCGAGGAAGAAGCAACACGACATTTACTTTCTAAATCTTGTTTATATCAATTTACTTAGGTTTGGAATCTCTTTTTTGGTAACTGAGAATAACAGGAGTAATAACGTAAATAGTGTTCGATATAAGTTGAATACTAACATTCTCCAAAACATCAAAACAACTAAACCCTAAACGGGGGTGAAGAAAACAAAGAGAGAAGTCCTCTACTTGAGATCTGCCCAAAGCTACCAAGGTACACCTATTTGCTTCCTTGTAAGCATGCTTGACTATTTAGTCTATATATATGGATTATCGACAAGAGACATATGCAATCATCCATTTCTGTAATCAATCCAGAATGAACGTTAATAGTACTAAGAAAGGAGACCACCGCCAAAGCATCCAATTCAACCGTTAAATAGGTATAGCCTAAGGATGAAGATAGGATAACCAACCTTTAAAGACCAAGTTCTACCTTTACACTTGTGTTAATTCCTATATATATATATATATATATATATATATATATATATGCTGTGATAACCTACAAATCCACTAGCCACATTGATCTTTAATTACGCCAATCCCAAGCCTAAAGTTTTGCCACTACATTCGTGGCAAATCCAATATGGCATGAGAATCCAACCCACTGATCACAATTTTTAATATCTAATTAGGAGTGACATTCATGTTAGCAGGTCAAGTATGTATCATATCAAGATAAGAGTATTCAATTACATTGGTTAATCATATAACTCAATCCATTTAATAATTAAGTAAAAAAACTCAAATCCCTTCAACCCTAATACAACATATTTATTAAGCAAATTGACATGACTTATGTAACACACTTAAGATACAGGCCATGATGGGTTAACACAAATACAACCCATTTCAACCTTTTTAATAAACATGTATACGGTTAATATAAACATGACTCATTTCAACTTAATATAAAGGATTACCACAAAAGGAATAATTTATCAATATAGTCATTTGTAAAGTTGTGATTTCCAATTATATTATATTGGCTTTAATTTTGTGCCAAATTTGATTATAATTTCTTCAATTATTTTCCTTGTATGTATGTGTGATTAATTGTAAGGGATGAGTGTGAGATATCGGTAAAGAATCAAGCTTCAAAGTTGAACAAGTGGATTTCGAGACTGGTTTGCGACTGTCTCGCGAGAAGCAACTCGCGAAAAGAGCCACGTGTAGAGCACATGACTGGAAGATAAAGAGTCGTGACAAGTTGGATTTTTCGCAATTGTCTCGTAGGTAAAGCCAACCCGCGAAGGACCCGTGAAACTTTCTGTATGGAAAAAAGTTGTGTTTTGCTTTACCAAGTCTTTACCCACACTATATATCATTACCCACAAATTGTAAATAGGCTTTTCAGATAGAAAAGCCCTAGATAAGTTTTCTACAACACAAAACACCCCATCTTTTAGAGAAAGAACTACTCATCCTTAGTGAGAAATCATTATAGCCTCTTCTCATTTTCTCTCCCATTGTCATAACTTGAGAGGGGATTCGTACCTAAATACAACCCACACATTTTTATAGTGTAGAGAGTGTTTTGGAGTTTGGGAAATTTTGGAGATTTGCCAAGAGAAGCTAGTGAGGTTTGGTGGATGCAATGAGGTGTATTGTAGGATCCGAAAAGCTAGAGAAGACATGATTCCGAGAAGTCCGTTGATAGCAGGAGGTTGGAGGGCTCAATTACATTGGATAGACTAGGCTTAGAGGGTATTTTCTTATTTGTGTACTCTAACTTTATTCTCTAGAGAATTAATTTCGACTTGGAGGGTTGCAGAGAGGTTTTTCGCCGAATTTTTTGGTTTCCTCTTCGATAACATGTCTTGGTGTTATCTTGTGTTTGCATATCTCTTCCCTACTCTTTAAGCTTTCATTTTATTGTTAATAATGGATGAATATGGCTTAGGGTAGTGTTAACGGCACTTTGCATTTATTTACTCTTGTTCTGCATTTAATATAAGTTAGAGTAAAAGCTATCTAGCCGTAATTTTTAATTGAGGGTCTGAACAAGCTCTTATGTTTTATCACAAATTCGAGTTGTCAATTAGTATCAGAGCGGGTACACTTATCAGATTTCATTATCCTAATGTGATTCTAGACCCCAAGTGAGATGGATAGATCTCAATCCTTTAATGCTCCTCCTTACTTTGATAGGAGTAACTATGCCTTTTGGAAAGTACGTATGCGTGCTTTTCTTTGTGCCATTGATGAGACGGTGTGGGATTCTGTTGAGAATGGGTATGTAAGACCCATTACTACCAAATTCGAATGGGATAAGACTGCTCTTGCTTTGGCAAACGCAAATAGCAAAGCGATTAACACTATTTTCTGTGGTGTTTCTACTTATTTGTTTCATAGGATTTCGCATGTGAGGACTGCTAAAGAGGCATGGACCATTCTTGAGACAACCTACGAAGGTACCAAGAAGGTTAAGGACACCAAGATTCAAATGCTCACTACTCGGTTCGAAGAAGAAAAGATGAGCAACGATGAGTCATTTGATTCCTTTTATGGGAGACTCAACGAGATAGTGATTGCCAAGCTCAATCTTGGAGAGAAGATTGAAAACTCCAAGGTGGTGAGGGAGATCTTGAGATCCTTACCCAAAAGCTTCTGGGCTAAGGTCACAACCATAGAGGAGAGCAAAGATTTGGATGAGATAAAGATTTAAGAACTCATTGGATCTCTCCAAACATATAAGCTTGGACTGCCTTCTCACAAATCCAGCAAATCCCTTGCTTTCAAAACTATAAATGAGCGAATGGGGGATTCCTTCGATGAAGACGACGTAGAAAAGGAGGTGGCATTTCTTGCGAATAACTTTTGAAAATTTGTCAAGATGAAGAACAATGGGAAGTTGTTTAGCAAAGGAAAGTTTTTATCCTCCAAGAATGGCAAGAGGGAGTTCAAGAAGAAGGATGGGAAAGACTTGTCATCAACTCAAGGAATTGTGTGCTATGAATGTAATTGGCATGGATATCTCAAGAAAGAATGTCCAAACTACTTGCGAGGAAAGGGTAAAGTGTTTGCAACTACCCTTAGTGATTTTGAAAGCTCAAATTCTGATGCAAAAGGAGAATTTGATAGAAAGGGAAACTATTCAGCTTTCATGGCAATTACCATAGTTGACTTTAGAGATGAATTGAGTGAGTTAGTTGATGAGCTAGGGGTTCATTCCAAAGGTGAATAAGTTGATGATTCTAAAGATGAAGATGTGTATCTTAATGAATGTGAGAAGAACCTTCAAGAAGTGTATGATGCGTTGCTCGAAGATTGTGAAAATATGCTAAAGTTGCAAAGAACGCAGTTAAAAAGATGAAGAAAATTGAAGAAGAGCATAAGTCCACACTTGTGCAACTCAAGGACGCAAAATCTGAAGTTGAAGGGCTGAAGGAAAAATTGTTGAATGCCTACTCGAAAATCAAGTTCTTTGAACTTGAAATCATTCAAGCAAATGATAAAGTGGAGCGTATTTCTACTTAGAAACTTGACAGCGTGCTCTCTTCTCAAAAACCTTCAAATGACAAGACTGGTCTAGGCTATACCGGTGAAGGAAGCTCAAGTAGCGAACCTAAGAAGAAAGTGAGGTTTGTGTTGGCCAAATGAATAGCTTTCAATCAATATGTAAACACATTGGTGAGGGGTCATATATGCTCATTTCTACAAGTGAGATAAGTTACTTGACTTTGTACTAGTTGTATATGACTTAATTGAATTGATCATTGAAGTTTTATACTAGACTATGGACTAGTTCATACTTGATCCACACACATAACACACAAGTCAAATGTTCAATGAATGCCTAATTTATTTGTGTGATTGTACATGTTCAAATGTACCATGTGTATACTAAATTGCTTGATGATCAAATCCAAAAAGATTTTTGAGTATTTTATATGTTTTTTTAAAGTGTTTTTATAAATTTTTGTGTGTTAAGAGTTTTTTCCAAACAGTCCATTTTTGTTTTTGTTGAAAGACTCATTTAGACATTTTCGCGAGTAAGAACCTACTCGCGAAAATAAGGAAGCCAATTTCAGTTTTTCAAGAAATTTACACAGAGAGTTTCGCGACTCTTTCGCGAGAAGAAACTTCCCGCGAAACATGTTCTATGCATGAAAGGCCATTTCGCGAGTAACTTCACGAGTAGCTTACCCACGAAATGAGTGGATTTTCAGTTTTTAAAGGGCAAACAATGACAATTTTTCAAATCAACCTTTTTGCCTCCTCCGTGCCTCTCTCAACTTAAAACATCTTTTCACTTAAAATCTCACCCAAATCTCAAGAACTTTCATCCCTAAGACTCATCTAAAGTATGTTTTAACACTTTTTCATTCTTGATTCTTTAGATTAAGTCTTAGATTCTAGAATTTCTAGGGTTGGTGTAAGAAAGTAAAGACGAAGGAAGAAGAAGTGTGAACACAGAGAGAGAGAGAGAGAGAGAAATGAAGAACTTCTCTAATTGATACAATGAATGAATCTGTACAGAATTAGAGCTTTATACAATCACATCTAAGCTAAGAACTAAAGCCCCAAAATAAAGCGTAACTAATTATACCAAATTATAAGGAAAGCAGTTACTACACGTGCAAAAATTAGTTACAACACGTGTGACAAAACTAAATATAATTAACACCTAAACTTCTTGTAGTTTAGCTAACTGATTTAATCTTCTTGTAGCTTCAGCTAGCCTTGTGTCGTTTTATCCTTCTTGCCTTTCTTCCTATCCTCTATTCTCTGATCCTTTAGTGCCTTATACTCCCCATCAAGATGAGATTTAGTGCTGTGTATGTTCAATATACTTATCTTGGAAAGTAAGGACTTCAACTATTGACTACTAAGTGCTTTGGTAAATAAGTCTGCTAGTTGTGTATGTGTAGAAGTAAAAAAAACAAACGTATCACCTTTTCTTGCACCTTATCTCTAACCAAATGACAGTCCACTTCAATATGTTTTTTCCTTTCATGAAATATAGGATTCTCACCTATATAAATTGCTGCCTGATTATCACAGAAAAGCATACCATGTTGTGGATGATGAACTTCTAAATCTTTCAAGAGAGCTAACAACCAAGTCATCTCACAAACAGTTAAGGCCATTGCTCTATACTCAGTTTCAGCTGAGGATCTAGAAACTATAGATTGTTTCTTAGACTTCCATGAAACCAATGAATCTCCTAAGAACACACAAAACCCTGTAGTGGATTGTCTAGTATCTACACAAGATGCCCAATCTACATTTGTGTAAGCTTTCAAATGCAAATATGATTTTAATGATAAGAGAATGCCTTGACCAGGATACCCTTTAATGTATTGAAATACCTTGTAGACTGCATCAAGATGTGGTTTTCTAGGCTTAGCCAAGAATTGGCTTAGTTTGTGAACTGGATATGTAATGTCTGGTCGAGTTATAGTCAGATATAGCAACCTTCCAACTAGCCTTCTATAAACACCAGGGTCAGGCAATAAGTCTCCTTGATACTTGCTTAATTTTAGGTTCTGTTCTATTGGTACTTTACTAAGCTTACAACTTATCATACCAGCATCTTTAAGAACACCTAATGCATACTTTCTTTGGCACAATGAAATCCTCTTTTTTGATCTAGCCACTTCAAGACCAAGAAAATATTTCAAATTACCAAGATCTTTTAACTTAAATTCATGATTCAAAAAACTCTTGAGGTCTTCACTTGCTTGAACATCATTACTTGCAATAAGGATGTCATCAACATAAACTAGCACTGCTATAAAAGTCTAATTGAACTTCTTAGTGAATAAAGAGTAATAAGATTTTGATTGCTTGAATCCATACTTCAAAATAGTTATGGAAAACTTGGAGTATAATTGCCTTGAAGCTTGCTTAAGGCCATACAAAGACTTGTTAAGCTTACAAACTAGGTTCTTCCCCTTGCTTTGAGAGCCTTGAGGCAATTGCATATACACCTCTTCATGAAGGTCACCATTGAGAAAGGCACTGTTCACATCAAGCTAAACCAAATGCCAAGCTCTCACAGCAGAAATAGCAAGCAAAGCCTAGATAGTAGTTAGTTTTGCAACAAGAGAAAAAGTGTCTGTGAAATCCAAGCCTGCCTGTTAAGTAAAACCCTTGGCAACAAGCCTAGCCTTGTATCTGTCCAAAGAGCCATCAGTATTATATTTAACCCTATAAACCCATTTACAACCAATAGCCCTTTTATGAAAAGGTAATGGAGTAATAGTCCAAGTTTGATTTGCTTCCGCAACAATTTCAGATGCCATAGCATCCCGCTAGTTAGGGTCTTTTACTGCCTTATGGTAAGATGTATGTTAGGAATGGCAAAAATGAGGGAGCAAAAATGGGCATAATTGGTAGACAATTTAGAGGAATCATGGTAAGTGGATAAGGGATAGTGGATACCTGTCATGTTGGTAGGAAGAGAAGAAGCAAGTTGATCACAGATAATGGAGCTGCACTTATAATCCTGCAAGTATGGAGGAGGTTTAGACACCCTAGAAGACTTCCTCAAAGGAACAGGTGGTACAGAATTGGAAGGAGGATCAGGTGGGATAGGGTGAGATGGATTGAGAGCTTCTGAATCTGCAAAATCAGATGAATTGAGGGTTGCTGAATCTACAGAATCCTTAATAGGTAAAGCAAAAGTAGAAGAATCAGCTAAAGGAATGTCAGGATTAGAAGGAATATCAGGATTGAGAACCTGAGGAAGGGAAGTAGGATGAGGGTTTGAAGAAGGAAAAGCAAGCAAGGAAGCAGGTGGTTGAGCTACTAAAGGAAAGAAGATGTGGTAAATGAATACTAGAGTGAGGTGAGAAAGAATGATACGGGGAAATAAAAGGAAACGTAGTTTCAAGAAAATGGACATCCCTAGTGATAAAAATCGTTTTGGTAGTTAAATCAAGTAACTTGTAACCTTTAACACCAAGGGGGTAACCAAGAAAAACACAAGAAGTGGATCTTGGTTCAAATTTAGACCTGGTATGAGACAAAGTGGATGCAAAACCAAAGACTTTCAAATGAACATAAGAAGGAGGTTTGTCGTAAAGCTTCTCAAATGGAGTTAGGTGGTTTAAGATCTTAGAAGGCAACCTATTAATAATGTGAACAACAGTTAACACACATTCACCCCAATAAAAAAAAGGAACATTAGATTGAAACTTCAATGCTCTTGCAATGCTTAAAATGTATTGGTTTTTTCTCTCCACAACCGAGTTTTGTTGTGGAGTAGTAACAAATGAATGTTGATGAATAATGCCATGTTTAGCATGAAATCCTTTAAGAAAAATTCAGGATCATTGTCGGTTCTAATGATCTTGATATTAGTGTAAAATTATGTGTTAATCATGTTATAAAAGGAAATTAGCAAAGCTCTAATATCAGATTCTGATTTCATGAGGTAAACCCAAATGGATCTTGTGGCATCATCCACAATGGTAAGAAAGTATTTGAAACCATCATGAGTGAACCTAGCAAATGGTCCCCAAACATCACAATGGATCAAATCCAAAGCATTATCTAAAACATGATTAAAAGAAGGAAAATGAAGTCTTTTCTGTTCTGCAATTGGACAAAGAACACATTTTTTATTGCTATGAAAAGTATGTACATCAGGAAGATAACTGTGTAAAGCATGTAGTTTGTTATTAAATACATGGCCTAACCTCATATGCCAAAGATATGGCTTAGTAACACTAGGATTTGACACAGAATTTGACACAGAATTAACAAAAGACAGAAAAACAGACTCAAGAATTGAAGAAGCTTCTAAAATAGATTTGTAAGAGGATGTAGTGTGCAGCAAGTACAGATTGTCATGAAATTTACCCACTCCAATCGTTCTCCAACAAGTAAGGTCTTGTATAAAACATAAATTAGAGAGAAAAACAAGACAACATGATAGAGTTTTGGTTAATTGGCTGACAGATATTAGATTGAAAGTGTAAGAGGGAACACATAGTACATTTTTAAGAATCAAAGTTGTAGTAACTTGAATTGTACCTATATGTGTAACAACAACCTTTTCACTATTAGGCAATTGAACAAATGTTGAAATGGAAATAGTGATGTGTGTGAACAAAGTTAAAGAATGGACTATATGATCTGTCGCCCCAGTGTCAAGAACCTAAACATCATTACCATAAGCAGTTTTATTCGCTGGATTAACAACAAAAATTGAATAATGCATGCCTAAGGAAACAGAATCTGACTAAGTATTACAAACATTACATGAAAGAGCAGAATTGGCTGAATGTAAGGCATCATTAGAACCATCAAATGCGAAAGCATGAGAGCTTAGCATTGACATCAGTTGCTGATACTGCTCTAAATTGAAAGGGAAAGAATTGACATGTTAAACATCAGAGTTGCCTTGATCAGCTTTAACCAAGACTTGATTGGCCATAACTACTCTACCTTTTTGCTTGTAACCAGGAGAAAAACCTACTAGTTTGTAGCATTTCTCCATAACATGACCAACCTTCCCACAATGATTACACACATGCCTTCCTTTAATATTGTTTCCTTTGACATTCTTGCTATTGTTGCCTAGAAATGAAGTGCCTTGATTGAACCCTTGGTTCTTGACTACAAGAGCAGTTGATTCAACTAAAGGAGCAATAGTAAAACCTAAACACCTTTGCCTTTCCTCTTGAATCACTAAGGAAAATGCCTTATCAATGGAAGGACTAGGCTCCATTATGAGGATCTATGTTCTGACTTAAGAGTAAGAATCATTCAATCCATTGAGGAATTGCATGAGAGAATCTTGATGTTGAAAGGCTGTGATTTTGTCATTCACACCACAGGTACATTTACCATATGAACAACATGGATTAGGCCTGAAATTCAACAACTGATCCTAAGCAGCTTGAAGATCAGTGAAAAAGCTTGTTACTGTATCAGTACCTTGCATCATAGTTGAGATTTGCTTTTGAAGCTGAGAGATTCTTGGTCCATTGGCTTGAGAAAATCTATTCTTAAGTGTATTTCACATCTCAAAGGCTGTCTCTGTAAATCATGCTAGTAGTGAGGTGAAGAGAGACTGAATTCAAGATCCAAGAAGAGATCATTGAATTGCACTTGGACCAAGCTTGCTTCTCGAGTGGTGTGACTGCCATTGAAGCATTGACAGAACCTTCAACAAAGCCAAGCTTGCTTTTGGCATCCAAAGCCATTCTTATTGCTCTGGCCCAAGTCGGGTAATTATCCTCAATTAATGGTTGAGTAGCCAAAATAGCACCTGGTGTTTCACCATGATGCAAGAAAAATGGACTTCGTGGATCTTCCATTGGAGACAGTTCTTGCTAAAAAGAGGAAGATGAATTAGTCTGAGTATTCGATGCCATTGATGAAGGCTTGAGCTTTGATATCATGTAAGAAAGTACAAACGAAGGAAGAAGAAAAAGTGTGAACGCACAGAGAGAGAGAGAGAGAGAGAGAGAGAGAGAGAGAGAGAGAGAGAGAGAGAGAATTGAGAGAGAAAAATGAAGAACTTTTCTAATTGATACAATGAATGAATCTATTCAGAATTAGAGTTTTATACAATCACATCTAAGCTAAGAACTAAAGCCCCAAAACAGAGCGTAACTAATTATACCAAATTATAAGGAAAGCAGTTACTACACGTGCAAAGATTAGTTACAATACGTGTGACACAACTGAATATAATTAACACCTAAACTACTAGTAGTTTAGTTAACTGATTTAATCCTTTTGTAGCTTCAGCTAGCCTTGTGTCGTTTTATATTTCTTGCCTTTCTTCCTATTCTCTATTCTTTGATCCTTAAGTGTTTGATAGTTGGGTTATTTTTGAAAGGGGTTGGGAAAAACTTATGTTCATGCAAATTTTTTTAATTTTCTTGATTGGGCTATGTCCAATTGTGTTTGTGTTGGCCCCAAGTGGCATTTTAAACATGTATTTAGGCAAGATTTCAACATATTCATCCATTGTTTTACTTGTTAGTGGTTTGTATGCACTCTAAGTGTTTGATAAAATGCCCAAATGACATTTTCTCAATATTTTGGATTCCAATGAGTATCAAATTTTGGGGATTTCTATGTTCTTACATTCTTAACATGTTTTAAACATTGGTTGTGTGTTTCACGCACTTTGCCCCATGAGTGCCTTATCATGCATTGCTTATGCATCTCACATGCACACTACATGCACACTTGATGCACACACTTGATCACTTGGCATGTTTTGCATTTCATTCATACTATGTAAGTCTTGTTAGACCTTTAGCACTTAAAACATGATCTTGTGACTTTGTTTGTCTTTATGCTTTTTAGGACTTTTTGTTCATTTTTTAACTAACTTGTGTATAATGAAGTTTTTTTTCTTATTTGTATTTGTATTTGTTTCTTTGTGTTGGTGTTTGTTTTGCAGATGTCTCCTATTAAGAAAAAGGTCACAAAGAAGTCTTCTAAGCGTCGCCGCACCTCCTCGGATTCATTTCGCAATGATGATCCTAACATGACTTTTCTTGATCACTACAAACGGGGCCCAATGGTCCTAGAGAGGCTTGTGGACTTAGATTCCCTAGAGGGCACCTTCATTCTGGATGTGTTCAAAGAAAGGACATGGACAAATATACTTAATCCGATGGGGGATGTGTTTGAAGATATCATTTGAGAATTCTTCGCAAATGCCATTATGGAAGGTGATCACATCGACTGTTGGCTAAAAGGGAGAGAGTACTCAATCACGAGGGAATCAATTCAAGATTTTTTGGAGATTTGAACGACGACTCCGGACACATCTTTGTAATATGATGAGAGAAAGGAGAAACTAGAACCCCTCATGGAAGTTCTTGGTGGACAACTTAAGAAGAAGGCCTTGCACACCATTACGTTCACCCCAGAAATGTGGGCTTTGGTCTACATCATGATCTTCAACCTTTACCTGGTTAAAAACTTGACCACTTTGTCCACACCAAAGACCACATTCCTATTTGATCTCTTTACTCACAATGAGATTGGCATCTACGGTCACATCTATCACCTCTTCATCAAAAGCATTACAAAAAGGAGTTCAAGGCTAACTCTACCATTCCCAAGCTTTGTCATGACTCTTATTTTAAGGGCAAGGGTGAAGATTCCAAGTGGACTTCAAGTGATGCAAATGGAAGATCCAATTAGTGAGAAAACCATCATCCGAAGCAAAGCTCATATCCCCAGACCAATTGTTAGTGTCTCTCAAATTCCAAGAGATGATGCTGCTGAAGAAGGAGGAGACACTGAAGAGGAAATTGAGCATTTCACTTCAGTTTCGGAGGACACTGCACAACCTTCTTCTCAAGCACGTGTAAGAGCACCCAATCGCATTGGTCATCTAATCGGAAGGGTTGAAGAGTTGCATGTAATGCTAGCTTCACATATCAGCTACTCCACATCTTAATTCACATACCTTGAAGACCAGATCATTGCCCTCTCATCTTAAATTGAAGACAAGATGAGGAAATCGGAGCCGGAGTCAGATTCGGAGTTTGACGCATTCTAGTCTCTTTGGCCATTCCGGTTAAAAAGGGGGAGTAGCAAAGTAGCAAATTTAGTATACATTTGTTTATTTTGGTGGTTTCTAGTTTACTTTAAGTTTTTATAACTTTTGGATGTTTTTACAATGCTTTCGTTTAAAGCTTTCAAGTACTTTAGTTTAAAACTTAGTTTTCTTTAGTACTGTTTTGTATCTTGGTTTTTATAACCGTTTTGATGCTTATTATTTTCTAATACTCTTAGCCTTAGTTTCTTTAATGCATCATGTGTTTGTTGGACATGCAATTGATTTTAGCATTGCTCTTAATTGCATTGCTTGTCCAGATGATCATTTACTTGATAAATGTTCATTGTAGTCATTTCCTAATAACTATTCATGTTTGATCAAGTTATGCTTCATGTTATATATTCTCAATTGGTATCTTGATCGCATTTTTACTTGTTCCTTATACGTGCCTTGTGTTCTACTTGTCTTGAGCTTAATGAAGTTTTGTGTTATGTGCAAGTGTTTTAGGATACAGGTGTATATGGTGCAAGTGCTTCACAACTTCTAGAATTATGTGTGAGTGAGTTTTGCCTATGTTCCTAAACTCACGTTTAAGTCTAGAGTCTGTTTAATAGTTTTGTCACGGAATAGCCAAAAGTGGAGATTGTAAAGTTGTGATTTCCAACTATATTGTGTTGACTGTAATTCCGTGCCAAATTTGATTGTAATTTCTTCAATCATTTTCCCTGTATGTATGTGGGATTAATTGTAAGGGATGAGTGTGAGAGATAGGTGAAGAATCAAGCTTCAAAAGTTGAACAAGTGGATTTTGCAACTGGCTCGCGATTGTCTCATGAGAGGTAACCGAGGAAAAGAGCCACGTGTAGAGCACATGACTAGAAAATAAAGATTCGTGAAAGGCTGGATTTTTTCCAACTATCTCGTAGGTAAGGCCAACTCGCAAAACTTTCTGTTTGGCAAAAAGTTATGTTTTGCTTTACCAATTCTTTACCCACACTATATATATCCTCATTACCCACAAATAGTAAAGAGGCTATTCAGAGAGAAAACCCTAGATAAGTTTTCTATAACACAACACACCCATTTTTTAGAGAGAGCGAGCTATTCATCCTTAAAGAGAAATCATTGTAGCTTCTTCTCATTCCCTCTCCCATTGCTATAACTTGAGAGGAGATTTGTACCCAAACATAACCCACACATTTTTAAAGTGTAGAGAGTGTTTTGGAACTTGGGAAGCTTTGGGGATTTGCCAAGAGAAGCCGGTGAGGCTTGGCGGATGCAATTGGACGTATTGCGGGGTCCGAAAATCTAGCGAAGACATGACTCCGAGAAGTCCGTTGGTAGTAGGAGCTTGGAGTGCTTAAATACATTGGGTAGACTAGGCTTTGAAGGTATTTTCTTATTTGTGTACTCCAACTTTATTCTCTAGTAGATCAATTTCGACTTGGAGGGTTGCGGATGAGTTTTTTGCCGAGTTCTTCGGTTTCCTCTTCAATAACACGTCTCGGTGTTATCTTGTGTTTGCATCTCTCTTCCCTACTCTTTAAGCTTTCATTTTATTGTTGATAATGGATGAATATGACTTAGGGTAGTGTTAACGGTTCTTTGCGTTTATTTACTTTTGTTCCACACTTAGTATAAGTTAGAGTAAAAGCTATTTAGCCGTAATTTTTAATTGGAGGTCTGAACAAGTTCTTGTGTTTTAGCACAAATCCAAGCTTTCATCATTAAATTATTTTAATCACTCAATTCTACATTTAAAATTTATATTTATATTGGGTAAAAAGGGAATTTATTTATATGAATTGAATTATTTCACAATTGATGATTGTGAGTTATGGAAGCCAAATCAAAATTGACTCGCTTATTATTAATCATGTCAAAGTGGGACAACACCACCCACTTTGGCACAAACCTATTTAGACTAAATAGTAACCTGCAAGGAAAAAAAAACCGTGTGATATTTACAGATTGTGTCAAATATTGTCATAAATATCTCTAATTACCTCACCACTAGTTCTGGATTATCGAACGAAGAACCCATCAATATTTAGCTAGACTGAACCCAATTTAGAAGTTTGCCATTTAATAACAGTAGCTTTTGAGTCTTAAAATAAAATTAAAAATTAAAAAAGAAAAAGAAAAAAAACCTATAAAAGCATGTATCATCAAGGTTAGGGATAAATCCAACCAAGTAACCTAATTTGGATTGAAAATCAACCTATTTTTGTGGAGCCAAACTGACCATAGGTTTGGAATCTTATTTTCTTAGATGGGCTGCCTTACTTTTGAACTTTAGGATGATTATATTTTTTGCTCCAAGCTTGAACTCATTTTGTTTTCTACTCTTATCTCTAGGAAAGGATTGAAAATCAACCTATTTGTGTGGAGCCAAACTGACCACTAGGTTTGGAATCTTATTTTCTTAGATGGGCTGCCTTTAATTTTGAACTTTGGGATGATTATATTTTTTGCTCCAAGCTTGAACTCATTTTGTTTTCTACTCTTATCTCTAGGAAATTTTTTTGAGAACTTGAGAGTGCATTACCAACGGAGTTATGAACATAGCATTTCATTCTATGATTATTTCCTATCTTGGGGTCAACACAAAAGTTGCATGTAATAGTTGGCTTTTCCTTTTTGGGGTTATCATTTTCGCTATAGTCGCATTTGGTTAACATTAAAGTTTTGCAGAAAAGTGGTATACCACGGTGCCATGGATGCATTTGGTGAACATTGTCATGTTTGAACGTCAAGCACATCAGATACCTTATGTATCCATTACATACAACGGGTGTCTCACAATATTATCAATCTCATGCACTTATACTCGTTATATGTTACAAGTGTCTCATAGCATGTGGATCTCATGAACTTGTGGAGTTCACATGTTGTACGGCATCCATTGTACAAATCAAATACTAAAATACTCCCATGGTGCTTGCTTCTAACATGGATCTTTTATTCAAAGCTCTCTAGTTTGTCAAGATTACTTTTCTTGATATTGCTTCTAACTTTTTTAATTTTTTTTTTACTCGTTAATATGGGTGTCAAGAGCTTTTCGAGAGCCTGACTATTCTCTAAATGTGTATATCCCCTCATCCCACAAGCTAATTACAAGGAAAAATTCCTTAAAGTGACCCAAAGATGCAGGTTAAGATTGATAAAACTTTGGGAGCTACTAGACCAACCCCTTGAGGTTGTTTGTTTCTAGGCTGTCACTGCTGTGGCAATACTCATGCATACCTTGTGAATAGTCTTACAACTCTCACTGATAAAATGTTACCAAAATAAAGAAACTCCTCTCTTTTAAATAATCTCTATCAAAGAAAAACGTAGTACATGCCCCTTTGTAGCTTACTATGAAGTTCAATATTGTTATCCATATTGAGGCATGATTAGCACTGGCCAGTAAAATATATGATTGGCATGGACTTTGACCCACACCACCCAAAAAGTAATTAGGAAAGCGACTGTCTCAGGTGGAGGTGGTAACTGGTAACAGACGTCAATCTCTCAAAAATATTTATAATAAGTAAGAAACCATGTACTGGAAAATTAATCTCTTCTATTTTAACGAGGAAACGCCCATTTTATGAGGACTAACATGAATTAACAGGCAACGGGTCCGTCACAGTATGTTCCCTTTGATTTGTAGTGCTGATATTCAAAATGTGAAACTAAAATAGAAAACCCTAACTGTTGGAGTATTTAGATATGCTTACATAACAAAAAAGTTAATTTATTTATTTTATGAAAAAATAATCTTAGATATGCTTATTTCGCATGTATCAAAACATAGTAAGTCACCTGAAAATAAAAATCAGAAAAAAGAAAAAGCACACTTTCATTACCTCAAACTAAGCAGAAACTTCAATACCATTATAGAGTATCATAATCAATGACTTGAGAGTGAGACAATTCAATTATCCACAGATAATTTGAACGCATAATTTATGCAGACAGCATCTCATCGAAGGTAAAATATCAGAGAAAGTGGTAGAAATGGTAGATAAATTTCATATTTAACAATATCAGCATAAACTGAACAAATAAATTAATATGTGCTACATAAATTACAATCTCAATACTTCTTGAGACAAAAATATTGTTTTTCTCCAACCACCGCCCCCTCCCCCAACCCACCCCCCACCCCCCCCAAATTTTTTTCCTAATGATTTCATATACAAATCAATTTACAAGCTAATTAGAAGCTACACATGGGAAGGTCATACCTGGGTGAATACATTAAATGAGATCACAAGACTATAATTTGATTAATAAATTAGAGTTATCATCTGTAATCAACTTCATACAAGGCCTACAACCCAAGCATGCCCCACTAACAACAAAACTTTGGCCAATACAGCTGACACTGACAGCAAAGTCAATGTATCCTGCTTCTTTTACCTTGAAAAGATCAATCTTTCCAGCTGGGATCAGCTACATGTATATTTCCAAGCTACCCCACCTTCAGCTGCTTCAATTATTCACAAATTTATCAATGACCTATCCTTAAACGCCTCATTTCAGCTTGGAAAGTAGGGCTGGAAGTTAGTGTTCGATGTGAAAGAGTCCTTATGTCTTCCCGTGCACAGTCTCGCGAGATGCGAACCAACTCCCACAAGGCACCTCCACTGATCATATCTTTTGCATTTGCTTCTGAAATGCAGTAATCCAAGCCTTTTTAGGCAACATTCTATGGGAACTCAACTTGTTCAAGGACAAGAGAAGGCAAACATACCATGTTGTGCTAGATGGCAGAGTGCAAGCTCAATATGACGCCTGATTGGTGAGGCTTCATTGTTAGCATTCTGTACAATCCATGGAAGTGCACCATCCTCAATCAGAAGAGACCTTCCGGTCTTAGTTCCTATACCATTAAAAAACACTGTCTAAGCTCAAAAAACAAGATGATTTAAATACAGATGGTTCATGAAAATATCATGATGAATATAAATGGTATAATTTGAGATTTATAAACTGGTAATTTTGTCAAAAAGACAACAAAACTTAGGAAGCACTTCTTAAGAATAAAGATTATAGTTTTGTGCATCACATGACAAGCAGAGCAACAAGAACATCAGGAAGGTGCTTTTATGAGCTTTTCACCTTGCGTAGCTGCTCTTGACTCGCATTTCGCAAAATTTGCTATTCCACGAGCAACTTGTGCAAGAACATCAGCATGTCTGCATCTGACCATTCCTAGCAATGCTTTGATACCACCTTCACTCCTTAACTTCATCTGCAACTTATCTAATTGATGCAATTTTATTTTTGTTAGTGACAGTAGACTGCCAATGTACTGGACTAGCTCAAATGAACTTTTTATTGGGTAACTAGATGTTATCACCTTTGGCGCGATGGTCACTCCACAAATATAAGTACTTGTGAGGTGTGAAGGGACAAGGGTAGGGGTTCAAGTCTTCAGGAGGAAATTTTCACACACATATATACTTAGATTAAGCTAGAGTAGAATTTTTATCTTGTAAAAAAAAAAAAAAAAAAAAAAAAAAAAAAAAAAAAAAAAAAAAAAACAGATGTTATCACTTTTCAAGTGAGCAAGTGCACTAGTTTGCATTCTACACTCAAACCCATCATGTTACGAACATATACCCAATTTAAACTTGATTCTCTCTTCCATAAGTAGCAAAGAAATTATTCCACTAGATGCTAAAAGTCACAATCCCATTCAGATTTTCAGGTTAAACTATTACTCTAAATATATGGTTTATCATTGATGACAAAATTTAAGGAAAAGGAAACAAAAATTAGTAGTTGCAATTATGTCTAGCGTTATAGCACGAAGAAGCAGTGTTATCTTCTCTATTAATACTGATTTTCTACAAATGTTATCTTTTCATCTAAGCTTGAGTAGTACAAAAAATATATGGAGCTCACTCCAAGTATCCATAAACTTAAATCTAGTTTCTTTCACACAGATTATTAAATTTATTAAATTTTCCATCTCAATCCCTCCTTTATCAAGTATGAATATACTCAAAACATCTCTTTCATACTTGGTAACACATACCGTCAAATTTTCATACAAATAAAAGAGGTCAGACAGTTTTACCATTGCCACAAAGATTTGCAATAGCTCCAGCAACCATCCGAAGGGTTTGAGGATCCTCAGCATTGGCTGCTGTCATTGATAACAAACCAATGCCCCCTTGAGACATGATGAGCTCCTGGTTGGTTTCTGACAGGCCACAAAAGGTTGCACATGAGGAAAATCATAGCCAAACTAGAAATATTATCAGCCAAGACTGGCATATATTTTACAAATCACACAGAAATGGACTCAAAATATTTACCATTCATTGCAAGATTGGCAATAGCACCTGCTGCAACTCTATGTATGGTCTCATCCTCAGAGTTCCTAAGAAGCATCAACAACGATGTAAGTCCGCCAGCTTCTACAATCTTTTCCTGATTCATCTCTGCACATTAGAGGGAATGAAAGGAAGTTCATATCATTGCAGATAGAAGTAATATAATAGCACATATCAAGTGCTATTAAAGTGATAACCAAATGTTCAAAACGAGAGCTTGGTTCAATACAGAACAGTAAACAAAGTTAAACATATGTCATGATGAGAAAGAACAAAGTTCCACTTCAACTTCAGCACAATATTATAATCAAAGTCAAGCACATATAACAAAATGCCAACTTTGCCAGAAGTTTTGCCTTCCAAATAGAACGGCAAGGAAAATCAACCCCTAAACCTCCTCATAAAAGCTGATCGTAACCAAGATCTTATACATCTTAAACCTCCTATAATACTTCAACTTCCACTCTTCTGAAGAACAACCAATAAAATCATTTTAATAAGAAAGAAGATACAGACTCAAAGTCAACTTTGAAGAAGGGGATCCCAGTCTTCCCCAGTCTTCTGATGTCAACACCTTGGTACCTAATATCTAAAACTTGTTTTCACTAATGGCTTCTTTAGTAAATTTTCCCCTCCTCCCCCAGAAATTACTTTGTCTCTATTTTCCAATGCTACATGGAGTGATATGCACTGATTTCATGGAATATTTATCACCTTTACTAATTATAGGAAGAAAATATCTTATACTTTTCATAGAAATCCTTATCTCTATCAACTCTATTACATGCATGCAACTAACCAGCAGTCTTCCCATTTCAATAATAATAATAATAATAATAATAATAATCAAAACAAATAAGCAAGCATTCCAAAAGTCAAACCTGTTAAATGACCAATTCTCTCAAAAGCTTAAGCTATTGGGATAGGGTAAATTCAATCATTTAACCACATTCTTCTAACACCCTCCCTCACGAGTGAGCCAAAACTACATTTTAATAGGTGAGGCCCAACACGTGGGAATTTAAATGGTAGGTAGAATGGAGGAGACAAAGATTGAACTCAAGACCTCCCGCTTTAATACCATGTTAGATTACCGATTTCCCTAAAAGCTTAAGCTTTTGGCACAATCGGTAATTTAACAAAACCCATCAGATCACCAACATTATGCAAGAATTGGAGAAAGAACTTTGAACTGAACATGTGGCAATAACATAAGACCATGGTGCAAACACAATTTGACAGGGCAATTTAGAATGAGCTAGTGATACAACAGAATAATAAAAGTGTAAGGAAATATACACCTTCAGCAGCTAGATTTGCAACCACTTTCACAGCGTGAATTCGCACATCCGCATCTTCAGCTTCAAGCAACGATAAGATCTTTTGCAATCCCACTATAAGAATATTGAATTTTATTAGCAAGAAATACCAAGAAAGTAGGCAGATTAACCCTAATCGTTAGCATAAAAAAAAAACAAATGTCATGCAGGCACTGACTGCTACCTTGTTCAAAGAGTTTGGCTATTGAGGCCTTTTCCCCATTTCCTGAATTTTGCTGGTGATGTTTAACTTGAGATATTAGTGAATCTAGACCGCTTGGAACTTTACCAGATCCACCTCTATCAAGTCTTCTTGTTGTCTACATGTCATATATTTAATTTAGAATTCATCAAATACTACATTGGCAGATACAGATGCATACCATGAACATATTTAAATGCATACAAAGATGACATAAGAAACATCATTTAATGCCCACTAATTTGCTGAAATTGATTCACAAAAGTTACAAGATCCCAACATTAGAGTAAATAAGTCCCAAAAATTAAGATTCATATTGTTTTCCAATTGTAAATTCCTAGCAAGTCAAGTAATAAATATCAAAAGGATATCGCTTTGTAGATACCCCAAATAGCCATTGTTATCAACTTGTACTCTTTGCAATAGTGCATTAAACTTCCAATTAAATGTGCTTTGGCCTCCTTGTTCAACCAACAATTTAGCAATGGGAAATTGTTGAGGCCTCATTTCCAATTAGATTTTCCTGTATAGGCCTCCTAATCATCTGCTCAGAAACATCAGAGCAAACTCAAGGTATGGCTTGATGCTAGCCAAGCTTACTGACACAGGACAAGACAAACAGATTTCAACAAAGAACAGATAGTAAAATAGCATTAAGAATCAACACCAAGGCTTGGTTGGAATCAGAACCAAACAAGAGAAAATAATAATCAAGGAATCAAAACCTAGGGTTACCTGAAATCAACACCAAGCTATTAAGGAAAACTAAACTCCAACAATAAATTTTATTACTGAATCGAACTGTAAAACAATACTGAACCCTATGTTCTTTAAATAGATTATAGAGTTCCAATAGTTATTATCCTAGTAAGAAAATGAATTAATTCTACTCATCCCAGTAAGAAAAGGAATTAAATTCCTAAACCAAGTAGGAAAAGAAAATAATGTTTAACCAATTAAATAAAGTAAATAGAATAAAGTAAATCCTAGACATTAATTGATCAGGCCTTAGGCCCAATAAATAGTAGTCTCCATCCATAAGGCCATTGGTTGGACCATCTTCTTATTGTATCTGTGTCCATAAGTCTGCGTAATTGGGGGATTGTATCTTATGTCCACACCATTTACACAACCAAGGAAGCCACCACATGGAAGGCTCATGGCGTCAGCCTATCATGCTGCTGAAAACCACCTTGTTTTGCTGAATGCATGAATTAAGAACATGCCTATTGTGTTTGGCATGAATGCATGGTGCAGCCAAAAAAGGAACCCCAAAAAACAACATGCAAATAACCACATCTGCAATTAGCTCTGGTTCAAACTGCACTTTATCCTCCCACAATAATGAGTAGAGGGTGAGGTGCAAATTCAAACTTCAAAAATTTAAACCCACTAGGTGTACCAATCTAAAAATAAAAAAACAACCACATCTTACTCAATACCTTAATCATACCATTGGAAGCTAAAATCAGGATATAACAAAAATGCTCAATGCCCTAGTAACTACTATTATGCCTTAACCAAGACTTAAAATACCCACATTTCTCAGGAATTAAGGCATCCTCAGGAGCTAAGAATCCCAAGAGTTAAATTTAATTCATGAACACCTAACCTTCCATAAATTTCTGATAATTTACATGTATGGTTCAAACTCATACACAATGAACCAACAGAATTTATAAACCTTGACCATCTAATCCCATGAAATAAAGGATTTTTGCAAAGAGGAATACTTCAGCCCTATCAGATAAGAGAACAATGCAAGTAATATGGGGAGAAATCCAAAAAGGGAGTATTCCAATGGCAGATGTCTGATTAGAAAGTCAAAAAATTTAAACCACAGCCTTACAAATTCCAAGCACAGAATACCTCATCAGCATCAAAACTTAATTGCAACAACTGGCTTTGTAGTATTGCTATTTCTCCTTCAAGTTTCTCTTTCTGACTTGCCTCATCTTCCAGCATCTTGCGAAGCTGTAAGATCTCTGAATTTCCTGATGCCTACAATATCAAAAGTACCACTCTACATATGACAAAGATACCAAAGATGGGGGGAAGGGAGAGGGCAGAGAATGGAGCATAGACAATGTTGAAATAAGAAATGCTTGGAAAGAAATAAAACATACCTCGGACCTTTTCCATTGAGCTATTTGACTTTTAAGATTATTAACTTCCTCTTCAGCAGTCTTCCGTAAAATATTTTCTTTTTGAAGCAATTTCTTCAGCTCAGCAACTTCCTCTGCAGCAGAGACCTTGGAACTCTGAACAACATTGAAAGTGGTGGAACTCTTAGCTTTTCTGTTTGATTCATTGTAATTTTTTTAGAAACTTTGCATTCATTATCGTGAACTTGAAGTAATTATATTTTTCAAAAAACTTTCTACTTATCCAAAAAATCAAAACATTAAAAAGGGTGGAACATGCTAAGGGATGGTTTAACATGTGAACCAATAATATTAAAAAATGACAATAAAAAATATAAATGAAAAAAAAGAAAGAAAGGAGGACGGTAATTAAAACTGCATAAGAGCATTAAAAACTGAGCTGGCTTCTGTTTTAATGTTGTAGGTTAAAAGAACAAGTAACATTGATAACTCATACAAAGGTGTATAAACATTATCATAAGTTTCTGAAATCTTGGATGCTAACGAATTCCTTCCCCAGTCGTTACATAAAATTCATTAAATTGTTTTGGCTAAAATGCAAAACTGACCCTCTAACTTTTTTTAGATTTTATTTCAGTCATCTAATTTTACTTTCGTTCATTTCAGTCCTTTAAGTTTTAGATTTATTCAATTAAGGTCTTTCCATTAACTTTTTTTAAAATTTTTTGGAAAAAAAAGAAATCTGAAAAATATTTTTCAATCATTAATTGAATTTTTTCAATTTAAAAAATTTGAAGAAAAATTTATAAAATTGAAAAATTTACCAAAAAATATAACAAAAGTTGATGGAAAAGTCTCAATTAAATAAACTTGAAAGTTAGAGGACTGAAATAAATAAAAACAAAGTTAGAAGACTGAAATGAAATTTGAAGAAACTTAGAGAGTTAGTTTTGCATTTTACCCAATTATTTTAATGTGTGTAAACCAAGAACAGCATCTTTAGAGCCATCTCCCCACACTGCATGTCATGTTAAAAAGAGAAATCTCCTACAAATAGGAATAGGCTACTACTTTATAGATAGCTCCCCTCCACTGTGGCCATAGTCCTACTATATTCAAGTTCAACTCCTTTCATACACTTCCCCCCATACACTGCAAGCTTCCATAAATAATAGTAGAAAATTCCAACTCCATGCATGAATGGTAAACTTAATGGGATGATTTCAGTCCAAAGCCGGCAGTGGCTGAGCCACATCGTAGCAAGTGGGTGCAATTGCACCTGCTGAAATTTTCAACCAAAAAAAAAAAAAAAAAAAAAACTGGGGTATATGCATAATGTTGAGGAGTTTTCCTTTCCTTTCTACCCTTTTTTTTGCAATTGTATCCAATGAAAAAAGTTGTGGCATCAATTATGAACATCTTTTAAAAAAAATTAAGAAACTTTGAAATTTTAAAATCTTATTGGCAGATTAAATTAAAAGAACAAAGAAAAATATGTTTAAAAATAAATAATAATATTAAAAATAAGTAAATAAAAAGGTCACAAAACAATACAGAATACCACTTTTTTTTTTTTTCCTTGTGTTTTGTTTTCTTTTGCTTCTCTTAAACATGGTGCCTAAAACACCATTTTCCCTGTAAATTGTTATCCACAAACTCACCCCTCCCCCTTTTAAGGTTCAACCACTGGAATTCTAGAACTGCAGAGAGAAAAAGAACAAAAAATGAGGTAAAGACTGTGGACTAAAATCCTGGAGGAAAAACCCAGCCCAGGTCTGCCATATGGTGCTATAGCAAGAATGAAGGCCATAGCATAGGTAATACTATACCATATCAATTAGTTATAGGGTTTGGTAGAGATTGACTCAAATTCCTATTTTGATTTAGCTTGGGCTATTTTGATATGGAAGGAAAGTTTTTCTTTGTAAACTAATTAATTTGATACTCCCCCTATATCCAATTGTTGGTCTTCTATTCCATTTTGTGACGTCCCAAAATGTAGTCCTTATTAAAAAGTCAATAAATGAATTTCCTAACTTACCCTTTACTTCATTTAAAAATTCTATCAACTTCTCACTAGATTTTATATGAGGGTAATTTTGGAAACTTGTACCTTTTTAACTAAAAGACAACACATTAAATGATGTTCCCTTAACAAGTTGGATTTTCTAAACATGACCAACAATACGGAACGGAGGTAGTATTAGTTGTCAAACAAGAAATTAGTATTGAGTTCTTATTTATATGCAACACTATAAGGGATTTGGTGGTTTTGGCCCAAGAGGTCCTCCCATATGGAGAGAGGAGAAGACACTTAAAAAATGAAAGTGTCTGGATTTCATTGAAAAACTTTTTAGTATCTCTCTTAGGGTTGAGAGATACTTGCATGTGTGACTTAAGGGTTTGTTTAGGTGTTAGTGGGAGAGCACCATTAGGTATATTACAGATTTAGGACAATGAGTTTGTCCAGTCTGTGATTTAGAACTAAAAATTTGATTTAATTAGGTATTGGGAGATGTAGGCTAGTTTGTATTTTGAGAGTGTTTGTTTCAGAGGTTGTGAGTGTTGCTTGTGAGAGTCTAAGAGTTTATGTTGACATGGTTAGGCATATGGTTGTAGCCCATATCATTGATAGTGGATTTTGATTGGTGTTGCCAGTGGATAGTCATGAAGTTGGCCAACCATGTTAAATATTGTTATCTTGAGTGGATTTTTTTTTTTTTTTTCTTGTTTGTTTGAATATGCTTCTGCAAGCCCAAAATTCCAAAAGGGTTTTTGGTGGATTTGGTTGGCAATTAAAATGGAGAAAGCAAATATCTCAAGAACTTCCAGTGCCTCATAATATTACATCTTTGTACTGAATTCAAATCAAGCTCCAATTATTATTCAAATTTTCCAACTGGTATTGACACCAAATTCATTTTCTTAGCCATAGGAAAGGAAACTTTGACACAAATTGCAGCTACCCAAAAGGTGGAATCGGCACAATAGTGTGGTGCATCCATAACCTCTAGTAAATTCTCTTCTATTTTTCTCAATATGCAAAAAGTTAAAGTAATATTGACAATGGAAGAGGATTATGGTGAAATTAACCCTAGTATGAAGAGTAAGAGACAAAAGATAGAAACATGGGTTACATAGGCCACTTTTTGGACTCGGTGACAAAGGTATTGGGCATTCAAGATCCATAAACTAAATCAGATATTTAAAATAGCACTAGCACATGTACCATGCATTTACCTACAGCATGGACAACAATAAATAACAAGATATGCAGATTCATAACTAGGCTACCTCTGTGTTAGATGTCAAGGCAGAGCCATCCTCTCTGAGTCCAACTGGAACTTTTTCACTGCCATTCTTTTGCTGATTCTTCACGAATTGCTCTTCAAGCTTCTTTATTGAATCCATATAGTCTTTTTGATATTTCAATCTTTCCTTCTACAAAAGATAAAAGCACACATGGATTTCAATATGCAATGAGATAAGCATGATAATTGGTAAATGAAGTTCAACTGGCAATTAAACTCAAACACAGTATGCACCTATTGGATTTTGAATCTACAACTTCACTCTCCACATTGCTCTTACAATGGGAGGAGGTGCCATTTGAGCTAGAGCTCATTGGCAAAAAAGTGCAACTTATAACAACTATTCCTATGAAGAGATTTAAAAACTTCTGGAAATAAATAATAGAGAATTCTCCAAGCTACGAATCATGAAAACGCTAACAGATTTCTTAAGAAGGGGGTAGAGAACAATGCACATGTAGAATATGATTTCCCAAATGTAAGTTGTAGAGGTCACTGTGTGCATTATCACTTTTACCTTAAGAAATCAACAGAGATATTAACGACAATGCTTGTAGTTATCACATCATAGTTATGAAACAAGCCAAACGTACTATGGCAAGCTATTGGAATATTGCATTACAAGCAAGTCACATGCAGAACCAAAACTTCAACTCCAAATTATATCTAACACGTGTATATATTAGCACCATAAGCTATAAGCCTATAAGAAAGACTCTCTCTCTCTCTCTCTCCTTATAAACACACTACTGTGAGAACAAGCATATGCAGGTGCAAGCACATACAATGTTCAAGTTATATATATATATATATATATGTATATAATGTAGATATAAGTGTTTACCTCTAATGCATCTGCATGGTTACTTTCAAACTCAGAAATCCGATTCTGTGCTTCTACATTTATTCTTTCGATTTCATCCTCAAATGCTTTCTGCTGCCTTTCATGTTCTGCAATAAGTTTGTCTAATTGTATGTCTAATCTTCTAGCTAAACTTTTGTAATCGAATTCCTCCTTCAATTTCAACATATTTTCCACCTTCATAGCCTATGAGATGACAAAATATTAGCACCTTCCAAAATAATAAAAAAGCCACACACACACACACACACACACACACAAACACACTAATATTAAAAAGGCCCCCATGAAAAAATTGATTGCTGCCATAGATCACACAGTTGAGATCCAAGCAGACCCAGAAGGATTATTATGCAGAAAAATGCTAGCAGCCTGCCCTAACCTAATGATATTGAAAGAGAAATGGCATAACTCCATCTATCAGGATTACACTAACAAGTCAGAGATACATATTCAGAATGTGAGAAAGCAAGGTAATGACTTCGTAACCCACCCTCTGTCCAAACATTATAGTACTTGCTGTCTCTCCTCGATGACGTGGGGATGGACCAATAGTAATAACCAGTGAAGTTCTTGCTGTGCCTGTTAAATTTTCAATGTCAGTAACATACGTAGCAAAACACAAATGATACTTCATAAAAAAAGTAAAGAAAATACTGGACATTTGATTAATAAAAGGCACAATCAAAGATGGAATATTCTGCCACTTAAAAGAAAGAAAAAAATGGTGCCTTGAAGCTGTATTTGCAAGCACATGATAAAATCATCTTGTGTCTAAAATCTCAGGCCCTAAACACGGTTCCTTGTATGTATATATATGAATTCAGTACATGAAAAGTCAACATAAACTGGTGATTTAGAGATCTACATCTCCACACCTCTAAAATTTTGAATCTCTACCAAACATACAATAAACTTTAGAAAGTGAAAGAGCTCAAATTTAAAATACTCTCATTCAGTTATTCAAATTGCAACACATTTTAATGAATGAACATGTCAAATCATTTGTCAAAATTGGAGGTTAAACCCATAACACAAAAAGAAAATTAAATTCATATCCATGTGAATAGAAACATGATTCATACCTCCAAATGAATCCTTAAGCAATCTTGTAAGCTTTGAATCACGAACAGGAACATGTGCGCTATTCTCTGCCAGTGCATTAATGCACTTTCCCAATGCGCTCAAGGAGAGATTGATGGATTTGGCTTCCTCTAGTGTATGCCCCTCACTTCCTGCCAAAGAAAAAGAGAAAAGAAGAATAAACAATTTTCAATATGTGGTAGATAGGTTAACACATGGTGAGGTAAAATAAGATAATAGCACAAATCATCAGGAAAAAAGAAAAGAAAAGAAAGAAAATATATGAATCTGTTATGCATTCTTCATGCATGCGCAGAATCTATCAATATGACATGTCTACAACTGGCAATAGTTGCTGTTCCACTGAATGAAGAAAAATTAAGGTGAAAATCTTACAAGAATGCCTTCTCAAGGAAAAAGCCCTGGTGTGAACTCACAGAATTTAAATAAAATTTAGCAGTTGGAACCTTTCTAACGCTAGTCAAGTTCTGTCAGTTTGTCCCAAATCAATAATCACAAGCGATTGGTATGAAATCCCAAAATCTGAATAGATTGTAAGGCGTGTATATTAGCTTCCCCAATTGAAAAAGGTGATTTTATCAACAATAATCCTGACATAAGAGTATAAGACACTTCCCTCAGCAGGAGAAACCACTGAGGAGCTTTACCAAATCAAGGAATGGAAACAAGGGTGCACCCATACCATGCCCAAAGCACCACCTAAAGCTTTGTCAAACATAAGAGGCAAACAACCCCAAGCCAGCTATTTCAGATGTAATGACTTGTCACCTTATGCTATTCATCCTGCCAACCTTGCAGCTACCAATTTTAAGTATACAACCTAAAGGCCACAACCTTCAATGTCAATGTCATTGGGACAACAACTGGCCCACTGATGGTAGCAAACTTGCTGCAGGGTAATCCAATTTGCACCATTGAACTTCCCTGACATGAAGCCCTCTATCAATTCTTCTAGCCAATAGATGGTCGGCAACTTGATACAAGGAGTCAGGGACTTGCAAGGAACAAGTTGCCCTGTAAGACCCAATGACCTCCACTCAACAAGAGCCCTTCCCTTTTTTTTTTCTTTTTTTTTTTCAGAACTACCTTGAATGCACCTTGGACCACTGCAGCATAAAGACCTCTCTTTTTTTTTCTCCTCCCTATCCTTGTCTTCCTTGTACAGCTTAACTAACCCCCTTCCCCCCCAAGGCATGGTGCAAATCTTGCCCAAGCATTGTCCCAGTACACCTCTAGCTCGTTCAAAATTAGAAATGATGTTTGACCTGCCTAAAAATTTCAAATTCTTACCGCCTCAGTCTTAAACTATATCTGTTTTGAGTTGAACCAAAACCATAGTAAAGGATATCACCAAAATCCATATTTATATTGTACAACAAATACAAATCAGAATCCACCACTTTATATTTATCAAACATTATTGGAACTTGATAAATTAGAGATTCCACTGTTAGAATATGGGTTTAATTTTTCAGTTTCATATCAAACACATATTATTCATGAAGTTCATGAGTTATTCATGTTTTTCCAAACTAGCAGTATCTTCACACAGCCTACTAGAAGAAAATACTTGAATTTGTAGCTACAATTTAAGAAATTAGGGGGTAGATCACAGACTCTTGCTTCAGGTTGATGTATAAATTGACCTAAAGATGAGTCCAAAAGATGTAGGTTAAAATAAATATGACGAAGATCTTGGTACTTGACAGCTTTTTCTTTAACTTATTAACAATATCATCCTACAGTATTTCTCTGAAAATATAAATTTCCCATTGTATGTGTAACTTACATCTATTTTTATTTGAAGGAAGAATTGAAAAATATAAGTTTTTTAGCCTGTAACTCTTTCCCATTATAATTACATATGTGACGTAGAACAGGTTTCCTTGGAATTTTTTAAAAAGCAGGACCGCCAAAAATTGAGGTGAATGGCTTGTTAATTTAGTCTTCAGCAAAGTCATAGGAAACTTTACAAGACATTGAACTTCACTGGCTTTATCAGATGGCAATAAATATTTTCTCTAAGAATTTTCTCTCAAATTCTGGTGGATTGCAAATTTCTCTTTCCTTTAATTTCCAAGGTATTCTAATGAGATCTGGCTAACCGCGTTTTCATTTGGGATTAATCTTGTGATGATGTCTAGCTTTGGACATATTTCTTGGGAAAAATATTCGCCAATCCACACTTTGAGCTCCTAGGTATATTTTATTCAATTTCCAAGAGTGCCAGCTTTCCTCCTCATCTGCTCCCACTACTTCTTGTTATAACTTTGCAACCTGGCTGACCAAAACTCACCTTAAAAGCAGAAACTGAATTATAATGACTGACTATTTCATTAGAAAATGTTTTCAGTAAACCAAGAGAGAGGAAAAAGTACCCGTATAAAGATACAGATTGTAACATAGTTTAGCAAAAATTTAATAACAGCAAGGACACTATTCATATGAATAAAGAGTCAGGCCATAAAACAAACAACAATAGTAAAATGACAAAGTCATAACAAGGAAAGAGGACTAATTAAGTCCTCCTGTTACACTCACACACCTGACTTATCAATACGCTCTGAACCAGCAAGATCTACCACAACTAACTTTCCCTTCCGAACAAGGGAAGGCTTTAATGTTTTCATATGAGGACTGTTACCATTTTCACTTGAAAATGCTGAATCCCTTGCCTTGACAGATCTCTTTACATGTACCTGCGCGATTAGGGACATCTATTAATGCTCAATCAAAAACAACAAAAAGCTTCATATAACTGCAATTAGTGCCTAGAAATTTCAAGAGCACAAGCATCAAAATACAAGAAATGCATAATTCACCATCAGTATAGCATGACTACGAGAAGATTCTGTATTCAATTTTGTGTTCGCAGCAAAGCGATGAGCTTCCCCTAATCGCAGTAGTTCCACAAAACTGTGCTGGTCTCTAATTTCCACTAGGGTAGCCCCAGGTACTGAAACATCACCAGTTTTTGGGTCTTCCACAATAGGAATGTTATCATTGGCGGGATCAAGAAGGTCCTGTATAGTCTCCATATAAAGCTGCATGTATGTGTAGGGAGCCTAATGTTAAACATGAACTTGTAACAGTGCTGTCAGAATGTTTAACATAGACTTCAGAACATAATATATCTAAAATGATGACAAAGTCATGTGTATAAACCAGCTAATAAAGAATTAAACAAACGACAATGATGATATTAGAAACAATGTATTAGGTTCTACTTTCAAGGACAACAACCTGCAGATATGAGACCGAGACTGAATCAGTCTCCAACGAAACATCTGCTAGAATATCCTCCATAGCACGCACCATTATTCCACGAGCAGCTGTATCTTCCTCTCCAAGTCGTCCAAGAGTATATGTTTTACCAGTACCAGTCTGCCCATATGCCATGATGGTTCCATTGTAACCATCCAGAACACTCTGAAAAAGAAAATTACAATGAAGCACATCACTTGGAGGGAGTTCCACAAAAACTAAGAAAACAAACTTACCCGAATTTATGTAATGAAACATATAAACAGTTCCCTTGAATGCATATCAAAGGCGAAAAAAAAGTAATTTAAAAAATAATAAATAAATAAAAAAAATTGTAAGAAAACAAGCAGCTGATGACTTTCTGAGCTGGCTTATATGAACAAATGGAGTGAGTGATAGTTTTATATGTCCGGAACAGCAAACACAACATGTAGTTACAAATTCAAAAAGAAAACTCAACTTTAAATGACACCTTTAGGTGCTTATACTTTGACCCTATTTATGATTTAAGTGACAATAAAAGAGCTTTATTCGCACTTTTATTCATTACTTGAAAGCCTACATAATCCAAGAGCTATTTGCTTATTTTCAACAATATAGCTCTCAGATTTTTTTTTTTTTTTTAATTCAGCATATGCAAATATATTATAGTAACTTTCTAACTGCATTTATACTAAAATTCCTGGTTTGATCCCATATTTGAATCTAACTGATATGATCCACTATCCTGACTATACATTCCAACAGATTACCAAGACAAATAACATAATCAAAAATCAATCCATGAACCACCCATGTCTTCAAAAACAAAAACTGAAATTCAAATGCATTAACGTGTATTAAAGAAACTGTCATCACATTTATACACACCTCAACAACAGGCTTTGCTACAACTTCATAAACACGTTTTTGGGATGCAAACTCAGTAAGCACTTCATCAAACTCATAAGTGTCTGAGTCCCAATTGTTTTTTCGAAGTTTCAACCTTTTAAGCTGAAAAAGGAACACTTGAGTATGAATTACTATACTGAAAACAAGTATTGAAACCATCTAGAACATAATTATCAATAACTATTGAAGAGCACCTCTGGCTGCAATTCTACACAATCAGCAAAATCAGCATCTTCCACCAATTCCTCAGCATTACGCGGTCGCAATCTCACAGCTACTCGAACTCTTCCAGGAACTACTCTCAAAATAGAAAAATATAATTAACAACAAAAGGTTTATTATCCGACAAAAGCTAAAAACACAGCTTCTTTAAAAAGGAAATCTTATTAGTCATCCCTATTTAATTAACGAAAAGGCAATGCTTCAGAAACTTATCAAAGAAACTGTTGGCAAAGTCTCTACAAGTTGGTATTATTATAGAAAAGCATAATCTCTTACCCTTACCAGGACAAACCAATTCATAGCATTCAGAGCTTTATAGAGAAATGGGGGTATAAAGGAATGATGAACAAGTTGTAGAAGGGAATTTTTTTTTTTAACAATAATTTAAGTGCCAACCCACCAAGACTGTTTAACAAGCATTTTTATTTTCAGAAGATACCCAAATTGACCCAAACTAAAGGAGTTCCCTCTATAAGTGATCAAAAGGCTATCCAATATCTGTCCTCAGAAATTAAATACAATAATAATCAAACTTCTATAGTTCAATTTGCTTAGCATTTTGAAAGTACTTTCCTTCCTCTTAAGCAGTAACCCAATTACCTAACGCAACTTTCGCCTTCAAAGCAAGAAAATAAGGCAAAAACCATAATGGCAGTACACAACCCAAAATATTTTTAAAAAATTAAATTATAAAAAAAAGGCCTCTCTTTCCCACAACCCAAAACACCCATCAAAATTTGTAACACAATTCTGCATTCCTTATACACACAACACCTATACCAACCAAAACAAGAAATGGGTAGCCCCAGATCTCAATAACCAAGTGCTACAATTTTCAAATTCTTCAACCACCAATAAAATAAAAACCACAAAACTCACCTCCAGCATTATCCTTGGCTGCTCCACCGGCTAGAGAGCCAGTGCTATTGCGGCGGGGCCCAGAAGAAGGCAAAGACTTGGACTTTACAGAGGATTTTGGGTTTGAATTCAAAGAGAGAGACCTATCCACCTTCATGGAGCTCTTGTGTGTCCCATTTCTGTAATTACCACCACCTGAAGTGGCCATTGTTAACACCAAACCCAATGAAGCTTCTTCCAAAAAAAAAAAAAAAAGGGTCTGCCACTGCCTACTGATACTTGTTATTTAGGCCATTGAAGAAATGGCTTATACTTCAATGTTACAGTAGCACACAAAATACTAGTAGTGCATCTTGTAAGTGTAAGAGAGAAGAAGATGAGAGAGACCCAACAAGACCCAAGTGGTGAAATTGAAGTTTGGCAAAGGTAGTTGTACTTTGTGGAACTGGAAGTGGACCTAAATCGTGTAAGATGTGACTTAGAAAAACACGGCCTCTGTTTTGCTATGCATTCCTCAATTGAAAGCGTAGAGAGACAGTCTCTTCAAGACTCTAGAGAGAGAGAGAGACAGTTTTTGACATTATTTTTAGCAATTAAACAAAAGTGGTTCATTTTTTAACTTATTTTATTTTTTTGAGTCAAAAGTACGAGAACACCCATGAAGATTTGAATTTTAATTACTTTTACAAGGGTATATTTAGAAATTTGTTCCTTTTTTAATCCTTACCGTTGTGAATTATGGGGTATTAATGGATGTGTCGTGAGGGGCAAAACGTGAGTCGTGTGACAGTGGGGGAGAGTGGTGATTTGACCGAATTGCCCCTCCTCACATTCACCATGACTTTTTTTGCGTTCAATTCCTAACTTCCCAACCGCTAAGTTGGTTGGGTTTACAAAAGGAAGCTATTTCTACTGCTAAAGGAAAGTTACATTGGCAAGGATTTCAATTTTCTATTGCTGGAAAAAAGAAGAAGATGAAGAAGACACGTATAGTGTAGATAAGTTTTCATGTGATACACAAACCTAATCTCTAGAAGTAAGTAGAATGTCTCAAAGTCATTAAAGTTTCTAATCAAGCTGGTAAATAAAGGAGACATCAAGGTGTGTAGTGCAGTTTAGCACACAATTATAATAAATGTAGAAATCATTAGTTCAAATCTTCTCCCTCTCGTTGAGCCTAAACACACTAGAAACACTTACAGAAAGTGTACTACATTTATTATAGAGAAAAGTTTGCATAATAATCTTGGTACTCTTAAGTAATAAGACAAAACTTGGGTATAATAACAAGATATTTGGAGGCAAAAACTGTGTGTATTCTTATTGTTATTGTAAGCTTATGTAGTGCCCATTTGATATCGTTATAAGAAGTAGAGTTTTAACTATAGGGTTTTAGGCTTTTATAGCATTAGCAATGGGCCTCTTATATGCCAAATGCAAAGTGCATTTCACATAAAGGCCCAAATATTGCTCAACAACCGGCAGTGCAAATGAGAAATGTCAAAAAAAATATATTTAAGATTTAGTTACAGTACCATCTCAAATGTAAGATGGTACTGTAGTTGAATCATATAAAAAAATATTTTTTTTTAATACTCTCATTTCTCTATCCTCTCTCATTTTAACCCGCGAATTTCTCTCTCCTTTCTCATTTTTCTCTTTCTTTTCTCTCTCTTTCTTTCTGCTTTCTCTTCTTCTTGCTCTCTGATTCTTCTCAATCTTTTCACTCTTTCCGGCAACTCTCTAGATCGGCGGTGGGTCTCTAGATTGGCGTTGGGTTTCTAGATCGGTAGTGGGTCTTCGTGTTTTTCCTTCTCCAGCAACTCTAGATTGGTGATGGGTTTCTAGATTGGCGAGATCGACGGTGGTGGGTCTTCGCTTTTTTCCTTCTCCGACAACTCTCTCTCTCTCTTTCATTTTTCCTTCTTTGCGTGGGTCAACAAAATCAACTTCCTTCAAGCTTCCCAGCGGCGAATCCGCTTCCTTTGAGCTTCGGCGGTGGTGGGTCTGGTTTTTGACCGTGGGTTGCTGTGTTTTTTTTTTTTTTTTTTTTTTGTGTGGTGTTGATGGCCGGGGAGGGTGGTGGTGTTGATGGTCGAAGGGCAGTAGGTGCAGCGGCGTGGTTCTGGTCTTTTCTCTGGTTTTTTTTTTTTTTTTTTTGGTGGTGATAGTAGATTATGGGTTGCCAGTGGTGGTGGTGGTGTGCAGCGATGGTGGTGATTGTGGTTCTTGAACAGAAAGAAAGAGAGAGAAAGAATAAATAATGTATAAATAATGTGTTGTATTGTATAATGGTAATTGTGAGATATATTATTTTATTGTGTTGAAATATTATTTTAATAAGTAGAATTGGGAAATAAAAGTTGGGATGTTGGAGAATTGTAAAATTGTATTGTATAATTCATAAAGTAACATTTTGGGATGGTAAAATAAGATGAGATAGCAAAACCGGTTGGAGATGCTCTAACTCCCACTTAGTATTGCTATAAGAAGTAGAGCTTTAACGGTAGAACTTTTGTAGTAGATCTTTGCAATATAGAGTTTTAACTGAAAAGCTCTTTTGTGTTTTAAGCGTTAGGAAAATTACAATGAATAGTATCTTTAAGTCTAGTGAATTGTACAAATTTTTCCTAAAATCTCAAAATTTTAATTTTAACCTTAAAGTTGTTTTCATCTTCAATGATCTTTTAAACCTCTTTTTCAATGGGTTGTCAAACACCCTCTTTTTTGCTTAATTAAAAGAGTTTTTCAACTCAAACATAGAACCAAGTGAAAAACGCTTTAGTGTTTGATAAATTATAGTGAATGATATTTTAAAGTTCTCGTCCATCTAGTTACCTTTTGAAGAGGTGTTAAAATGCTTTAAAAGCCTTATAGCTCTTTTTTGCAAAAATTGTCAAATTGTTTGGCAATTTCACTAAAGAGCTTTTAAGGGGGTCTTTAAAATTGTTTTAAGTTTGAAGGTTAAAACAAATATTTGGAACTTTTAGGTAAAAAAATCTCCACACTTCAGTATCCATGCTTTATAAATCTAGAACTTTAAAGCTTCAATTATTGCTATTTTTCAAACACTCAAAACCCTAAAAAGCTTTTTAGTTAAAGTAATAGTTTATCACAAAAGTTCTATTTCTAAAAACTTATCTACAATCCAGTTAAAAAAAAAAAAAAAACAAAACAAAACAAAACTTCAAGGGGTCCTTAAAGTTGAAAACATTTAAAACTTAATGTTAAAATTTGAAACTTTTAAGAAAAGTTCTACAATTCACTATTCATGTTTTAAAAATTCAAAACATTAAAACATTATTCATTGTAATTTTCCAAACGCTCAAAATGCTAAAGATCTTTCAGTTAAATCTACGATTAAAGGTCCAGTTAAAATTTTATTTCCTAGAGCAATGCCAAACAGGCACTAAAGCTAAAAAGATTTAAAAGCAACTTTGAGTACCCTTAAAGTTCCTTAGCGAGATTGAAAATCGTTTAGCAATTTCAGCTGAAAAGAGTTTTAACCCCCATAATTTTTTTTTTTTTTTTTTGAGAAATTAACCACCTTAATTTGAAAGAACTCTTCAACCCCTCCAAATTCAAAATCAAAAAAGCCCTTAGCGTTAAAGCTCTTTATTGCATGACTTCAACTTTGGACATAAATAATAAATTGACATAAATGTCCATGTTAATTTGTTTTTAAATGACACCTAATGCCCACCCATTTTGAGAGAAAGAGAGCTAATAATAATAAAATTAAAATTAAAAATTGTCCATTAAATGATTTTGATTGGGTTCAATTCCGTTCAAATTCTTATTATGTATTCTTCGATTCTTTCATTTCTCAAATCTAAAAACTCAATCAAATCTGGTTACCAAACATAAGTATAACAAATTCAAAACACTTCATCACTGTAGTTTTGTTAAACAAACCAAGTTCTTGAACTCTTTATCCCAGAAGTTATAAAATTTAAAGCTTTACTTCCTATAGCAGCAACAAACAAGCTCTCACATCAAGGAAGATAGTTGGAGAGTTCAATTACATTTTTTTTTTGTTAATTGGTTACAAAGAAGTACTTTTTCCTTATAAAATGTGTACTATTTAGGAATAAAAACTTTATTGTTTGATTATTTTAACACGATAATTGGAATTCAAGCAATAGCTCAATGGTTCAAAGACTTTCAATGGTACCCAATACTTTCCCCACAATTTACATGGCAAAGAATACACAAGAATTGAATATTTGTCTTAAGTTGGTTTTGAGTGTGAAACCTTCCCTTTTTTCATATGACCAAGAAGTATTGGGTTCAAGGCTCCTAGTCAACACCTTGAGGTCACTCCCAAGGTTGTCACTTCAATATATAAGTTCTTTGTAATAAAATTGTTTTTAACTTAAGCATTTTCTTTCAAATCATGAACAAGACTTATGGCCTCTTTGCGTTAATTACTTTCATTATAACTTTTTTTTTATTTAAGTTTTTCTCTTTTTGGTTATCATCCCTGCATTATATGCAAAGAACAAAGATTATAAGTTTTCTTGTTAGAAAATAATAAACTGTGCTTATAATAACTATACATCCATTGATATGTATCAGTAAAAGAGAGGATAACCAGGAAACACCCAATTGGTTGGAAATTTGATGCCATGACCCATGAATTAACTCAATATTTCAGTAAAGTGGGACAAATATAGCTCAAAATCTTTCATCAACTTTATTGACTTCTATACTTAAAGTAAAACTCAATTAAAAAAAAAAAAAAAAAAAAAAAAAACTTAAAAAGTAAAACAAAGGCATACGACAACCTTGAGTGATGTTTGAGCCAATATCAGCTACTAGAAGGGCAGTCATGAATCTTCGAGATTCAGCACTATGATTTCGAAATTTTGAGACTGGATAGAAAGGAAAAAAGTGATAAGCAAAGTACATGAGAGAGAGAGATAGCTTTTGCATAAAAAAGAAGAAAAGCGAGTAAAGATGGACTGCTTTGATCTACTATTACTGACATACAATTTTCGAATTTAACTATGGAGCCAAAAAAAAGAGCATCAACCTCTACTATGATTTCAAATAAAAGTCTCTATTCATATTCATTATTAACACGCCTTCATTTGAAGGAACGTCCGCCTCTTTCCCATTCTAAAAGAGCCTTCTCTATTCACTATAACACGCCTTGGAATCTTTATTCTTTCATTCAAATCCAATAGCAGAAGTTGTGGGGACAATAAAAGGGTAAGGAGTTCATCTGACATTCATTCATTCTGACTCAATAAAGGAAAAGAAAGAAGGTCCAGTTCTGCATTAAATCATGGGTGCACCCACTATAATGGTATAAAATGTTTATAATCTCTATGCCATCATGTTTTTTAGTTTTTTTTTTTTTTTTTCCTGAATAAAAAATGAGTGCACACCGTGTGAGGGTAAGAGTAATACCATGTGTATTTCCGAGACGTTGATGAGATTATCGTTGTAGGCACAACACATTCGTTTGAAGTACCACTACTCAAATTACTCAACTCCTACTAAGCATCATGTGAAGCAATATGCGGACTTCTGCTACCAAACTATGCTCTATGACAGTTAATGTTTTTTAGTTAGTGGTATAAATCATCTCACTTCTAATCCATCCCTCTATTAATCACATGGTGGGTCATGGTACCTTATATTGATTGACAATCAATTTGTATACAATGTAACTACAGCTAACACAGATGGAGAGCCTAAATCAAAACTTGAGAGACAGTGATTCGCAACTTCTTCGGGTGGTCGAAAGTACTGTCAAATTCTCAGGAGCTCGAATTAATGTATTAGCAATGAATAAGTATGATTTAACATTTGAACTAGATCCACCATCTAGTGGTTAACAAGTCCATTGATCAGGGGCCCTCTTAAAGGATTAAACTCAACACGAAGGAAAAGTTTGACATTGACTATTGACAACACAATGAAGCCCTATGATGACTAAAAACTTGCAAGAAAATTAAACCCCTTTCAGACATATACGGCTCTTGCATTTTGGAAGAGAAGGCACATGCATCTCTGTTAATTTATTCAAAAGACATGAGAGGTCGATGTTGCCTGATAAAAATATAAACATAAGCTATACAAAGTCTACGTATCCCCTCAAATGCTAGGCAAGGTTTGAAACGTGGGGGAAAATATCCAATATGAAGCTTTAAAGTGATCATTAAAAGTGTATATTATCACCAGTGGCCGCTCTACATGCAAGTCAGGGTGGTCCTGACTTACAAAAAAATGTATATATACATTTGCCAAGAAAATATTATATGCTAAACAAACTTATCGTGACTATCCTAATAAAAATTTTGAACACACAGACTTGAGAATTACAAAAATTTGGGTTCAACAAAAATAAGAGTAGTGCTACTATATTCACAACATTTTTACAATAATTTCACAACAAATCTAATGTGGTAACCTATTATTGATTCTAATTTGGGCCAAGTACTAATATTATTTTTTTATCCACCAATAACAGCTTTTTGCATAAGATTTATTATAAAAATATTGTGGACGTAGCATTACTTCAAATTAATTCTACCCCTAAACATAATTCTTAATCCTTTTTTTTTAAAGCTTAAATAACAATAAACATAAACCAAACAAAAACAATACAAGACCAAACAACAACAAGTGAAAAAATTATTCAACATAAAACCTATTATAAAACAAAAATATAAAATTTGTAGCTTGTTCAACATATTCAGTAAAAGTAATTTCTAATTTCATTTTTCCTTAAAAAATGGTACCAAGAAAAATATTATGATAATTTAAATTTCTTAATAACCACCCTAAATAAAATTCCTAGAGCCGCTACTGATTATCACAACTTCCTCTAACCAATATATCAAATTTTATTTGTTTACTTAAAAAAAAAAATTTATTTGACAGTGCATTATTTTTTATTTATATTTTTTTCAATAAACTCACATTTTTATAGTTGGAAATGAAAGCTAAGATAAAATAGAAAAAGGTTGAATCTTCTTAGTTAATTTAAAATTAATAAAATTTTCACACAATCTTTTTAAAAAATTAAGACATACATAGAACATTTTAAAATTTTTGAATATATTTTAGTTATTTAATAGTTTTATATTAATTTATTTTTTCCATTTTGCTTTTATTAACTGACTTGTTTGAATATCATGTATTTAGATTAATTTTAACTTCACCTATTAATTACTATATATTAATTGTTTTTAACTTTTTATTTATACCTTTTACGTATTTCAGATATATATTTATAGTCACCTTAGATTATAAAGTACCTTAAGCATAAGAAATATTATACTAAGTCTCAACTCTAACCTTAAGCATGATTAATTAAATTATAACTTATATTTACATATTTTTTTCTATGTCAATCAAACTTTTCATAATTAATTAAAATACGTTTTACTTATACTCATTAACATTTTGGAATTTATTTTTTTTTCAACTTTTTATTTTCAATTTTCAAGCCTCATAAATCTATGAACTCCTGGATTCAATTCTCCTAATACAACACTTTGGGCTACCTCAAGGAAATCTCCATACAATTACTCAATATGTGTTGGAGATGAAGATTACATCCATTCAGGGATTAGTCAAGTGCTTTAAAAGCTCTGTACACCCATGCTAGTCCAAAATTAAAAAAAAAAAAAAAACTATAATGATATTAGTATATTAAAGTGGGTTAAGGAGACTAAAATCGATTTTATAGTATATTATTGATATTAATATATTAGCATATTATTCATAGATAACGATCTTGGTTTTTACAACCAAACTTGATATCTTTATAAAGTTCGATTTAGGGTATACATTAATCATTAATTTTAAAACACTCTTTATGAAAAATTGAAAAAATTGTCAAAAAATTAGTTACTTTTTTACCTTTTTCATAAAAAAAAATTTCCTAAAATATTTTCCTAACAATCTAACATATGCACTATGGAAATACATTAGTAAAACTCATATTTATATACCATCTGGATTGAAATCTATAATGATTTTAGTTGACAAAACAAAAACTATATAATTGGTCCTTAGAAAGGGAGTCATATGAAAACTCGTGACAACCAAAAAAAGGAGGGTAAAATGAATGCCACAAAGTTTTGTAAGTGCTCATCGTCCTACTTGGTCCAAAGGAGATGGCCACGGGCACTTATAATTGAGCAGTCGAATTCTCACATCATGATATTACAATGTTCTTTATATAAAGTAGATTATTCTTATCCTTTTAGTTCTAAAGGCTGGAAGCCTCAGAGAAAGGGAGAAATTAAAGGAATACCTTATTTTGATAGAGACTTCCATAATTGAATGGCACGAGAAGTATGAGAGAGAGAGAGAGAGAGAGAGAGAGAGAGAGAGCAGACTCAGAGTTCCCACCACCGCAGGCTTATGGGGAAATCTATCCAACCTCTTAAGCCATAGGCTGCATTTAATAGTTTTTTTTTTTTTTTTTTTAAGCCCTACTTTCACTTTGTTTTGACAAAGACCAATCAGTTTTAAAGTTACAAAGTTTCAGAGCAAGTGGTACTGAAATCATGGTACAAGTACATGTTAAATGCTTCAGTGTTCCCCATGTATATATATAATGTGTAAGCAATAATTCTTATATCATATACCAATTCAATCTATCATCTGGTAATTGAGAAAAAGAACATATATTGTTCATGAATCTACAACAACTAGCTGAGTTGCAAGCAATAAGAAGAAGCACTCATGAACACGAAGTATGTGCAAACGGGGGGACTAAACCCTAGATTAATGATATAGAAATTAACAGCACTCCCACATTAATTATGTTGTAAACAATCATGTTATTTGCCAGTATAATTATTTGCTATATCTTAGTTTTTTTTTACCAATAGAACAATGCTAACTAAATATATGACCATTCTTCACGGCGCTAAGCAACAGATTTTTGGACACCAATCTTCACTCATCCCCCACTAAATAAGAGGATACCTTCGTCACGATGATGAAGTTGTGAAACGAAGAAATGGTCGCAAACATTCTTGATTTGTTACTTAAACGAAGGAAGTTATATGAAGAGATTTTTTATTTACTTATTAAATAATCGAAATATGAAAGAGTTACGCACCAATGGACTTAAAGAGAGAAAATTGTCCAATTTTAGGGTTTAGAGTTTAAAATTTATAGTTAAGGGCATTCGGGTTAGAGATTTCTAGGATATAGGGGCCAAAATGGGGGTTTACCCATTTCTTATAATCTTTCCAGCAAAATGTCCTCTGTTTAAAATTATTTAGAGATATCCCCTATTTTAAAACTTGATTTTTAGAAAATCAAGTTTCAAATGTAAAACTCGATTTTTGGACAATCGAGTTATGGCGAAGTTGTTCTTAGAAAAAAAAAATTCTGGAACTCGAGTTCCAGGATTTTTTTTTTTTTTTTAATTTTCAATTCACTATAACTCGATTGTGCAAAAATCGAGTTTTAAATTGAAACTCAATTTTCTAAAAGTTTCAAAACAGAAGCATTTTCCTAAATAGTTTCAAATATGAGGCATTTTGTTGGAAAGTTTTGGCGAAAGGGGCAAATATCCATTTTGGCCAGGATATAGGTATAGCTGGCTTAAGTTTTTTAAGACGTAGGATTTAGGTTTTTTGGGATTTTCAGGATTTATATAGTTTTATGGTTTAGGCCTTAGTAGGTGTGTTCACCAAACCACACAAACCACACCAAAATCGCGCATAAAATGGCATAACCGTATGGCACTGCAAATAATAAGGGGATTTCTCTAAATAGTTTTAGATAGGAGGCATTTTGCTGGAAAGTTTTGGCGAAATGGGCAAATACCCATTTTGGCTAGGATATAGGTGTAGCTGGCTTAAGTTTTTTAAGATGTAGGATTTAGGTTTTTTGGGATTTTCAGGATTTATATAGCTTTATGGTTTAGGCTTTAGTAGGTGTGTTCACCAAACCACACAAACCACACTAAAATTGCCCATAAAATGGCATAACCGTACTGCACTGCAAGTAATAGTGCACCGCACCGCATGGTGCAATGTAGTTTGCGGTTTTATAATATGAAAATTGCACAAACCGCACCGCACTACACCCTCTCTATATATTAATATATTTATTTTTTTAATATTAAATATATTATTAATAGTTTAATAACCCTAGTTTTCAAAAAAATAAAAAAAGTTTAATAACTCTAGCAAGTGTTGATTAGGAAAGTCAGCCCAAAATAAAGAAAAACTAGCTTAATAGTTTAAAATTTGGTCCAAAACAAAGGAAAAAAAAAAATCAATTTTGAGCTGGGCAAGAAAAGCCCATAATTCAAAAAATAAATCGGCTTCAAACCGCATTTTCTAAACCGCATCATACCTGTGACTGAAAAAATGAGGTATGGTGCAATTATGGTTTTGGCTAAACTGCACCACAAAATTAATGCAGTGCTAAAAATGGCTTAAAATCACACCGAACTATACTGCAAACACCCTTAAGCCTTAAGGTTGCTTAAGATTTTAGGGCTTTTTATTTATGTGAAATAGCCATGGACTAGAATGGAAGTCATGCATTTCTTTTTCTTTTTCTTTTATTTATTTATTTTTATTTATTGAAGTTGGCATATGGAAGTCATGCATTTTTTTTTTCTTTTTAATTGAAATCGGCATATGGAAGTCATGCATTTAGCACATCGGAATTTAAATTTAAAAATAATAATTAAAAAAATTACATCCCCAGAATAAAGTCCTTAAAATTTATTCAGTGATACTCGTAAATGTGCCACTATTCGCCTTATCCGGTGCTCTCAATTGTACGTTTCTGTCTTGTATAATTTTTCAAGATCCAAAAGTAAAAATATAGAACCTAATAACTAATAAGAATTCAGAATAAAAAGATAAAATGTCGGTGACACGTCAAAACTTTGAGTGGTTTTGATTACTGATTTTGTGCTTGATTCGTTCAATGTGATTTCCCCTCCTTTATTTCACGTAAAGCTCACTATTTTATTCTGAAAATATAAATTTATTTTTAGGGAGTTTTAATTTATAGGGACTACTTTTAATGATAGTTTTTAATCATCAGACCAAAACACCAATCAGTTTTTAGTATAAACAAAAATTGAACTCCAAATCTCTTATACAACCATCATAGACTTTACAAATATAACTAAACAAGAGAGATGTGGACAAGAGAAACTAAACAAAATAAAAAAGGAGCAAAACGTGTTTTAGTCTCTACATTTTTAGGTTATTCCCATTTTAGTCTTTACATTTTATT
Organism: Lithocarpus polystachyus; assembly: GCA_033629205.1. Classification (NCBI taxonomy): domain Eukaryota; kingdom Viridiplantae; phylum Streptophyta; class Magnoliopsida; order Fagales; family Fagaceae; genus Lithocarpus; species Lithocarpus polystachyus. Next base: position 14,970,329 of record CM066173.1, read on the forward strand.
TTTACTGCTTTTAGTCCCTATCATGAAAAACGCTTCCTGTTTTTGGTCCCTGCAGTTACATCAAAAACGGAGAAAACTGACGTGGCAAATGGCAAGGATAAATAATACTAAATTAATGTCCACGTGGCCTAAATTAATAATAAAAAATATTTTTTGGCATTTAAAAATGCTACGTCAGCATCTAAATTAAAAAAAAAAAATTTATTAATTTTAATTAGATAAAAAAACTAAAAACAGAATTAAAAACTAAAAATCATATGAATTGAGATCTAAGTGTGTCTTGAACAAGAATAACAAGAACACAAACTCAGATCTAAGAACACAAACCCAGAAATTAAAAAAAAAAAAAAAAAAACATTTTGCAGCCTAGCCAATCACTCACCCTCGGACTCATCACCTTCCATCTCTTGGTTCTTCTCTCCCCCTCCATATTTTTTTGGCGCAACTCATCACCGGCTACACCATCGTTATCGCAACACAACACCACCCATACTTCAATAAACACTCTCACAAGCAAAACACATACAACTTTAGCTCCATCTACATCTCCATCTTCATCTTCATCTTCTGTGTCCATTTTCTTCGATTCTAGTTCTGACCAAGCTAGGGGTTTCAAACTCGAGGTTAAGGTCGAGGCCGATATGGTTTTCGGATTCGATGACGGGTTCGGGTTTGAGACCGATTTCACTTCCTTCCAACTTCCCGCTCCTTGGTAATTCATTTTTTGAATTTATTTTGTATTTGGGTGTTTGAAGTTTGACCCAGAATTGTATTTTTGGAAGTTATTTTTGTCGGAATTAAAGTTGTATGTGTTTTGCTTGTGAGAGTGTTTATTGAAGTATGGGTGGTGTTGTGTTGTACTAGCATTTTGCTGGTTTTTATTTTTAGGTGTTGTGTTCTTAGGTTCGATTTCTCAGTTTGCAACGTCAATCGAGTCCACCAATCTTATCGCCGATCTGGTTTTTTCTCTTTAATATGGGTTTTGGGGATTGTTTGTGATGCTGATCTCAGTTTCTACCATCGGGTTTCTATGTCGATCTGGGTTCTACCACTGGGTTTTAGTCGCATGGTTTGTTTTGCTAAAAACTGTGAAAGACCACCTGAGTTTGTTGGGTTTCAATCTTGCTGGGTTTTTACCAATATCAAGTTTTTTTTTTTTTTTTTTTTTTTTTTTTGGGTAGCTAATTTGAGTTTGGGTGAGTTTGTAGAGAAATTAAAATTTGGGTTTAAGAATTTCTGCTTTGATTCATGGTTGTGCTTTAACTGAAATTAGAGAATTTAAGTTTGATTTGTTCAGAATTTTGAGTTTGGGTTTTTTTTTTTTTTTTTTTTTTTTTAATTTTTGGGTTTGTGTTCTTGGATCTGAGTTTGTGTTCTTTTTGTTTTTGTTCAAGACACACTTAGATTTCAATTCATATGATTTTTATTTTTTAATTCTGTTTTTAATTTTTTTTATTTAGTTAAAATTAATAAATTACTTTTTTTAATTTAGATGCTGACGTGGCATTTTTAAATGCCAAAAAATATTTTTTATTATTAATTTAGGCCATGTGGACATTAATTTAGTATTATTTATTCTTGTTGTTTGCCACGTCAGCTTTCTCCGTTTCTGATGTAACGGCAGGGACTAAAATAGGAAGCATTTTTCAGGATAGGGACTAAAAGCGGTAAAAATAAAATGTAGGAATTAAAATGGGAATAGCCTGAAAATGTAGGGATTAAAATGTTCTTTCCGCCAATAAAAAACCATTAATGTCTAAACTGCAAACTTTCGTTCCATTAATGTGCAACAACATATATACTTATAAATAAATAAAAAATTCTTAGAAAAAAAAATTATATAAAATAGATAAATATTATTGCCCAACCGACCTTTGAGCTAGCTAGCATTGTTCATTATGTTTATACAAATTAATTATAAAACTACTTTGTGTTACATGTAAATAAAGAATGGTATTTATCAAACTTTGGAATTTGGACTTTAAATTTTATGGTTTAAGGTTAGAAGTTTAAAGATTATGGACTTCTTTTTTATTTTATTTTGTTTTGTTTTTGTTAGGACATATGTGAGACTTGTTAGAGATATATATTATATTTATTGACTAATCCTTTGACAAAACGTACGTTACTTGTAATTGGGTAGATCTAGGATGGGTTTAGTACTTCAAGGAACAAGAGTTCAAGTTTAGTATTGAAGCCATGCAAATCTGTCCAAGAAACAAGTGAAGAAGTGTTGTTCATTAAAGCTCAATAGATAGCTCGACAGAAACATATCTATCGAGGTTTAATGATGGATCTCGACAGCAGCTCGACAGAAGCTTTATTTATCGAGAATTACGAAGTTTAGATTTCCGAATCTGATTTCATGCATATCCATGGTTATTTGTGTATGGTTTCTTTTTTCACAAATCTAAACATATATAAGGATTATTTTAAGGGCCGTAAAAGTGAAGCAACTTGATGCAAAGTGATAATACATGCATAGTGTGACCGAAGACAAAATTTGCCCTAATTCATCATATTCTCTCTAGAAGCTATTGCGTCTTTGCGCCAAGGGTTTTGTAACTAAGGAATTTCTTGATCTTCACTGTTGGATGAAATGAAGAACTTTGCAGCCAACATCTTCCTCAAGTTGGTGTATTAGTCACATACTAGGGTCCGTACATCATTGGTTAATCACCTACTGGGAGTCATACATTGAAAGGAGAGATTGCCGCTACATTACAAGTCCAATTGGGTATTGGGGTAAGGGTTCAACTATAGGTTGGTATTAGGTACTGGGATTCCTTTTACTTGTAACCGCTTGTTTTGATAATAGTGGATTCTCGGGAGTGGTGACCTTAAATTCACCCAGTGGGATTTTACCTCAGTGGTTTTCCCCATTCGTAAACAAATCACCTGTGTCAAATTTATTTTTAGCTGCATTTAACTTAGTTGGTGATTTGTTTGTGTTACCATGCTTATTACATGAAATTGAATCTAATTAATTCACTTGGCTAATTAATTGATTAATTTACCAAATGGGTCAATATATTCTTGGCCTATCAAGTGGTATCAGAGCATGCACACTTTGATTAGGGTTAATTTTTACTGTGTGATCCATTGACTCCTGTTGTCTAATTAATTCACTTAGCTAATTAATTGATTAATTTACCAAATGGGTCAATATATTCTTGACCTATCAAGTGGTATCAGAGCATGCACACTTTGATTAGGGTTAATTTTTACTGTGTGATCCATTGACCCCTGTTGTCATGGCTGTAAACGGCATGAAAAGTTCTTTTATTTCAAATACATCTTGCTTTTCTAATCTCTATTTGATTGAGTGTTTTAGAAAATGCAAGTCTAAAAGTTATTTGAAAGCCATCTCGAGGATTATTGAAAAATGTATTGGTATGACAAAGAAGAAACTAGACTATCTTAGAATGAAAATGTGCAAAGGAGTCGTCTGAGAAAGGTGAAACGTAAAGATTTCATTCTTAAATGGAAGATGAGAGAGAAAACCATTCCTAATGATTTGTCATGCAAGCATGAAGTGTGCTTTATGATGAAATCTGCATTTAAGGTAATGGACACATGTTTGTGGTACCTTGACAGTGGATGCTTATGACACATAACTGCAGACCGCTCTCTCTTTAAGGTTTTCGAGTCTAAGAAAGGTGGAAATGTCACTTTTGGTGATGGGAGAAAATCATAGATAAGATGGAAGGGAACCATCTCTCTACTTGGAATGCTAGACATTTCAAATGTGTCGTATGTAGAAGGCTTGAGAGTGAACTTGTTGAGCATAAGTCAGATGTGTGATCAAGACTTTATGGTGCTGTTCTCAAAAGGGAAATGCCTTGTGTGGAATGAGTCTGGGAAGAATCTCATAAGCGGTGTCTGCGTTCTGGATAACTGCTATGGATTGGTACCTGATGTTGATATTGTGTGCAATAGCATTCATTTGCCAAATGAAGACCTATGATACTAAAGGATGGGACATGCTAGCTACAAACATCTGTCAATTGTATCTAAGCATGAATCAGTTTTGGGGATACCAAAGCTCAGCAGAGTTAGCAATGTTGTGTGTGGACCATGTCAGCTTGGGAAATAGAAAAAAGCAAAACATCCAGGCACCTAGACATCAGCTACATCTAGACCTTTAGAGCTACTACATCTATATCTCATAGGTCCAACCAGAACCGAGTCTCTTGGAGGAAAGAGATACATTGTGGTTGTGGTTGATTATTTCACTAGGTATACTTGGGTCATTCTTCTAAGATCCAAGTCAGATGCTCTTGAGCACATTGAAGTTTTGTGTATAAGATTGCAAAATGAGAAGAACTTGAAGATTGATCGAATTCGCAGTGATCATGGTAAAAAATTCAAGAACTCATACATGGAATCCATTTCCACTAGATTAGGTATATCTCAAGAATTCTCTGTTGCTATTACTCCTCAACAAAATGGTGAAGTAGAAAAAAAGAACAGAGTCATTTAGGAGATGGCTAAAGCCATGTTGTACAACAAGGATGTGGCTAGAAATTTATGGGGAGAAGCAGTCAATACTACATGTCATATGGTTAACAAGGTGTATTTCAGACCCAGTACAAAGAAGACTTCCTATGAATTGTGGAAGGGAAGAAAGCCAAATGTGAAGTATTTCAGAATCTTTGAAAGTACTTGCTTC